>CM035091.1:37761668-38141668 GCA_020205505.1 Panax japonicus
CTCTTATATAACTGCACTCTTCAAAATAAAAGCTAATCAATCCGTACAACATTCCCAAAATGAAAAAGAAAAAAATGCATTCAGCCATTCACCACATTAAATATATATTATTTGTATGCCATATTATTCACTTCTCAAAACGTAGCAGCAGTCCAACAGACTACATTAACCACATTAAATATATATTATTAAAATTAAAATGTATCCTATTATAACTTATATATATATATATATATATATCATGGCGGCAGCTTAAACCAGTCCAAGTTCCCAAACAAAAAATAAATAAGCATCTGTCATCTCTCTCTCCGTAAGTCGGACCGTCGGTAGCTAGAAGATGAGAAGAGGAGAATATCAGAAGAGGAGAAGACCAGAAGAGAAGAAGATCAGAAGAGAAGAAGAAGAGGAGGAGAAGAGTAGAAGAAGATGTACCTGGCCGTAGATGATAGCCCAAGTTGCAGGTAAGTTTCAATTTCTTACTCTCTGCCTCTCTTTCGGTCTTTCTTTGACTCTTCCCTTTCTGAATCGCAAATAGATTTAAGGATTTTGAATCCCCATTTTTTCCCCAACCCATTAGCTTTCGGGTCAAGCCGTAGCTTTTTGTACTCAGCTTCCTTGTCGCGCATGTCGTCTCCGCCGCTTCCTTCGTTCAGCCGTGTCCAGATTAAAACTGCCGTATCCGACACAAATCCCGCACCCGTGTCGGATCGTGTCGACATGGGTACTCCATCTAAAACTGCCGAGTCCGAGTAACACAGTTCATCATTTGATCTCAAGTTATACTTTTATTCTTTTTACCAGTGAACTAAAACACTAGGCGAACAAAGGCCACTGAGGGTAGCATAGGCCGCCTAAGCAATCCTACCTTTCTTTTAAAATAAATTTTCTTCTTATAATCTTTCTATTGTATAGATTTGTTTATACTATATAAACTAAAACATGTAATAGATGTAAAGATTTTAAATTTTACATGAAAAAGTTACCAAAGAAATAATAATCTTAGAAGGAAAATCAAAATCATTTCAAGCATTGTAGAGCTTCAAAGCTTTCATTAAGTCGATGCGATAGACGACTAATTCCACCTAGTCAGGGCCTAAACGCCAAACCAAATCGAGGCGGTAGAGGACAGGCTAGGGCCTAGGTGGGGGCTTAGAAGGATTTTTAGAACGCTGCTTTTTTAACCCTCTTGAATCAGTTTCTGGCCTTCTGGGTTTAGCTTAGCTTTTGAGAGCGAATGACAAAAATGTTCTTGGTAATTTAAGTTCATTGGAAGTTGCACCTTTTAGGCTTCTCTGGCGGTGTTGAGTTGACGAAGCCTTACCGCTAGGCGCTAGCAATCTGGAAATGGAGACATTAATTGGGTTACTCAATTTTGTTCTTATATTTCAACAATATTTAACTTTCAAGTAATCCAGCAACTTTGAACACCTTTATGTGTTTATTTCAGTGCATTACTTATCAACTAGGTTCCTTATGTTCTCATCGGTTAAAGTTGGCTGTGAGTTTAGTGCATTACTTTTGCCATAGATCTTTTATGCTCACTTCGTATTAAAAGTTTTTTCACGACCTTGCTCGTTTTATACGAAAAACTATACGTAAGAGTACTGTAGCGGTGTTAGTAATCATGGGATCATCTATTACTGCTGTATTTGACACTACCTTTTCCAGCGAAATGGAAAAAAGGGATAGCATCATCTTCAAATTGGTTTGCACTTTTCTTTCTCCTTTTGTGATGTTTTTCATCTGCGTGTCATCCTTCCTTTTCTTTTTTTTCTTATTAATTTTGGAGTGAGTTAAAAGGGAAAGAGAAATATGTCCACCAGAGGTTCATTTTCTTCAAATGAAAACTGTGAAGCAGGGATCAGGGTGAAGTGTTAGCTGAAGCTCTGAAGATAATGTTGTGCGATGATAGACAACATGACATGCAAAGAGCTGCTGCATTCATAAAACGTTTGGCCACATTCTCCCTGTGCTTTGGGTCTGCGGAGTCCATGGCTGGTATTGTACAATTAACTAGTTGCTAATATTAATTAATATTGTAGTTTGGTATGGACATAATATGCAAATTTCTTGTAACTATTGCCAGCATTGGTTACTTTGAAGCATCTTCTTCAGAAGAATGTCAAATGTAGAAATCTGTTAGAAAACGATGCTGGTGGTGGCTCGGTTTCAGGACCTATTGCGGTAAGCCATATTCTCTGTCCTTCAAAGATTAAACATTTAGCAAGTTAATTTTCTACTACCCATGAACTTTTACTCTTTTGGCTGGTATAGTATAAATTATTTACTCCAGAATGGAAATTGTAGTAGTTCATCTATCTATTATTGTAACCAAATGCTCAAGTGTCAAATCAAATCTAAATATGTTTTTTTTGTGGAAATTTCCCAAATAATCTTCTACACTCTCCTCTCCTTTGATTTTCAAATTCCTTGCAACAGAAAATAAACTTGCTTAATATTCTTTTCTGGTGTTCCAAACCTGGTCAATATCAAACTGCATATGTCATTTAAGATTGATTTCATCGATGGAATTTCCTTGCCTCGTGCCAATGCTTTTTTAACATCACTTGCAGAAATACCAGCCTTATGCTTCGGACCCAAACCTTAGCGGTGCACTTGCTTCGGTACTTTGGGAGATGAACCTCCTTTCAAAACATTTTCATCCAGCTGTTTCAACAATAGCTACAAGCATAGCAATGATAAGTAATACAAATAACCAGGTTTATCATGCCAATGTCTCTCCTCAACAAGCATTCACCGAGTCGTCGCTTGAACAGGAGTCATTCAATCCAAAGAGTGATGTCAACAAATCCAATAATAAGCGGAAAAGAGGAAATGAGTTGATTGTAGCTGCTAATATTGGGCCTGATGTTGATATGGCAAGTCAGACCGATGGAAATGAGGTAAGAAAGAAACTCTCTGAACATTTCTTTCTTCTTCGTGACATATCGGAGAATGAGAGATTAAGGGGTGAGTTAGATCGAACATCATTGTCGTTACAATTATATGAACAGTACAAGAAGCAAAAGAAAAAGAAAAAGTAGCCCAAGACCATTGTCGATTGTACTCTTGAACCCTGTCAAATTTTGTAATCTTTAGCCCTACCCGGCTAGTGGTTTGGAACATTTTTTATATTTTTTTTCCTGCGTTATATGGTATATTCTTGGTTATTTTTTATAAACTGCCCAAGTTTGGCCTTTTAAATCAATAGACTCCTTTAAATTTCCAAGAAGTCTCAAAATACTCTACTTTGGCCTTTCTTTCAGCTAGACTGGAATCTTGCCAATTTCAGTTTATGTGAAATTAGATATTTTGTTTTGTTGCAGTAGAACAAGTGTTACTAATCCATATAAAGATTTGTAACATCACAACATGCAACATAAAAGAAAAAAGGCACTCCCTTTTTTCCACAAAACGAGTGTATTTAGTGGTTGTGGCATGATGTTGAAATTATATCGAGAGTTTTGCTGTTTATGATATTTATTTCCTACATATCTTCATATGCCCATCTATATATAAGATTTTCCTTTGGTCTGACAAGTTGCATTTATTAACAATCTTTTTAAGTTTTGTGCATCTTTAAGAAGAGTATGGCCTCTTGGCCTTGGTATGGGGCTTAGGATACATATATTTGCTGTATGGATAAAACTCTTTATGGCAGGCCTGAAAAACTCATTACATTCCCAGAATTCTTGTCTAGTAAAATTTAAGGGGAAAAAAACAAAACAATATTATATGAATTGAGATCATGAATTCGTTGGGATACGGTTATCAAGTATCTATATATAGATGGATATGAGAGTAATTCATAGCAAATATTTACTACGACATTATTCGTACAAACACATTCCTAGTCATCTGTATATGGACGATCGGAGATGTGTTTGCGTGAATAGAGTTTATATATATATATATAGCTCGGTTTTCTCTAGCGAACTGAAGAGAGCGAACCAAGAACGAACCGGTTATAACAAAGATTTTTTTCGTCGCTATAGCTTAAAAAATTGGCTATTTATGCTATAACAATGGAAAAAATCGTCACTATAGCCGATTCGCTATTAGTTCGTTTCTTCTAGTTCGTTGGAGAAACGGATTGACTCTTAATTAGTTTTTTTAGTTCGCTGGAGTAACGGACTATATATATATATATATATATATATATATATATATATATATATATATATATATAGCAAGGATCAAGTGCATACCCCTTATTTTACTCACTCGTACTCACCCCCCTTTAGGCGACGGTTTTGGTCATACAACCGTCATATATTTTTAGCGACAGACAACATATAGCGTTGTTAAAAGTATAGACGACGGTTGTATGACCGAGACCGTCGCCAAAAGGGGGGCGAGCACGGGTGAGTAAGATAAGGGGTATGCACTTGATCCGGAACGTGTATATATATATATATATATATATATATAGAAGAAGGATCAGGTCCGGACTCCCGGACGGGAGAAAATCCGGACCTGATTTTTTTTTTTTTTTTTTTTGGTAGAACAACTAAAAAAAAAAAAAATTTATGGAACTGAAATTTTTTAATAATACAGTGTTTTGGGTGTGTTTTTAATACCTACACCAACCAATGTATGTACAGTCTGCCCAGACTGTACAGACATGTTTCGTTATAGGCATCCAAATCACACCCAAAACACTGTATAATGTAAAAATTTCAATTCCATAAATTTTTTTTTTTAGTTGTTTCAAAAAAAAAAAAAGCAAAAAAAAAAAAAAAAAAAATTCCGGATTTTAACAAAATCCGGGAGTCCGGACCTGATCCGGACTATATATATATATATATATATATATATATATATATATATATATATATATATATATATATATATATATATATATATATATATACGGGAAGCTTCAAGAGCATAATTCTTAAATAGCATAATGCCTTAAATAGCATAATTTTATCAAAACGACGTAGTTTTGGAGGGACGCGGTGGCATTTTTGTAAATACCATGCCACCGCGTATTTACAAAAATGCCACCGCGTCCCTCCAAAACTATGTCGTTTTGATAAAATTATGCTATTTAAGGCATTATGCTATTTAAGAATTATGCTCTTGAAGCTTTTAGTATATATATATATATATATATATATATATATATATATATATATATATATATATATATAGAGAGAGAGAGAGAGAGAGAGAGAGAGAGAGAGAGGGGGGGAGGGATCGAGTTATTATGTATAACTAGAGTAGAGAAGATGTTGTAGAGTATTATTATTATTATTATTATTATTATTATCCAAAAAGTGAATGAGATATTGATATTGTGCAAGATGTCACATTTTCACATGTTTATTTATAATCTTAAGAAAGTCTGTCCTTTCTTGGATCTTCCAAGCATTTTCCACTAAAAGTATGAAAATAGCAGAGCAAAAATAGTTTGGCATCTTCAAAAAATGCTTAAACAATGTAGATACTAATTTGTTTTGGAGATACTGATTATGTATGCTAACATGTACCAGCTGCTATAATCAACTATATATTCTTCACAATATAAATAATAATAATAATAATAATAATAATATTATTATTATTATTATTATTATTACTCCCTCCTTCCCGTATTAAACATCTTAATTAATTTCGTCACGCTAATTAATAATAGTAATTTTTTACCTAAATTGTCCTAATTTACTTTTTAATTAAAGTATATATTCATTCACTTTTTTATGACTCCAACATTAATTATTCTTTGCTAGTTCCCACATGAATCAATAATAATACATCACTTCCCAATATAACCTTTTTTTTTTATCATTTCTTAAATTTTCAATAAAGGTTGACTAAAAAGATTATGAGGGTATAAGTGGAAAAATAAGATAAAAATAATTATTAATATAGAAATAAGACACAGAAGAGCTGTAAATTATTGTTATTATTATATTTTGGATTAGTTAATGATAAGCTGTAACCAGCTTATTTTCATATGGGGGAAAGATGGTTTTTGGAGTTTAAATAATTTATTAGTTTGAAGGAATTGGCAAAACATGATTGAGAAAAAATTGTGGATTTGGGGGATTAAGATAATCTCAATGGAATCAAATTTGAGGTAGTGAATTATCAAAAAATTTACGTGGACATAAAAATTAGATATATGTGTATTTGTATTTTATTTATTTATATTTTGACTCTTAATGGTGGGTAAAAATATAAATAAGTAAAACTCAAATATATTCTTGTCTAATTTTTATGTCCGCCTAAAAGAGCTCGTGATTTATAAAAAAGAAAATAAATTAATTATGACTGACCGAGTTACATAAAATAGGTTTAATTATATTAAATTAATATAAAAATAAATTAGTTTCATTTTTTTGTAAATTATTAGTCAAAGTGCCAGAACATGACCCAATTTATGTAAGTCATAATAACTGACTAGATCCAGTTTCCACTTGACTTTTGGTAAGATGGCCAGATAATCATTTGGGTTCCCCACAAAGATTGCTGTTACAAGTCTCACATAAAAAAATAGAAGAAGATTAATAAAAGAAACTAATATTTTTATATTTATTTTTGATATTTTTATATGATTTTTTCTCACGTAAGTATACAGTGAATTTCATCTTCATATGAAAAGAAATTATGTGAAAATATCAAAAACACATGTGAAAACAGTGCTACCCTTAATAAATAATTTCTAACTAATTTAACTACTCAATTTATTTTACGAAGACACCAATACTGTCCATCTTTGGCTTGGCAATTGGCATTCCATGAATATGCTTAATTTATGACTTAATGGAAAAATTATACTCCAGTAAAATGATTTGTCATTAATTTTTTAATATTATATCCATTCAAAAATCAGACACACATTTTGGCAAATAATTTTTTAATTGATATAAATTTGTTGGCGATTTGAAAACAACATTTATGATAATAATTCTTTAAGTTAGCTTATAACAAGGAAATTGATATTTCCACATGAAAATCGTCGCTATACATCTTATAGCGACGATTTTTACCATCGCTGTACATCTATAGCGACACTTTTCATGTAGAAATATTAAAAAATTATGTGAAAATATCAATTTCCTATACCAAATATAATTATTTGGGATGAAATTATTTAACAATCTCGTATTTATTTTAAAATTTAATTTTTTATTAAGTTGATGATAAGTATTGATTGTTAAGTTGATGATAAGTGTTGATTTTAAAGTTGCATAATACACACTTCACTCCAATCTTATGGGGCCATTAGCCAAAGAAAAGGATGACTCTCCCACTAATATTTGTCCAACCTCAACAAATACTTTTTGCTTCTGACCCTTTAACCTACTCCCCAACAGTAGCCATATAATATACTTATTAAACTATAAATTGATGTGAATTGATTTAATTTTAATTAATATAATTATTATAATTGTATAGTGTATAACAGAAACTATTGATCATAAAATGTATTTTATTCTAAATTAATTTTTATGAGTCATACTAATTTTAAAGTTTAATAAGCCGTCGTCGTTTGATCTTATGAGTCAAATTGTATTTTTAATTTTAGAACGGGAATAATATTACTTAGTTTCCATTTTTAAAATTAATAATCCTCCAAATGATGGCAAGGCATCTTTGAAAGCTTTAGAATGATATGACTAGAATATTGTCATTAATTAATATATGTGTCTAGAGTTTAGAAGAAGTTTTATCCACATCAACTTATTGTTCTCTTATACATAATAGTGTCATGAAAACTTGTAGTATTTAATAAGCAAATCAATGGAAACTTCTTTTGTTCCTTTCATACAAGAAAATATTCCACTTCCTAATAGTAAAATTATAGTGAAGGGTTTCATTTCTTATCCAATTTCAATATGGTTATTAACAAAGATATAATTTTGCATTGGAAACAAATATTGAATTCTATAACAAGATTCAATACTTATTAATGGGTCAAAATACAAATATGTAAAATTTAAATACACTCGAATCTAATTTTCATGTCCGTATAGAAGAGCTCTGTTAATTGTAGGACCTGCAAATGCTTAGCAATCCCGATAAAGAATATATTAAATACATTAATAGTTATAATCTTTACCATTTTTATAATTACCTAGAAATTGCAAATATAATAATATATACATTTTCCCCTATAAACTATTGAGCCCTAGTTTTCTCTATAATTATATGTTAAGAGTTTATGTTCTAGAGGCCAATTATTTGATATATTTATTTAACATTTTGATATTATATTTGATTGAATAAATGAATGATTTTATTATGATTTTAATTAATGCGTTATATAAATGTTAACATAATAAAAGTCCTTAGAATAGTGATACAAATTATATAGCTTCTAGTAAGTGACTTGAACATGAGATTATATAATTATAATTAGTATCATTGCTCTTAAATGTCCATAGTCGAGTATCATTGTTAATGGGACAACAATGATACATTGAGATTAGTATGTGGATTGACTGATGACCAAATCTCACTGGTCATAAATATATGAGATATTGAGTCAATGCATAGGTACATGTTAGAGAACGATGTACCAGACATACCCGCCATGAGAATTCTATGTGGAGCATTATGCGAAGTGTCATTAACAATTCTCATAGTGACAATGATGTAATGATCCTCCGACCTGAAATCACTATATTACTACACGAGAATTTATGTACTTTGATATTATCAAAGGTCACCTTTAATAGGATGAACTATAAAGGTGATTATTGGGTACATCATGAATCGTGTGAGGAATATGAGTGATCTAGATAGAATTTAACTCTCCTATATAATAGGGGTGATATCCATAGGCCTCTTGATTGAGTAGGACTATGAAATGCATGGTCATGCTCAAATAGTGATTTGTTTCATATAGTCTACTCATTGATCAAGAAAACTCATATTAAATTATGAAGAGTATAACACATTCCATGACTCGAGTTTAATCTAGGATGTCAAAATTAAAAGGATTAAATTACATTGAACCATTGGTCACGAAAAGGTTGCATCGAATCATCGATCTTATTATTACTTAGGTAGCAGTGATGCATTACTAGATGCCGCTCACTGTTTATAATTTTTTAATATGATTTTAAAATTATTGTCAACGTAATAATAACCTATAGGGTCACACACATAGAACGTTATTAAAAAGGGAATTAATTTAAATTGTAAGGATTTAAATATATCAATATGATTGATATTATTTAAATCATGAATTTAAATTAAAAGGATGATTTGTATATATATATATATATATTAATCAAGTAAGACTTAATTAAGATATAATATATATATATATATATATATATATATATATTCAGATTTTATTTTAATTAGATTAGGGTTTTGATTACTTTTGATTTACTGCTATATATATATATATATATATATATATATATATATATATATATATATATATATATATATATATATATATATATATATATATATATATATATACCAGCGTTTTAGGAAAGTTAATCATAACCTAAAAAATCCTAGTCGCTCTTAGAGAGAGACTAGAGAGAAACAATTTCGAGATCCTCATCCTTGGTGGCTAGTACCGCAATTCCTTTTACTGCAGATCGTACGACGATTCGCGGAGCATTCATGTGGATACCGTAGAGGCGCGGTTCGTTTGGATTGCGCAGGAGATTCGATCGCATCAATTTCACCTTCAATAATCGGTATACATTTCTAACCACTAAATTAATATGGTTTTCGCATGGATCCTGTTTTAGGATTTCGAAATTGCTTTGAAAATTTGTTTTATTTCCGCTGCGTTTATGTGCCGAAACCAAACATTATATACATTAGAAGTAGTAAAGCACATTGCATGACAATATTGACTAGTGAGATATTTGTGGAGCAATAAAGGGTCACATTACAATATTGTTGGTGGAGATATAATGATGGAGATGGTTCAATAATGAAGTTGATATTCTTATGGGAAAGACATACTATGGAGGGAGGGTGCAAAATACTATAATCAACTCAAGAAATGAATTGTTTTTTTTTTAATTTTAGGTTTTATAAAAAAAATCGAAGGTAATTGCGGTGAAATGGTTTATAATTAGTTTTCGACTGAAATGAAAAATAAATAAATAAAAATAGTAGTAATGATTAATTAGTATGGTCACAAATCACAATCATCAACCAAGAACCAAGAACCATGTATGATTGATTGTTAAACATTTATTTAGCTTCATGAAATATTAAAAATATAGTATACAAGTATATATTTCGTATTAAGCATATAAAATAAGTACCTACGGCTTACCAAATCAGTTTTGGTGGTGGCAGAAGTTTGGATCTAACACATGACCCTTCACTACAAGTGAGAAAAAAGGGATAAAGTTGAATTAACGAATTGAACCAAACTGAAATTTTTTGATCGAATTTTTTTGATTATTTGGGTATTTTTATAATTCGGTTATATCTGATTTTATTTTCAATTTTTGAGTTCAGGTTTGGTTTTCAATTTTAGATTATTCGGTAAACTGAATACCTGAATTAGAAATAAAGAAATTAGGGTTATTCAGTTCTATTCGGCCATCTTTCACTCTTAGACTCTCTCACTCCTCAAAACCCAAATCGAACTCTCATCTCTCATCTGACATATCTGATGTCTCACTACTCAAAAGCCAAAACCTAAACCGATCTCTCAAATCTCATCGATCGATCGCTCAGTCTCTCATATCTAAGTCCTTAAGCCCTCAAATCTTTCACTCTTTGGTCCTTAACCCGTTGGTCTTCTTCCGACAGAGGTAAAGTTGTACACCCTATTCGAAGAAACAGGGCTATTGGAGGTGTACCTTGTGAACCCCTTTTTAGCCAAATTAGACACCCTGGCCTTTTACGAAAGCGTAGTGAGAGCTAACCTCACCTACGGCAGCCTGACGGAGGTGGAGGATTTATCTCAAGAAGAGTTTTTGTAAGACCCCGAATTTTATGAAATAAAAATATTCAATTTTTTTATTCAGTAAATGGTTAAATTGATAAAAGATTAAAGTTAAGGGTGATATTTGAAATTTTTTCAAAGTAAGCAAGTTGTCATAAAATATTCGTTTGGTCGGAAAATATTCTTTTTGTCAAAGATTATCCGTACGACGGCACAATCATTGGTGGA
Organism: Panax japonicus; assembly: GCA_020205505.1. NCBI lineage: Eukaryota > Viridiplantae > Streptophyta > Magnoliopsida > Apiales > Araliaceae > Panax > Panax japonicus. The sequence continues at coordinate 37,772,785 of CM035091.1, forward strand.
CCCCACAAGAGAATAACTGTCGGATATAGAAAGCGACAAAAATAACTTTTTTATAAAACTAACGGCAAGACTTGTACCGTTAAACTGTTAAAATATCCGGTGATAAAAGAACATTAATACGCGTTGTTGCACTGTAGCACACGATATTGCACAGTATTATTTGCATAATATTTTATTCACTCAGTTTCATTCAATAATTATTATTGTAGTTGTTGCATAATATCTCATATTATTTATTCTATTATTGTCACAGTATTATCTGCATAATATTTTATATTATTAAATCAATAATTGAGACGACACAGTTATTCATATTATTATTTGCATTATTGATAATGTCTAGAAAGTTCTGTCGAGGAAAGAGGTTGGGTTATTTAATTGCGCGCCAATAAGGAGAAATCCTTATCGGAAATCCCCCTCTTTCCTGGGAATGATCTAGTTGTCAATATTGTGACATATAGTATTAATGATGAAGATGGTTCAATAATAATATTGATATTCTTATGGGAAAGACATACTATGGAGGGAGGGTGCAAAATACTATAATCAACTCAAGAAATGAACTATATTTTTTAAATTTTAGGTTTTATAAAAAAATTCGAACGTAATTAATTGCGGTGAAATTGTTTATAATTAGTTTTACTGAAATGAAAAATAAAAAAATAAAAATAGTAGTAATGATTAATTAGTATGGTCACAAATCACAATCATCAACCAAGAACCATGTATGATTGATTGTGACACACATTTATTTAGCTTCATGAAATATTAAAATTATAGTATATAAGTACATATTTCGCATTAAGCATATAAAATTGGTACCTACGGCTTACCAAATCATTTTTGGTGGTAGCAGAAGTTTGGTTCAAACACATGACCCTTCACTAAGAGTGAACAAAAAATGGATAAAATTGAATTAACAAATCAGACCGAATTGAAATTTTTTAATCAATTTTTTTTGATTATTCAGGTATTTTTATAATTCGGTTATATTCTATTTTATTTTCGATTTTCGAGTTCATGTTTGATTTTTAATTTTGAATTATTCGGTTAACCGAATTAAAAATAAAGAAATTAGGGTTATTCAGTCTTATTCGACTGTCTCTCACTCTTAGACTCTCTCTCACTCCTCAAAACCCAAATCAAACTCTCATATCTCATCTGACATATCTGATCTCTCACTACTCAAAAGCCAAAACCTAAATCGATCTCTCAGATCTCATTGATCGATTTCTCAGTCCCTCATATCTCAGTCCCTAGGCCGTCAAATCTTTCACTCTCTGGTCCTTAACTCGTGGGTCTTCTTCCGAAAGAGGTAAAGTTGTACACCCTATCCGAAGAAACAGGGCTATTAGAGGTGTACCTTGAGAGCCACTTTTTATCCAAATTAGACACCCTGGCCTTTTACGAAAGCTTAGTGAGAGCTAACCTCACCTACGGCAGCCTGACTGGGGAGGAGTGTTTATCTCAAAAAGAGTTTTTCTTATGGTTACCGGTGAAAGACATAATTGTTGATGACCCAGTGTCAGGTCTCATACACTTTGACATTGGCCTCGCTCTCAAGCAACTCTCCATCTCCCTCTTTGAAAATCCATGACATTGCAAACCTCAAGGTACCCTTGTCACTCTCTAGCATGCCTCTGACTCTGTTAAGGACAGTTAAGATTATGAATTGTCTAGTATTGACAATTTTAAATGGTTCTTTTTTTTATTGATAAATGACAACATGGAGCAGGTTCGATTATTAACCGAAATACCCGCATTTTCAATTCGATAATTCAGTATTCAGTAATTCGGTTATTGCCAAATTCGGTTAGTAGTTCGGATAGTGAAATTATGAATATTTTGGTATTCAGATCGGTTATAACCGAATGATTAGTCCTACCCTTCACCCATGCATATATCTTTTGGTCATAGACATCACAAGTATTCTGTCTAACCAAAAATTAAAGATATTATTTTTTTTTTGAAATTTAAAAATATATTTCTTAAATTGTGATTTTTTTATTTTTAAAAATATATCTTTAACATAGATGTGATATTTTCTTTTTTTATATTTTAAACTGATAGTATTATTTGACCAACTTAAAAGTAAGTAATACTTACATGTTTAATATTTCTTGTCACTTTATATTCTAAAACGAATAATATATCTCTAATTTTAAAAGTGTATATATATATATATATATATATATATATATATATATATATATATATATATATATATATTTATATAAGACCCCAATTTTTTATAAAGAAAATTAAATTTCCTCTAATTATTATTTTAAATAATAAGGTGTTAATTTGATATAATACTTTGGTTATGGGTGAAATATGCAAATTTTGCAAAATAAGCAAGTGGTTATAAAAGATTCATTGTCAGGGAATATTCATTTGGTCGTTGAATATTCTTACAGTTGAGGAATATTCGTACGATGGCGCAACCATTTGTGGGTCCCATAACAGAAAATGGTCGGATGAATAAAACGACAAGTTTGAGTTTTTACAAATAACGACGTAGTTGTTACCATTAATACTGTTGGAATACCTAGTGGTTAAAATACAGTAATACGCATGGTTGCACAGTAGCACACGATATTGCACAATATTTTTGAATTATTAATAATTACGTAAGAAGGCACTACTCAATAATTGTTACAATAATTACTGTTCAATATTTTATTTTATTGATTCAATAATTGCTACGTTGATATTTTATATTATTGTTGTTTCAATAATTGTCACTACACAGTATTTCCCATTATCAGATCAATAATTCATAATATTTGAATAATATTATTAGATAACATTATTGGCGATGTCTAAGGAAGTTTTGTCTAGGAAAGGGATTTGGTCACCTAATTGCGAGCCAATAAGGAGAAATTCTTATCGGAAAGCCCCCTCTTTCCTAGGAACGATTTGATTGTCATAATTGTGATTCTGTAATATTATTTGTGAATAATTAATTATTAATTTATATGATAAGGAAATATTAATTTTTATGTGGATATAAATGAAGGAATTAATGTTGGGGTGTTTTATCAATATTTTATCGGAATGGAGGTATTAAAAATCGTCTGTATATAGATTTTGGGCATTTTTTGTTTAGAATTTGGAAAAACTTTCGTCTATAAAGTTGTATAGAATTAAATTTCCTATGGAATAAACATGAGATTAGAATTTTTTTTGATATAAGAGCTATTTATTATGAATTATTTAAGTTGCTTATTATTGTTTAAATTTAAAACATTTTGGAAATTTTCTAGAATGGGTGGGCCCCACTTTTGATTGGTGAAAAATGTGCTGAAATTTTATTCCAAAAGTGGTGTGCGTGAATAGTAGCAGGTAAAGCCATCAGGTAGCAGGTTAGTCTGCTTTGGCTTTCTAAGCATTTTTCTATAAATAGGGTGCTTAGTTAGAATTAAAAATCACACCAGAATCATAATCTTTCTCTCTCTATATTATCGAGCGTATTTTATGAGTATTTAGATACTTTTAGAGTTGCTATTCAGTACAAATTTTCTTTAGTGTTATATCCGATATTTCATGCAGAAGTACTATTCTTTTGAGGTAAGGGATGTTATTTTCTTCGTAAATGATGTTATTCTTTCAATATCATTATATAAAAATATTGGTATGAATTTTATTATGAAATTTTTACCTTTTCATGTCGAGGTTACTATTCACGTATATGGTACTATTCACGTATATGACACTATTCACGAATACGGTACTATTCACGAAGTATGAATTTTCTTGTGGAATTTTTACATCTTTGTGTCGGGGTTACTATTCATGTATACGATATTATTCACAAATACGACATTATTCACAGAAAAATGAAATTTTCTCTTCTTTATCTAAGATGTCTATTATGGTTACTATCTTTGATTGTATCCATGTTTAGATTTTTATTCTTAAATTTTACTCCACTATGGTTTATTACGGAGTATTTTTGAACTTGGATTATCTAAAGTACAAATCTCTAATCTTTGATCTTTTATCTCACGGGATTCGTTTTCTTTAAAATATTTTCATCATCCTCAGTCCTAAATGATGATATAACTGAATATCTTTGGTCTGTAGTGCAAAGATGAATGATTACCTGATGAATATCTTTGGCCCGTAGTGCAAAGATGAATATGTGTTGAGATGAACATGATCAATTGGTGATAAAAATGAATATCTTTGGACCGTAGTGCAAAGATGAATATTTGATTAAAGATATATATTAATTGATATTACAAGGATAAAATATTGATGATGGACTTTTAAATTCATAGATGATAGTAGATTTCATTCTCTACTTAAACTCTTCTAATGAATTGTTATTTTCGCTGCGAATATTGATCTAAAACTTGATGTCCATTATATTTTATCTGATTTGTTGAAGGCTAACGATAATTTGTTGTTCTTTATCTTAGTCATAATATTCTTTACTGGGCTAGTTGAGCTCACCATTTTCCTTTTTGTTCCATTTTTCTTCTTAGGAGGCGAAAATATAACGGGAACTAGTCAGGGTGTGGAGTGATGTTCCCAGTCAGTTGTTTTAGCAGTCCTCACTATTTTATAAAATAATGTTTCAATAATTGTAATGAGGACTTATTTGAGTTTGAATATTGTCTAGAAGACAATATTTGTATTTAAACTCACAACATATGTGTTATCGTATTTTGTACGACAATTGTAATAATGAAGTTGTAGTTGTTTTCTGTACCATGTATTTGGCGACTCAGAATAGGTGATGTATACCTATTTTGGAGGCGTCACAGTTGGTATCAAAGCTTAAGGATATGGTCTCTGGCGGAGATCGGGGAATAAAACTAAGAGAGGAGTGTAACGGGTTGAATTTATTGAGTCGTGATTCTGGGGACAAAATCCTTTTAAGGGGGAAAGATGTGACGAACGAGATTTTGTAATTTAATTTAATATTTATTGAAGTAAATAAATATTTTTGATTATTTAATTATTAGATTAAATAACTAATTGATGAAATTTTGGTAGATTAATTTAATTATATGTGTTACATTTATCAAATTGATGTGGAGAATTTTATTATTCGATGTATGTAATTATATGAGCTTATTATATTTAAAGAAATATTTAATAAGCCTAATGTTATTTTAATTAATTTAATAATTAATTAGAGATTTAATAATTTAATATAATTAATTATATGACTATATGAATTTATGAGAAATTATTATATTTTATTTATATTAAATTAAATAAAATATTGATGATATTGATTTATTTTATGAAGGAGTGTGAAATTAATTAAACTATATGATAAAGTTTTATTAAAATAAAGGATTTTGAAATCTGGTATGCTAGCCAAACATGACACTAAGGGAGGTTGGGAGCAGTTAGTTACCCATGATATGTAACTGACCTCCACAACGCGTCAGTTCCTTTTCTATTTATTTCATACGTCTTCTTCTTCTTCATTTTTCTAAGTCTGGCATAACATCACAGAGAGAGTTGAGAAATTGTTGAGTGAGAGTGTGAGTTGTGTGATTGAAGAGTTTGAGAAGAGTTTCAATTTGTCACCCTTATTCACTCTACGCTTGGGTAATTCTTTCCAACCCAATTCTTATTTTATGTCTTTTAAATTTTTCTTGAATATGGCTTAAAGTCTTTGTAATTGGGAAATTGTGTTGTTATATGGATATATGTAATAATACGAGTAGCATAACATGTTTTATATATATTGTATATGATTTCATATTATAAGTTTCATAATACTATGACTTGTTATTTCAAAAAAATTACAGAGTATGGGTTATGGCCATATGGCCCTTATACGTAACTTTAATACGTCAACCATAAATTTTTCTACAAAATTTCCACTTGTATATGATTAGGCATGCTAAAACGAACAAAACGAAACTTGAATGGTTGGATTTGGACTTATAACGAATCTGTGGCGTTGAATTTTAGGAATTTATGTTCAACACTTCAAGAACATCAAGAACAATGAAATTTACATATTTTAATTATGTAATTATGTGTTTTAATTGGTTAAAATCACTCTATAAAGGTTGGGTAATGATCATATATGAATTATAGTATTTGGGTATGCTTAAATGAATATATAGACAAGGAAATTGGAAGTCGTGGCTGTGATGCCCCCAAAATAGGTATACAACACCCATTCTGAGTCGCCAAATACATGGTACATAAAGCAAACTACAACTTCAATAATACACTTGTCGTGCAAAATACGACAACACATACTGTGAGTTTAAATACAAATATTGTCTTCTAGACAATATCCACACTCAAATAAATCCTCATTACAATTATTCAAATACTATTTTATATAAATAGTGAGGACTGCTAAAACATCTTTCTAGAAGCATCACTCCATACCCCGACTAGATCCTGCTATGTTCTCACCTCCTGAGAAGAAAAATGGAACAAAAAGGAAAAGGGTGAGCTCAACTAGCTCAGTAAAGAATATTATGACTAAGATAATATACAACAAATTATCATTAGTTTTCAATAGTAAAAAATCTGATAAAATATAATAGACAACAAGTTTTAGATCAACAACTGCAGCGGAAACAGCAATCCATTAGAAGAGTCAAGTAGAGAATGAGTTCTACTATCTTCTAAAATTTAAAAGTTCACCATCAATATTTTATCTCTGCAACATCAATCAATATACATTTTTAATCAAATATTCATCTTTCCACTACAAGCCAAAGATATTCATTTGTATCACCAGTTGGTCATGTTCATCTCAACACTTGTTCATCTTTGCACTACGGGTCAAAGATATTCATTAGTTAATCATTCATCTTTGCACTACAGGCCAAAGATATTCAGTAATATCATCATTTAGGGCTGAGGATGATGAAAAATATTTTAAAGAAAACGAATCCAGTGAGACAGAAGGACAAATATTAAGGATTCGTATAACAGTTTATCCAAGATCAATAATACTCCATAATAACTAATTTTGAAGCAGAATTCAAAAATAAAGACTTTCCAATAAGAATTTCTTCTTACTGGCGCGCAATTAGGTGACCAAACCTCTCATTGACAGAACTTTCTAGACATTGCCAATAATGCTATCTAATAATATTATTCAAATAATATGAATTATTGATCTGATAATGGGAAATACTGTGCAATTATAATAATTGAAACAATAATAATATAAAATATCAACGCAGTAATTATTGAATCAATAAAATAAAATATTGAACAGTAATTACTGTAACAATTATTGAGTAGTGCCGTCTTACGTAAGAATCAATAATTCAACAATACTATACAATACCGTGTGCTACAGTGCAACTACGCGTATTACTGTATTTTAACCACCTGGTATTCCAACAGTGTTAACGGTAACAACTACGCCGTTATTTATAAAAACTCAAACTTGTCGTTTTCTTCATCCGACATTTATTCTGTTATAGGGCCCACAAATGACTGCACTGTCTTACGAATATTCCCCGACAACAAGAATATTCCACGACCAAACAAATATTTCCTGACAACAATGATTATTTTATAACCTCTTGCTTATTTTGCAAAATTTGCACATTTCACCCATAACTAGAGAATTATATCAAATTAATACCTTATTATTCACAATAATAATTAGAGGAAATTTGATTTTATTTATAATAAGTTGGGGTCTTACAGTGGCCATGTTCTCTGTATTCTTCACAAGAACATATGGGTGAACTTGGGAGATTTTTGTTGGCCCAACCTTGTTACGTGTGAACTGCAGAAATTGCAGAAACTGAGTCTAGGTAATCCCGCCCCCAGCGGGTGTTACCAAACTAAATTACCCCGCCCCGGCGGGCAAAAATAAATAAAAATAAAAATAAAAATAAAAATAATAATTAATTAAAATATTTATAAAATAAAATAAATATTTTAATTGAGATATTTATGGAGTAAAATAAATATTCGATGAAATTTTTTATTAAAATATTTATAAAATAAAATAAATATTTTAATTGAGATATTTATGGAGTAAAATAAATATTCGATGAAAATTATTATTAAAAAATTTATAAAATAAAATAAATATTTTAATTAAGATATTTATGGAGTAAAATAAATATTTGATGAAAATTATTATTTAAATATTTATAAAATAAAATAAATATTTTAATTGAGATATTTATGGAGTAAATTAAATATTCGATGAAAATTATTATTAAAATATTTATAAAATAAATTAATATTTTAGTTAAAATATTTATGGAATAAAATAAATATTCGATGGAAATTATAATGAAATAATTTATTCGAGTGTAATAATAGTAAGGGAATGAAAATATTCTAAGGGTAATGATTTGTTAAATAAAGTAGAGTTTATATTAAATAATTAAGTGAAAATATAACTAATGAATGTCGTGAATACATATGCTGTGTGTGTAGAATTTGTGGTGAACGGAAGTAGTAATCGTTTAGCCTACGCACGAGGCAAGTTTCCTAACCCTACTTGTTATCGTTATATATAAGTTGATTAATTCACCTTTCTACGTTGAGCAAGTTCTCATTATTATTGATCAAGTCTGTCTTGTATATTAAAGTTATTAATCTTTCAAGCATGATGCTGTTATATAATACTTATTCTATTGTATAGTTTTTGAGATTCTATTCAAGTTAAGTTATCAATTATTGTTAAACCTGGTTAGACTAGCGAACCCTTTATGATTCGACTAGTCCATAGTTGATGAGCATTCTAAATTTCAGAACCCTTGATGAATTATCCAAACCAAACTTCTTTTGGTGCGTGCTCGAATGTTAAACTGAGATAAACAACCCTGTATAGGGGATTACTTATGCGTTAGCATTAAGATATTATGCACAGTATGGCACTAAGGGTTGATCCCCCTAAGTACGAGAAGAAGAGTCCATAGTCTTATGACTGTTAAAGGTTTCAAGTATAACCCTTGATAACCTAGGACATAGTTCAAGGTCTTATGACCCTCAGAAATCTTTTGATTCTTGTTATTCATTCTTGATTCAAAAGTTGAGCTTTTATTTCAGAAGTCTTTGATTTATTCGCATGTTATTATTTCATTATTATATTGTTATACTTGTGGGCAATCGTGCTCACTCTTGCGTAATAATAACATTGCAGTAAAGAACAAAAGAGCAGACGAACCATCCACTAGTAAAGGCAAGGGCAAGCTGAGCAAGTAATGAAGATTGATTATTTATGTGGTTATGTAATGATAATTAGAATTGATGTTACTTAAGACTTATTTGTTTATGTTTTCACACAGATGATTTAAGGTTAGAGTAACCTGGGATTTATTTTTTATGTAGTTGATGTAACCCCATAAGGGGAGATTTATTATTATTTCTATCTATTGCATGGTTTGCATTTATTTATGGATAGATAGATGGATGATGTTTGTACAGTGAACACCAAATCCTGTAGAAATGGAGGTACCGAATTTGGGGGTGTCACAGGAGAGACAAGTAAATTATTCGCTAGTGTGTCCTACCTAAGCTTATTTGATATTTAATTGGTTGGTCAGAATATTGGGATAATATGTGACATGTTAATTTCTTTAATTAACCCTTATTTTATGGCAGTATTTGAGAATGACAGCTAAAAATGTTAATAATGGAATGAATGAGATCGTGGAGACACCTTTAATCACCAACCAGGGGAACGTGCAACATGAAGGCAATATTCCTCCTGTAAATAACACTACCGAACAAACGATGAATGATGGGATGTTTAAAAGCTTTTTGCAGTTCATGCAAAATCAGACGAGGGAGACTCGTGTACAAAATACGGGTGAAAATGATAGCAACGCGTGGCTTGTCACGACCAAGTAGTTCAAAGAGTTGGGACCACCAGAATTTGTGAGAAAGCCGGATCCGATCAAGGAAAAAATGTGAGTTAAGAAAATTACCAAGATATTTGATGTCTTGGGATGCACGGAGGAACATAAGGTTTCATTCGCCACCTTTATGTTCCGTGGTGAGGCAGACTACTGGTGGAAATCTGTGAAGCGTACCCAGCCAGCTGCACTCAATATGTCTTGGGAAACGTTTCAGAAAATGTTCAATGACAAGTACTTTCCTGAAAGTATTCGTCATATGAAGGAGGTAGAGTTTAGTAGATTGAAGCAAAACAACATGACTGTGTCCCAGTACGAGGCTAAGTTCGTAGAGTTATCCAGGTTTGCACCTCATTTGGTAGAGAATGAGGAACGTATGACACAGATGTTCCTAAGAGGTCTGAAACCTAAAATTCGACAATATCTTATTTCTCATAAATTTTTTCTATATTCAGATGTTGTGAACAAGGCTCAATTATTAGAGTGAGATAATGAGTATGTTCAACCGAGGGACCACAACCAGGGTCATACCAGTGGCAGCAGTCACCGGAGCAATGACAACCAGCGGGGAGGAAAATATCCGGACAAAATCGGTAACCACTTTGGTGGTAATCGTGGCCATGATAGTAGAAGAAGCAAGTCGGGGGGGGGGGAGAGAGTTCAAAAAGAGAATGTATAACAATGACAACGTGAAGACGTCAGTACCAGCATCAACTATTTCTAGGGGAGGAGAACGATCTCCGATCGTATGTTATAAATGAGGGAAAGAGGGACACATCAGCCCAAACGTCCCACAACAATCCACGGTGTGTTATAACTGTGGAAAGGAAGGTCATATAGATAAAGATTGTCTTGTAGCAAAATCAAGTCCAACGGTCTCGGAGAAGAAAAAGTTGGTGGTTCCTGGAAGAGAGTTTGTCGTTACTACCCAAAACGCGAGGAACCCGAACGAGGTGATCATGGGTAAGCTAATCATAAACTCTTGCAAAGTTTATACCTTATTAGATACTGGTTCTACCCATTCTTTTATCTTGGCTGTTTGTGCTAAATGTTTGAACTTGACTCCGGAGAAATTAGACTTTGACTTATCTGTTAAAACTCTGTTAGGAGAAACTTTAGTTACATCCACTTTTTATAAATCTTGCTTGATCCAAGTTGATACCATCACATTACCTGTTGATCTTATTTCTTTGAAAATACTTGCATTTGATGTGATTTTAGGGATAGATTGGTTAACCACTCATCATGCTAAAATTTATTATTTTCGTAAGGTTGTTAGTTTTCATATTCCTAACCAACCTGTTATGCGAATTCAAGCAACCAAACCACTAAAGTCAATCACTGTCACATCAAACCATAAAGCCATTCATTTATTGAAAAACAAATGTCAAGATTTCTTAGCGCATGTCATGGACTTGAACAAAAATATGTCAGATTTGAATAATATTTCTGTTGCTAGTGAATTTCCTGACGTATTTCTTGAAAAACTTACCGATCTACCCCCAGAACGTGAAGTTGAATTCTTTATTGACCTTGAACCCGATACAAAACTCATTTCTAAAACCCCATATTGAATGGCTCCTGTTAGTTTCCAATAGGCACAATAGATCTAGAAGGGGGGGTTGAATAGATCATTTTAATTTCAAATACTTTTCTCTTTTATTTTGTATTGCTATTACATTAGCAGATGACAAACATAAGAACCTATTCAAGCACAGCGGAATAAGTAAAAGATCTCCATCATTGATATATTCATAATCAAACATACATTGTTCGTAGAGTTAGTTTGGTTGTAAGCAGTTAAAACATACATAGCAGTTATAATACATAATGCAAATGACATAATGTAAAAGACACAAGGGGTTTTAAGTGGTTCAGAGACTCAAGCTCCTAATCCACTCTTCTGCTTTCAACTAGCATGATTTCCACTAAGGAAGGGCAGCACCCTGAATCACTTGGGACTTCAGTTCACTAAGAACTCTTCAAGACCAGCAGCCTTGGAACTCCTCTAGTTCCCTAGGAACTCTTCTAGTCCAGCAGGCTTGGAACTTCATTTAGTCCCTCCGGATAAGGACCCTTCAGGCTCTGGCTTCTTGAATTATTTGTTTGTTTGTTTGTTGGAGTTGTTGCTGAGCTGCTAAGATGTCTTTATGCTCTGAACATCTTCTGTAATTAGCAGCTTGGCGTGATCATCCTTGAAGTACAGTTGAGTGTTGCATGATACACTACAAGAAAATCAGGCTATAGCGACGGTCGCCGACCGTCGCTATAGATAAAAAGACCGTCGCTATAGGATATAGCGACGGTCGCGTACCGTCGCTATAGAAGCCGTCGCTGAAACCTATAGCGACGGTCTTTTTGGTTATAGCGACGGCCAGACCGTCGCTAGAAAACTCTACAAAAACGCGCTTGAAGATTTTTACCGACGGTCAGAAATTTAATATACCGACGGCCGCGACCGTCGCTATAGAAGATTTGGCTGTGAGTTACTGCGACGGTCACCGACCGTTGCTATAGGTGAGATTTGGCTGTGAGATACTGCGACGGTCACCGACCGTCGCTATAGGTGAGATTTGGCTGTGAGCTACTGCGACGGTCATGGCCGTCGCTATATCTACCCCAAATTTTTAAAGAACATGCTGTTTTTATACAATAATTTTTATTTATTTTTACCTATTAAAAAAAATAACTATATTCAACCATCCAATCTGAATATAACATTTACAGCTAAAAGAATAAAACAAATAAAGTCTATTAATGTATAATATCATCTAAATATACATAACCATCCAAAATACTGTTACTATGTATCAAAACAAATTTTTAGTATCACATCTAACAAATTTTCATCAAAAATAGTGTTACATATAACAAATTTCCAGCAGCACGTGTAACATATCTCTAGCAGCACGTGACATGTCACATGTCCTCTATAGGATTATTTGATCCGCTAATATCACCATTATCTCCTTTTGTGTATCGATCCTACAAATTAATTATCAAGTGAACTTGTTAATCCATAAAAACATAATGATAGCCCCAAAAATTTAAGTATAAGTGAAGTGAGAGAGCAACACCTGATTGTTGGATTGAGCATTTGGAACTGATGAATTCTTCATAAATTCTGTCATAATTGATAATAGTTCATCCACTTTCCTTGCAGTATCATATCCTTTTTCCCGCACCTTTTTCAACTCAGCTTTCAATTCTTGATTCTCACGTTGTACCTCATTATTTGTGTCACGAGGCCCCCAAGTGTTTGTAGCTGTGGCACCAACTCCACCTTGTCGAAGTCTACCATGTCGCTCTGGTCCAAGAACTTGTGCAAGTATATCATTTCGTCCTGTACTACTACTTTCACCAGTCGATTCCTGAGTCTTCTTTAACTCAATATTTTTTTCCTGTGAAAATATATAAGGCAAATTATACACAACTTAAATATACAAGGCAATTCAACATAACTTAAAGAAGAGTAACAAATAATAGTAGTAATTCTGTTATGTTATTCTATTATTATTTTTAATCTTGTTCGAAAGTAACTTACAAGATATTCTATTTCACTTATAACTTAAATGTTCCTTCTTTCTATATTGGTTACCTATTTAGACATTGTTCTTGAGATACCATCTTGTATTTAGATTCCTGAGTATTGAAAATTAAAATAATTACACTACAACAATGAGTATTGAATTTTAAAGAGTGAGAGATTGATTTTTCATCATTGCCACATTTCCCTTTGCTCTTCCTCATTGGTTGCATACCCCGTATGCAAACAACAAACATATAACTTGAAAATTAAAATAATTACACTAATACAATTATGGTTTTAAGGAAAACTTGTTTTAGAGTTGATAATCAAATAGATGCAATTGTTTGTTTGTATTTTGCAGTGCCATGATGAGTTAATGGTCCATTACTAATACTTTTTGAAGAAGTCGATCTAATCTATGAGAAGATCTAATAATGAATAACCCCTCCATGCATCAATAAAATCATTTGCAACTTGTTCCTCAATTTTTTGTTGAGATTGGATTCACCCTTGATTAACCTGTTTAGCTGACAGAAATTTTACAAGAATAATGATAATGATAGATGTATTGAATAGTCACCTTAGGTTTAATATCTTATGTAATGCACTCAGATTTTTCACAAGAGAACTATTAGATCAAGGAAATAACACAAGCATCAACCATGCTAACGCACATGAAACAGGAAGGAGGAGGAGTAGTATTCATCTAATACACTGGGAAGATTTTAAAATTTCATCCGAAAAAAGCTTATAGCTCTATACATTTGTCTGAACAATCAAAAATTAAATTTGTAGAGTTTAAAATATTAAGCAACTCACTTGTGCTCATACCCTGAATGAGACTGCCAAAGAAAATCAATATTTCAGTATCCAATTCCTAAAAGGTGATATTTTTGCCTCATTTGATCAATTATCCATCTCCAATAATATATTTAATGAGTTAAACATAATGCAATAAGGAAATGTCATAAATGAGTTGTGAAGCTATGCCCCTTTCTATAGTGTGAAATGTTTTTTAGCAATGCACCTAATTTTATGCTTTATTAATATAAACCTAAAAAGAAATTACAAACCAATAGAGGAGCATCACTAGATCATGAGCAACAAGATCACTAAATTATTATTCCACAATCTATCATGACACAGTACCATTCTCAATGTATTCTTGCTATCAATAATGATAATGCTAGATGTTTTTGGCAAGGAGATTATAACTATGGAATTTCTTCTTCGATGTTACAGGAATGGAAATTACAATGATGAGACGCAAAAGATAGTTTGTTCATCTAGCATTTTGTAAAAAACGCCGAATCAGCATGCCAACATTTCTCTTGAAATTAAGTTTAGATAGTAGCACATATTCACTAATGCTTCCTTAAAACCATAATATACATACATACGGGAAAGACGGGTCATTGATAAATACGTACCACATTCGAGGATGCTCCCGGTAAAATTGAGTTATCACTTCGAGTGTGGGACTGTATATACATATCTGCTCGATCAATCTCTTTTTTATTTATTTGGTACTACAAATAAAACAAAAAATAGTTCATAATTCAAGAAATACTCTATTTATAAAAGTCTAATACATGATTAACGATAAAAAAATATTGAAATAACATCAAATATTACCAATTCATGCTTCTTTTTTGGAATTGATTTAGTGCCCAATGTATGACCTACCAACAATTTTTTCCGATTTTCACAATTTTTTGTTGCTATATCCTGCATTGTATGTATTTATAAATTAATAATAATATATAACAATAAGTAAGAATTGATAATACATAAATTAGAATAAACACAACCTGTGCATCATCAGTTAGCCAATAATCAACCAACGCAGCCCATTGATTAAGATTTACTCGATCATTGTTGATAGTATTCGCTATCGATTTGGCACGGT
Organism: Panax japonicus; assembly: GCA_020205505.1. Taxonomy (NCBI): domain Eukaryota; kingdom Viridiplantae; phylum Streptophyta; class Magnoliopsida; order Apiales; family Araliaceae; genus Panax; species Panax japonicus. Next base: position 37,788,050 of record CM035091.1, read on the forward strand.
CACCAGGCACAAAATTATTACTCTTTAAGTTAGACTTACAATCTCTCCACCTATTGTTCATGATAGTCATCAGTTTTCTCTTAGCATTTGGGTGATCTGTGGTAAATCGTTTCTACAACAAACAAATTTACACATATATTAGTTTGTTTCAATGTGCTTAATGTCAAATTCTATAAAATGGTATGATTAATAACCTGAATTTCATCACAAGCCCTTGTCATGTTAGCCTCTGTCATATTGGACCAAATTGGAGTACTTATTGGAAAAAATTCTCCATTGCGAGCAAGACACCCGAGAAAAGTGGTTAACTTATTGGTCTCTCTCTCAACAGGTTAACCATTTGCATCATAAATTACTTTCTTGGGTGCATCGATATTTGACCATAACTTTGCTCCCATCGTTGGTCCACGCTTCCTCTTAGGTCGAGAACCTAAAAGAGAGAAAGAATCAAGATATATGAACTAAACCACTTCGAATGATCCCTTGATGACTGCCTTGAAGATCTTTCCTCTTTATACATGATGGCTGAACATGCTAGGTTTCTAAGATGACTATAAGTTCTTCTGCTAGGTACTTAGAAACTTTCTCATGCTTGCCACCATGATGACGTTTGCGATCTCCCTTCTTGATACTTGATGTCTTCTCATGATGGACTTGCTAAGATGACTGTGAGCTATTCTCTATTGTACTTAAGAGTCTTCCCATGATGGACACCAAGATAACATGATGCACTTCTTTCTCTCAGCAGTTCAGAACACTCTTCTTGTAGTAGAACTCTCACTTCTACGTAGTAGAACTCTCACTTCTACTTCTTCATTTACATGTATCTAAGTGTTCTTGGTGGATCGTAGAGTGAGCCTTCGGTGTAAGACCCCAACTTTTTATAAATAAAATTGAATTTCCTCTATTTATTATTTTGAAATAGTAAGGGTTGAATTGATTAAGGTGGTTAGTTATGGGTAAAATGCACAAATATTTCAAATAAGCAAGTGGTTATAAAATATTCATTGTTGTCGGGGAATATTCGTTTGGTCGTGGAATATTCTTACTGTCGGGGAATATTCGTACGACGGCGCAGCCTTGTGTGGTCCCCATAACGGAAAGCGATTGGATGAAGAAACGACAAATATGAGTTTTTATAAATAACGTCGTAGTTGTTACCGTTAACACTGTTAGAATACTCGGTGGTTAAAATACAGTAATACGTGTTGTTGCACAGTAGCTCACGGTATTGCACTGATTATTGATTCTTACGTAAAAAGGCACTACTCAATAATTGTTACAGTAATTATTGTTTAATATTTTATTTTATTGATTCAATAACTGCTACGTTGATATTTTTTATTATTGTTGTTTTAATAATTGTCACTACTCAGTATTTTCCATTATCAGATCAATGATTCATATTATTTTAATAATATTAATAGATAACATTATTGGCAATGTCTAAAAAGTTCTGTCTAAGGAGAGTTTTGGTCACCTAATTGCGCGTCAGTAAGGAGAAATTCTTATTGAAAAGCCCCCTCTTTCCTGGGAACGGCCTAGTTGTCATTATTGTGATTCTGTAATATTATATATAAATAATTAATTATTAATTTATATGATAATGAAAATATTCATTTTATGTGGATATAGATTGAGAAATTTTTTTAATGTGACAATTGTTGAAAATTGATATTTTATCTTTTTTGATAAAATAATTTATTATTATATTATAATAATATAATAATGGTGATATTTTTACAATGAATCTGAGATATACGAGTAAATGAGGAGGAAGAGTATTTTTGTTACTAAAAATATTTAAAACATGTTTTTCATGTTTGTGGACTCCATTTCTTGACTGAAATTTGATTATAGCTTGTAAAATCGTCTGTATGTGGATTTCGGTCAATTTCTGTTTGAAATTTGGAAAAACTTAAACTTACAAAGTTGTAGAGAATTTAATTTCCTATAAAAGGACGTAAGATTCGAATTTTTCTGATAAAAGGGCTATTTATTATGAATTATTGAAGTTCCAAAGTTTTGAAATAATTGATTTTTAGAAGTTTTAATTATGTTTATTAAGAAAAACGTTTTTTTTTGTTTTGTGGGCTACACTAACATGTGAAAAATAAGCTGAGATCAGTTGTCTAAGGTGAGCGTGAAAGTTATATATATATATATATATTATTTTATTAAATTTTCTGCTTTGGTGTTCTAAGCATTTTCCTATAAATAGGGTGCTTAAATTAGAATTGAAAATCACACCAGAAACTGAAATCTTCTCTCTCTATATTATCAAGCATATTCTTGTGAGTATTTTGATACTTTGACTGTTGCTATACGGTGCAAGTTTTTTTCAGCGTTATATCCGATATTAAGTCAGAAGTTCTATTCTTTTGAGGTAAGGGATGTTATTTTCTTCGTAAATGATATTATTTCTTTCGATATCATTATGCCGAAATATTGGTCTGAACTTTTTATCAAATTTAGAACTTTTTGTGTCGGGGTTACTATTCACGTATACGGCACTATTCACGAATACGGCACTATTCACGAATACGGCACTATTCACGAATACGACACTATTCATCGAAAGATAAAATTTTTCCTTTTTATCCAAGATGTCTATTATGGTTACTATCTTTTATTGTATCCATGTTTTGATCTTTATTTTTGAATCCTGCTTCAAAATTGGTTATTATAGAGTATTATTGATCTTGGATAAACTGTAATACGAATCCCTAATATTTGTTATTTTGTTTCACTGGATTCGTTTTCTTTAAAATATTTTTCATCATCCTCAGTCCTAAATGATGATATAACTGAATATCTTTGGCATGTATTACAAAGATGAATGATTTTCTGATGAATATCTTTGGCCGTAGTGCAAAGATGAACATGTGTTTAGATGAACATGACCAACTAATGAATATCTTTGGCCTGTAGTGCAAAGATGGATATTTAAATCAAGTTTTATATTGATTGATGTTACAGGGATAAAATATTGACGATGGACTTTTAAATTCATATATAGAAGATAGTAGATTTTATTCTCTACTTAACTCTTCTAACGAATTATTGTTTCCGCTGCGAATATTGATTTAAAACTGGTTGTCTAATGTATTCTATTAGATTTTTCCCTGTTGAGGACTAACGATAATTTGTTCTATATTATCTTAGTCATAATTTTCTTTACTGGGCTAGTTGAGCTCACCCTTTTCCTTTTTGTTCCATTTTTCTTCTCAGGAGGCGAGAATGTAGCGAGTACTAGTCGGGGTATGGAATGATGGTTCTAGAAGTTGTTTTAGTATTCCTCACTATTTTGTAAAATATCGTATCAATAATTGCAATGAGGACTTATTTGAGTATGGATATTGTCTAGATGACAATATTTGTATTTAAACTCACAGTTTAAGTGTTGTCATATTTTGCACGACAGTTGTATAAATAAAGTTGTAGTTGTTTCTGTACTATGTATTTGACAACTCAGAATGGGTGATGTATACCTATTTTAGGGGTGTCACAGTTGGTATCAGAGCTTAGGGTTATGGTCTCTAGCGGAGATCGGGGAATAGAACTAGGAGGGGAGAGATGAGTAATTCTTTGCTAGTGTGTCAAACCTAAGTTTATTTGTTTGGACGGTCATAATATAAGGATATTATGTGGCATGTTAATTTCTTTAATTAACCCTTGTTTTATAGCTGTATTTGAGAATGACATCTGAGAATATTAACAGTGGAGTGAATGAGACCGTGGAGACACCTTTAATCACTACCCAGGGGAACGTGAAACTGGAAGGCAATATTCCTCCTGTACACAACACTACCGAACAAATGATGAATGATGAGATGTTTAGAAACTTTTTACAGTTCATGCAAAACCAGACGAGGGAGACTCGTGTACAAAATACGGGTGGAAATTATAACAACGCGTGGCTTGTCACGGCCAAGCAGTTCAAAGAGTTGGGACCACCAGAATTTATTGGAAAGCCGGATCCGATCAAGACAGAGACGTGGGTTAAACAAATTACCAAGATGGTCGATGTCTTGGGATGCACGGAGGAATAGAAGGTTCCATTCGCCACCTTTATGTTCCGTGGCGAGGCAGACTACTGGTGGAAGTCTATGAAACGTACCCAGCCTATCGCACTCAGCATGTCTTGGGAAACGTTTCAGAAACTTTTCAACGACAAGTACTTTCCTGAAAGTATTCGCCATATGAAGGAGGTAGAGTTTATTAGACTAGAACAAAACAACATGACGGTGTCCCAATACGAGGCGAAGTTCGTAGAGTTATCCAGGTTTGCACCTCATTTGGTAGAGAATGAGGACTGAATGACGAGGATGTTTCTGAGAGGTTTAAAACCCAAGATTCGACAATATCTTATCTCTCATAAATTTTCTTTATATTCAGAGGTTATAAATATGGATCAATTATTTGAGCGAGATAATGAGTATATTCAACCGAGGGACCACAACCAGGGTCACACCGATGACAGCAGTCATCGGAGCAATGAAAACCAGCGGGGAGGAAAACATTCTTATAAAAACGGTAACCACTCTGGTGGTAATCGTGGCCATGATAATAGAAGAAGCGAGTCGGGGGGAGATTTTAAAAAGAGGAGATTCAACAATGACACTGTGAAGATGTCAGCACCAGCAGCAATTGGTTTTAAGGGAGGAGAATGACCACCGGTCGTATGCTATAAATGTGGAAAAGTGGGACACATCAGCCCAAACTGTCCACAACAGTTCAAGGTATGTTATAATTGTGGAAAGGAAGCACATATCGCTCGAGATTATAGGGTAGCGAAACCAAGTTCAGTGGGGATGGTGACTCAAAAGGCTGTCCCAGAAAAGTCAAAGTCAACTGTTCCTGGAAGAGCATTTGTCGTGACTGGTCAAAGTACAAGGAACCCAAACGAGGTGATCACGGATAAGCTAATCATAAACTCTTGCAAAGTTTATACCTTAATAGATACCAGTTCTACCCATTCTTTTATCTCTCCTGCTTGTGCTCAACGTTTAAACTTGACTCCGGAGAAATTAGACCTTGACTTATCTGTGGAGACTCCATTAGGAGAAACTTTCATTGCATCCACTGTTTATAAATCTTGTTTGATCCAAGTTGGTACCATCACATTACCTGTTGATCTTATTTCTTTGAAAATACTTGCATTTGATGTGATTTTAAGGATTGATTGGTTAACCACTCATCATGCTAAAATTGATTGTTTTCGTAAGGTTGTTAGTTTTCATATTCCTAATCAACCTGTTATGCGAATTCAAGCAACCAAACCTCTAAAGTCAATCACTATCATATCAAGCCATAAAGCTATTCGTTTATTAAAAAATGGATGTCAAGCTTTCTTAGCTCATGTCACGAACTTAAACAAAAACACGTCAGATGTGAATAATATTTCTATTGTTAATGAATTTCCTGACGTATTTCCTGAAGAACTTCCTGGTCTACCCCCAGAACGTGAAGTTAAATTCTTTATTGACCTTGAACCTGGTACAAAGCCCATATCTAAAACCCCATATCGAATGGCTCCTATTGAACTTCAGGAGTTAAAGGTCCAACTACAGGAGTTGTTAGACATTGGTTTCATTCGTCCTAGTACATCTCCTTGGGGTTCTCCTATTTTATTTGTAAAGAAGAAAGACGGGAGTATGAGACTTTGTATTGACTATCGAGAATTGAACCATGTCACCATCAAGAATAGGTATCCGCTACCTCACATTGATGACCTGTTTGACCAGTTGCAAGGAGCATAATTCTTTTCAAAGATCGATCTTTGTTCTGGATATCATCAGCTGAAGGTTAAAACTGAGGATATTCCAAAGACTACTTTCAGAACTCGGTATGAGCATTATGAATTCTTAGTCATGTCTTTTGGATTGACTAATGCTCTTGATGCTTTCATGGATATGATGAACCGAGTATTCAAGGAATATTTAGATCAGTTCGTTGTTGTCTTTATTGATGACATCCTCATATATTCCAAAAGCCGTGAAGATCATGAGCGCCATTTGAAGCTGGTACTGCAAAGGCTTCGTGATAACAAGCTATATGCCAAGCTGAAGAGATACGAGTTCTGGTTTAAGGAAGTAGCATTCCTTGGCATCGAACTTTAGGAGTTAAAGGTCCAACTACAGGAGTTGTTGGACATTGGTTTCATTCGTCCTAGTACATCTCCTTGGGGTTCTCCTATTTTATTTGTAAAGAAGAAAGACGGGAGTATGAGAATTTGTATTGACTATCGAGAATTGAACCATGTCACCATCAAGAATAGGTATCCGCTACCTCATATTGATGACCTGTTTGACCAGTTGCAAGGAGCATAATTCTTTTCAAAGATCGATCTTTGTTCTGGATATCATCAGCTGAAGGTTAAAACTGAGGATATTCCAAAGACTACTTTCAGAACTCGGTATGAGCATTATGAATTCTTAGTCATGTATTTTGGATTGACTAATGCTCTTGATGCTTTCATGGATATGATGAACCGAGTATTAAAGGAATATTTAGATCAGTTCGTTGTTGTCTTTATTGATGACATCCTCATATATTCCAAAAGCCGTGAAGATCATGAGCGCCATTTGAAGCTGGTACTGCAAAGGCTTCGTGATAACAAGCTATATGCCAAGCTGAAGAGATACGAGTTCTGGTTTAAGGAAGTAGCATTCCTTGGGCACATGGTGTCAAAACATGGAGTATCTGTTGACCCGGCGAAGATTGAAGCAATACAAAGTCGGGAGCAACCGAAGTCGGTGACCAAAGTACGTAGCTTTCTGGGCTTAGCTGGTTATTATCGAAGATTCGTAGATGGATTTTCTCGAATCACTAGTCCATTAACTCAGCTGACTCGTAAAGATACAAAATTTGTATGGAGCGAGGAATGCGAGAAGAGTTTCCAAGAACTCAAGAGGAGACTCATTTCGGCACCTGTTCTGACAATACCGTCTGGTTCGGATGGATTTGTTATCTACAACGATGCATCGGGCAAAGGGTTAGGATGTGTTCTTATGCAATATGGGAAAGTCATAGCCTATGCCTCGCGACAACTCAAAGAATATGAGAGGAATTATCCTACTCATGATCTAGAGTTGGCAGCAGTCGTTTTCGCGTTAAAGATCTGGAGACACTACCTGTATGGGGAGAAATTGGAGATCTATACAGATCATAAAAGCCTCAAATATTTCTTCACCCAAAAGGAACTCAACATGCGGCAATGACGTTGGCTCGAGTTATTGAAAGATTACGACCATACCATCCAATACCATCCTGGAAAAGCAAACGTGGTAGCTGACATATTGAGTAGAAGATCATATGCGGGTACAAGTGAAATATTATTAACAAAAAGGCCCATTTTGTATGACTTGCAAAGGATGGAGATAAAGATAAAGGCTCCAAGTACCCACGTGATGATATAAGGCATATGAGTAGAACCAACTTTAATCAATAAAGTTAAAGCTGCTTAAGCTACGGACATGGAGCTGATGCGTATGAAGAAGAAAGTGCAAGAAAGTGCTATTCCGGAAGCAAGAATAGATGAAGAAGGAATACTTTGAGTCAACTCCAGACTTTGTGTTCCTAACGATTCTGACTTGAAGCATAGAATCATGATGGAGACACACAACACACCATTACCAAAATGTATCATGATCTTCGACATACATTTTGGTGGAACAATATCAAGAGAGAGATCGCGAAGTTTATCTCGAGGTGTTTAACTTGTCAACGTGTAAAGACAGAGCATTGAGTGTCAAAGGGTCCATTGCAAGTACTTAAGATTCTGAAATGGAAGTGGGAACACATTACTATGGATTTCGTTACAGGTCTTCCCAAGGTTTCTCAAGGCATAGATGCGATTTGGGTTATTGTTGATAGATTAACCAAGTCTGCTCATTTATTGCCTATACGGGAGACTTATTCCCTTGAACGTCTTGTTAGTATATACGTAAATGGGATTGTGAGATTGCATGGTATTCCAGTATCCATAGTTTTGGATCGTGACCCAAGATTCACTTCAAGATTTTGGGTTAGCTTGCAGAAAGCTATGGGCACGGATTTACGATTCAGTTCGGCATACCATCCTCAAATGGACGGACAATCAGAGAGGACTATTTAAACTCTTGAAGATCTATTAAGACTTTGTGTCCTAGATTTCAAAGGGAGTTGGGATAAGTATCTACCATTGGTGGAATTCTCCTACAACAACAGTTATCAGGCAAGTATAGGTGTGGCTCCATTTGAGGCATTATATGGACGAAAGTGTCGCTCTCCAGTATGTTGGGATGAGGTGGGAGAAGTAACGTTGTTGGGACCAGAGTTGGTATGAATGACTATAGAGAAGATCCAAACGATTCGACAACGTATACAAACGGCACAGGATCGACAAAAGAGTTATGCGAATCTTCATCGAAAGGACGTGGAATTTGACATTGGGGATCATGTATTGTTACATATTGCTCCATGGAAGGTAGTTACAAGATTCGGGAAGAGAGGAAAGCTCAATCCACGATTTATTGGTCCATTTCAGATTCTTGATCGAGTAGGAAATGTGGCCTATAGACTCGCGTTACCTCCAAGCATATCTCATGTTCATAATATTTTTCACATATATGTGCTTCGTAAATATGTGAAATACTCGAACCACATTATTGAGTTAGAACTAGACGAGAGAGGAAAGCTCAATCCATGATTTATTGGTCCATTTCAGATTCTTGATCGAGTAGGAAATGTGGCCTATAGACTCGCGTTACCTCCAAGCATATCTCATGTTCATAATATTTTCCACATATATGTGCTTCGTAAATATGTGAAATACTCGAACCACATTATTGAGTTAGAACCAGACGAGATAGCCGAAGATTTAACGTACGAGGAGGTACCTGTCAAGATCTTGGATAGAAAAGAGCATGTCCTACGCAACAAGGTTATACCACAAGTTAAGGTTTTATGGAGGAACTATGCTATTGAAGAAATGACCTGGGAGTTGGAATCAGAAATGAAAAAGAGGTATCCTCACCTTTTTGAAACACCAGGTACGTACGTCAATTTCGAGGACAAAATTTCATAAGAAGGAAAGGTTGTAAGACCCCAACTTTTTACAAATAAATTTGAATTTCCTTTATTTATTATTTTGAAATAGTAAGGGTTGAATTGATTAATATGGTTAGTTATGGGTAAAATACACAAATATTTCAAATAAGCAAGTGGTTATAAAATATTCATTGTTGTCGGGGAATATTCGTTTGGTCGTGAAATATTCTTACTGTCGGGGAATATTCATACGACGACGCAGCCTTGTGTGGTCCCCATAACGGAAAGCGATTGGATGAAGAAATGAAAAGTATGAGTTTTTATAAATAACGGCGTAATTGTTACTGTTAACACTGTTGGAATACCCTGTGGTTAAAACACAGTAATACACGTTGTTGCATAGTAGCACACGGTATGACACCAATTATTAATTCTTACGTAAGAAGACACTACTCCATAATTGTTACAGTAATTACTGTTCAATATTTTATTTTATTAATTCAATAATTTCTACGTTGATATTTTATATTATTGTTGTTTTAATAATTGTCACTACACATTATTTTCCATTATCAGATCAATGATTCATATTATTTTAATAATATTAATAGATAACATTATTTGCAATGTCTAGAAAGTTAGTTCACCTAATTGCGCGCCAGTAAGGAAAAATTCTTATTGGAAAGCCCCCTCTTTCCTGGGAATGCCTGGTTGTTGTTATTGTGATTCTATAATATTATTTGTAAATAATTAATTATTGATTTATATGATAAGGAAAATATTCATTTTATGTGGATATAGATGGAGAAAATTTTTTAATGTGACAATTGTTGAAAATTGATATTTTATCTTTTCTGATAAAATAATTTATTATTATATTATAATAATATAATAATGGTGATATTTTTATAATGAATGTGGGATATACGACTAAATGAGGAGGAAGAGTATTTTTGTTACTAAAAATATTTAAAAAATGTTTTTCATGTTTGTGGACCTCATTTCTTGACTGAAATTTGATTATAGCTTGTACAATCGTCCGTATTTGAATTTCGGTCAATTTCTGTTTGAAATTTAGAAAAACATAAACTTACAAAGTTGTAGAGAATTGAATTTCGTACAAAAAGACGTAAGATTCGAATTTTTCTGATAAAAGGGCTATTTATTATGAATTATTGAAGTTCCGAAGTTCCGAAATAATTTATTTCTGGAGTTTTAATTATGTTTATTAAGAAAAACGTTTTTTTTTGTTTTGTGGGCTACACTAACATGTGTAAAATAAGCTGAGATCAGTTGTTTAAGGTGAGCATGAAAGTTATATATATATATATATATTATTCTATTAAATTCTCTACTTTGGTGTTCTAAGTATTTTTCTATAAATAGGGTGCTTAGGTTAGAATTAAAAATTACACCAGAAACTGAAATCTTCTCTCTCTATATTATCGAGTGTATTCTTGTGAGTATTTTGATACTTTGAGAGTTGCTATACAGTGCAAGTTTCTTTTAACGTTATATCCGATATTAAGTCAGAAGTACTATTCTTTTGAGATAAGGGATGTTATTTTCTTCGTAAATGATATTATTTCTTTCGATATCATTATGCCAAAATATTGGTCTGAACTTTTTATCAAATTTAGAAATTTTTGTGTCGGGATTACTATTCACGTATACGGCACTATTCACAAATACAGCACTATTCACTGAAAGATAAAAATTTTTCTTTTTGTCCAAGATGTCTATTATGATTACTATCTTTGATTGTATACATGTTTTGATCTTTATTTTTGAATCCTACTTCAAAATTGGTTATTATGAAGTATTATTGATCTGGGATAAACTGTAATACGAATCCCTAATATTTGTTATTTTGTTTCACTGGATTCGTTTTCTTTAAAATATTTTTCATCATCCTCAGTCCTAAATGATCATATAACTGAATATCTTTGGCATGTATTGCAAAGATGAATGATTTTCTGATGAATATCTTTGGCCGTAGTGCAAAGTTGAACAGATGTTTAGATGAACATGACCAACTGATGAATATCTTTGGCCTGTAGTGCAAAGATGGATATTTAATTCAAGTTGTATATTGATTGATGTTAAAGGGATAAAATATTGACGATGGACTTTTAAATTCATAGATAGAAGATATCAGATTTTATTCTCTACTTAACTCTTCTAACGAATTATTGTTTTCGCTGCGAATATTGAATTAAAACTGGTTGTCTATTGTATTCTATTAGATTTTTCCCTATTGAGGACTTACGATAATTTGTTCTATATTATCTTAGTTATAATGTTCTTTACTGGGCTATTTGAGCTCACCCTTTTCCTTTTTGTTTCATTTTTCTTCTCAGGAGGCGAGAATGTAGCGAGTACTAGTCGAGGTATGGAATGATGGTTCTAGAAGTTGTTTTAGTAGTCCTCACTATTTTGTAAAATAGTGTATCAATAATTGTAATGAGAACTTATTTGAGTGTGGATATTGTCTAGATGACAATATTTGTATTTAAACTCATAGTTTAAGTGTTGCCATATTTTGCACGACAGTTGTATTAATAAATTTGTAGGTTTTTCTGTACCATGTATTTGACAACTCAAAATGGGTGATATATACCTATTTTGGGGGTGTCACATTCGAACTCACTATTTCACATGGTTTAGAACAGTCCACCGTTACTCCAAACTCGGCAACTCGAGCAACCTTCGATCTTTGAAGCTATTCCTGGTTTATACTCCTTCCCAATCCTTCCATTGGAAAGTAGTCGTTGAATGCTATTCAAATATCTTCACAGATCTCGAGTTGACAGAGGTAGACTATTGATGTGACATGTCATACTTTATCTGACATTGCAGTCTACTGTTTCACCTACCCATCAGAGATGTCACTCTAATGTCTTGGGCAGGTTGAAGACTTTATTTCCTCCTGATTTCTCGATCAGAAGTTGTCTTTTTGCATCGATGCTCTCAATATGCACTTGTTCGAATATTACCCTTCAGATTGAACCGTTGCCAATGCTTCATTCTTCAGCTATTCGAACTCTACGATTCTGATGTATGTCTTCGAGGACCTGATCGTAATGTCTTGTTGAGTGTTACTCATTGACTGGTAGAGTGAACACTACGATCTTGAAGAGTGTTGATTGGATCTCCAATGTAGTACACCTCTTCCTTTCATTGTGCAGTGCTTCAACACTTCTGTTTTCTTCTACTTTTCTCAGAGACTGATGGTCTAACTCCTTGCTCTGGTCCCCTCTGAATAGAAAGACACTTCAGATTTGTGGCACGTCCAGCTCGCTTTCTCCTTGCGATCTCCCGTTCACTTATCATTAATGGACTGACCCTATGCTTAATCACTTTAGCCTTGTTCTTCAGAGGCTAACCAGTATCTTGATTCACTTTCCATCAGTTCTTTCTTTGTTTGGCAAACACTACGATCTCGATTGCTTCCAAGATCGTTGTCTTCTGTTCTCTTGACAGCTACTACACTTGCTGACTTTCCTTAGTCAGTTACTGAAGTCTTCTTATGATTATCTTGTGGAAGACTTCATCTAGAATGGCTTTACAACTCAATCTTGATGCTGATTGGGTTGGTGCTTAGATCTTCTGTTAGCTTGCATGCCATTCTTTGAGTGCTCTCTAGTTCCCTTCAGGTGAGATATATCTTTGCAGTGCCAACCAGAGGCTTTATTCCTTTGGATATTTTGGGAGTGCTCATTAGTTGAGAATCGTATTTGCTCTACGATTCTGCATTGGCATTGTGAGCACATCTGTTGAGGTCGTAGTTCAGCACTCTACAATTCAGCTTCGGCTGTGCAGACACTACGACTTCGGGATCAGATCTTTACACTCTATGATTTCTGTCTTTGTGCTTGATGTCTTCATCTGATATAGCTCGACTACGATCTCTGCATGTAATCAAAACACTCTACAAACTCAGAGTGTAGTCTACGATCCTTGACTTGGCTTCGGCATCAGTAAACTCTACGACTCCGAGTATAGTCTATGTTTCTGACTTGGCTTTGGCAGAGGTTCAGTCGGCTCATAGACAGGCTGTCTCTACGATTTTGAACATGACTTCCTCAGTAGACTTCAGCTCTGAGGAAGTTCTACTCGACACACTACGATCCTTCCTCGTCTCTCCGGCAGTCTACGAACTCCGAGATCTACTATCTTGCAGACTGCAATTCTACTTCGACAGCTCTCGAGTTCTCCTTGACTCTCCTGGCAGACTATGATTTCTGGTACAGTGCTCGACGATCAGACAAGCCTCTCTATGACATCATAAGGTCAACCTAACATGCTTGATCTTTCTATATTTATAGTCCTTGTACATCATTTCTTTTTAAGGACTTTACAAAGCTGTTTTGCTTATGTAGGATCAAATTAACATACTTGATCAATTCATTCTAAGTCCTTGTAAACATGTTTCTATTATCTATCAAAGGACTTTACATCTTTTCTTAATGCAAGCATAATTACATATTATTTATTCATATATATATATATATATATATATATATATCATAATCAAATCATATGTAAATAGGAATATCATTCACATGTTTATTCCTGACAGCTCCTATTGAACTTCAGGAGTTAAAGGTCCAACTATAGGAGTTGTTGGACATCAGTTTCATTCGCCCTAGTACATCTCCTTGGGGTGCTCCTGTTTTATTCGTAAAGAAGAAAGACGAGAGCATGCGACTTTGTATAGACTACTGGGAATTGAATCATGTCACCATCAAGAATAGGTATCCGCTACCTCGCATTGATGACCTATTCGACCAGTTGCAAAGAGCATAATTCTTTTCAAAGATCGATCTTCGTTCTAGATATCATCAGCTGAAGATTAAAATTAAGGATATTCCAAAGACTGCTTTCAGAACTCGTTACTAGCATTAGGAATTCCTAGTCATGTCTTTTGGATTGACTAATGCTCCTGCTTCTTTCATGAATATGATGAACCGAAAATTGAAGAAATATTTGGATCAGTTCATTGTTGTCTTTATTGATGACATTCTCATCTATTCCAAAAGTCGTGAAGATCATGAGCGCCGTTTGAAGCTGGTACTTCAAAGGCTTCTTGATAACAAGCTATATGCTAAGTTGAAGAAATGCGAGTTCTGACTTGAGGAAGTAGCATTCCTTGGGCACGTGGTGTCAAAACATGGAGTATCTGTTGACCAGACGAAGATTGAAGCAATACAAAGTTGGGATCAACCAAAGTCGGTGACCGAGGTACATATCTTTCTGGGCTTAGCTGGTTATTATCGGAGAATTAAATTTCTTATGCAATAGATATGCAATTCGAATTTTTTTTGATAAAAGAGCTATTTATTATGAATTATTGAAGTTATTGATTATTGTTTAAATTTAAAACATTTTAGAAATTTTCTAGAATGGGTGGGCCCCACTTTTGGTTGGTGAGAAATGTGCTAAAATTTTATTTCAAAAGTGGTGTGCGTTAATAATAGCAGGTAAAGCCATCAGGTAGCAGGTTAGTCTGATTTGGCGTTCTAAGCATTTTCCTATAAATAGGGTGCTTAGTTAGAATTGAAAATCACACCAGAATCATAAGCTTTCTCTCTCTATATTATCGAGCGTATTTTGTGAGTATTTAGATACTTTTAGAGTTGCTATTCAGTGCAAGTTTCCTTTAACATTATATTTGATATTTCAGGCAGAAGTACTATTCTTTTGAGGTAAGGGATGTTATTTTCTTCATAAATGATGTTATTCTTTCAATATCATTATACAGAAATATTGGTATGGATTTTATTATGAAATGTTTACCTTTTCATGTCGAGGTTACTATTCACGTATACGGTACTATTCACGTATACGGCACTATTTAAGAATATGGTACTATTCATGAGTACTATTCACGAAGTATGATTTTTTTGTGGAATTTTTACCTTTTTGTGTCGGGGTTACTATTCATGTATACGACTCTATTCACGTTTACATCACTATTCACGAATACGTCACTATTCACAGAAAAATGAATTTTTTTTCTTTGTCCAAAATGTCTATTATGGTTACTATCTTTGATTGTATCCATGTTTTGATTTTAATTCTTGAATTTTACTCCACTATGGTTTATTACGGAGTATTTTTGAACTTGAATTATCTAAAGTACGAATCCCTAATCTTTGATCTTTTATCTCACGGGATTCGTTTTCTTTAAAATATTTTCATCATCCTCAGTCCTAAATGATGATATAACAGAATATCTTTGTCCTGTAGTACAAAGATGAATGATTACCTGATGAATATCTTTGGCCCGTAGTGCAAAGATGAATAGGTGTTGAGATGAACATGACCAACTGGTGATACAAATGAATATCTTTGGCTCATAGTGCAATGATGAATATTTGATTCAAGATGTATATTGATTAATGTTACAGGGATAAAATATTGATGACGGACATTTAAATTCATAGATGATAGTAGATTTCATTATCTACTTAAACTCTTCTAATGAATTGTTATTTCCGCTGCGAATATTCATCTAAAACTTGTTGTTCATTATATTTTATCTAATTTGTTGAAGGCTAACGACAATTTGTTATTCATTATCTTAGTCATAATGTTCTTTACTGGGTTAGTTGAGCTCACATTTTTCCTTTTTGTTCCATTTTTCTTCTCAAGTGACGAGAATATAGCGGGAACTAGTCGGGGTGTGGAGTGATATTTCCAGTCAGTTATTTTAGCAGTCCTCACTATTTTGTAAAATAGTGTTTCAATAATTATAATGAGAACTTATTTGAGTTTGAATACTGTCTAGAAGATAATATTTGTATTTAAACTCACAACATATGTGTTGTCGTATTTTGCACGACAATTATAATAATGAAGTTATAATTTTTTTCTGTACCATATATTTGGCGACTCAGAATTGATGATGTATATCTATATATTTATATATATATATATATAGAACAAAGTACAGACATGTTTTGTTATATGTATCCAAATCACACCCAAAACACTGTATTATGGAAAAAATCCAAATCCATAAAATAGTAAACTTTTTTTAGCTAATTTAAAAAAAAACAAAAAAAAGGTCTGAATTTTAACAAAATCCGGACTCCCGGACTGGATCATCTCTCTCTGTGTGTGTGTGTGTGTGTGTGTATATATATATATATATATATATATATATATATATATATGTACGGTCCGGATCTTAAACTCACATGCATGGTGAACGATCCTTTGTATTTCATTCCTTGTTAAATTCTGAAAATGATATGTTTACGTGGATTATGATGAAAGTCAAAATAAAAGCATTGGACTAATGAAAATCATGGGTATATGTGGTATTAGTAAGTGTTATAAAGAGTTATGTTGGTTATTATATTAAAACATGAAAGTTTCTTAGAAATCACAAAGGGTTGAAAAGTCAGATTTTGGTGAAAATGGAACATGAAATTCAATTGACCATATCTCCTATTATATTTCGAATTTTTGAGTGTGGTCGAGTTCTAGAGTTAGGTCTATGAGTTTTGTAACTTATCCAAGTCGAATCATTGGAAAAGGTGTTGTAGATTTTTGTGTGGAGTGATTTTAGCAAAGTACAAAAAACTGTAAAATATGAAAAAGGCTGCTACCACAATTTTAAAAAGAGCTGTTTCGACCACTTAATTTGTGAGAAAAATTCTGGCCTTTTGGGACATGAAATTATATGGTATAAAGTACCTCATGTCCAAAACTGAGCTCATTTCGACTTAAAATGAGCAAGTTATGACCATTTCAATATTTAGGTTTTTCCGATGAAAAACACTATAACCGGAGTTCTATAACTCCGATGATCATGAAATTTAAACTGGAAGCTCACGTTAACATGTGTAAGATCCTGCTAAGATTTGGGAATTTTTGGAGTTAAACTTAAGGTAGCTAATTTCTTAAGGAATTAATTAGAAATTGATTTTTGAAAAATAGTAAATGAATTTTAAAAATTCTGAGAAAAATATTGAGAAAAATATATGTTCAATATGGGACTATATTATGCTTAATCCCAGAAAAGAATAATTTTTGGAACTGATTTGGTATTTTTTATGATAATAATCTAGTTATGAGTAAGTGAGACGTTATTAGTTCTTGGTTAAATTAATTCTTGAACTTGTTTTATTGAATTCTTATATCATTGTCATCATCCTCATATTTATATTTTGTTGAAAGTCATCTGTGGCCTGTAGTGCATAGATGGACTTGGTATGATTATGACCAAGGATTATTCGGTATAATCATGACCGTAATGTTACAAATGACGTGGTAAAAGTCCTCATTGGCCCGTAATGCATTGATGGACAGTTTTTGGTATGATTATGGCTATGGATTCTCTTCGGCCAAGGGTGCAAAGATGAATTGTTTTATAGCATGATCAGGATCGTTGATAAAAATACGATTATCTTTGGCCCGTAGAGCATGGATAATTTGTGGTTGTGATACTAATGAAAAAGTCCTCATTGGCCCGTAGTGCGTTGATGGACAGTTTTTGGTATGATTATGGCTATGGATTCTCTTCGGCCAAGGGTGCAAAGATGAATTATTTTATGGCATGATCAGGACCGTTAATAAAAAAACCATTATCTTTGGCCCGTAGTGCATGATTAATTCGTGGTCGTGATACTAAAGAATATCCTTGGCCTGTAGTGCAGGGATGATTTGATGATATGGATTAATTATTGAGCTGAGTCTCAGCAATGAAATATTAATTCATGGATGTGATAATAATGAATATCCTTGGCCGTAGTGCATGGATAATTCATAGATGTGATATTAAAGAATATTCTTGGCCGTAGTGCAGGGGTGATTCGATGATGTGGATTATTTGTTAAGCTGAGTCTCAGCATTATTGGTTTTACAGTTGTATATCTTTGGCCTGTAGTGTAAAGATGAATTTATTAGTATGATTATGAGTAGGAATTGGGATTTGGTATAACCGTGATTTGTGATATTTCAGGTGAGGATAGGTGATGAGAATCATCTTCGTCCTGGGTGCGAAAAGGGAATTCAGAATCACAATTATGATTATGAGTTATTCATATGATTGTGGACAGGAATTGTTGATTGATGTTACAGGGATAAAATATTATTGGTGGACTTTTAACATGGAGAAGATAATAGACCTGATGGTCTATTTGACTCTTTTAATGGATTGCTCGTTCCGCTGCAACTATGGTTGAAAAGCTTTATCATATACCATATGTTCTAAATCTCTGATTTATTATTGACGAAAGCTATTGATAATTAAATTATCTTTAGTCATGATATTCTTTACTGGGCTAGTTGTGTTCACCCTTTTACTTTCATTGTTCTCTTCAGGAAATGAGAACGTAGCAGGGACTAGTCGTCGAGCGGGGATAACAGGGGAATAGAACGGTGGTCTATAGCTGTTGAGGTTATCCCTAAATAGTATAGAAATAATTTTGTTAAGAACTTTAGATAAGTGTTTCGTATTGTATACGTCATTTGATATTTAATTTTGGTGAACCAAATAGGGTGAGGTGAACCCAACTTTGGAAGGGTGTTTTGCAACTATCATACAAGATGTCTAATGACACATAACCTCGTGTTATTATAAGACAGGGTTGTGCGCATCCACTTGCTGAGTATATCTACGAGCACTACCTATATGATCTTGGAGTTTATTTGAAATATAATATTCACTTGGAGACAGTGGAGATAGTTATATGTCAAGAGAAGACTCACCATTGGAAAGAAGATGATAGTAATCTTCTTATTTTTCTTTGGGGTCTATTGGGTCAACCAAGGATAATTCTGTGGACATATGATATCTATTATAACCTAGACGCATGGCCTCCCATGTACGAAGGTTTCCTTG
The DNA here is from genome assembly GCA_020205505.1 of Panax japonicus. Lineage (NCBI taxonomy): Eukaryota > Viridiplantae > Streptophyta > Magnoliopsida > Apiales > Araliaceae > Panax > Panax japonicus. The sequence goes on from CM035091.1 coordinate 37,806,939, forward strand.
AGCACTTCCCAAAGATTTTAATTTCTAAAACAGTTTTTGCCTATACTTTTATGTAAAGTACCATTGTAAGGTTATGGTCAAGGCATCATGAGAGTTACATACATTTGTATTAAAACTCACAGTTAACTGTGGTCATATTCTATACGACAGTTCAACAGTTGTATAAATGAAGTTGTAATTGATTTTTATAATGTGATATCTGGCGACTCAGAATGGGTGATATATACCTAATTTTGGGGGCGTAACAGTTGGTATCAGAGCTTAGGGATATGGTCGCTGGCGGAGATAAGAGTCTAGAACTAGGAGGGGAGAGACGAGTTATATACTTCGCTAGTGTGTGACTTACCTAAGCTGAAATTATTTACTTGATAAGTTGCCAAATTGTGATGTGTTAATCAACCTTTGTTTTGAAGATATATTCTAGAATGATATCTGAAATACAGGAGATGAGAAATAGAAAAATCATGATACAGAGGATATAACCTGGAAGGTACAATCCGAAAAGAAAGCAAGGTATTCTCATCTCTTCGAATATCAGGTATGTACGTAAATTTCGAGGGCAAAATTTCATAAGGAGGGGTGATTCTGAGATCCCGAATTTTATGAAATAAAAGTATTCAATTTTTCTATTTTGGTAAATAGTTAAATTAATAAAAGTTTAAAGTTAAGGGTGATATGTGAAATTTTTTTAAAGTAGACAAGTTGTCATAAAATACCCGGTTACTATTCACTCTAGTATTGTTCACTCGAGTATTTGGGGCACTTTTTGTGTCAGAGTACTATTCACGAGTTACTATTCACGGGTTACTATTCACCCAAAAATTATTCACTCGAGTATTTGGGGTATTTTTGTGTCAAGGTACTATTCCCGAAGTACTATTCACAGGGTACTATTCACCCAAAAATTATAATTCTTATCGGTCCAAATTATTTTTGGGTACAATATTATTCCATGAGGAGATGTGCTAATTTTTCAAACCGTTGGTTGAAATTATAATTGTAAATCAATATGGATCGTTGATTTAAAGTTTTAATAGTAATTTGTCCCTTCAGTTTTCCAAGAGTTATTTGTCCCTTCAGTTTTCCAAGAGTTATTTGCCCTTTCGGTGTTTCAATAGTTATTTTCCCCTTCGGTGTTTCAAAAGTTAATTGCCCCTTCGCAAATAATAGTTGTCTCTTCAATATTACCATGAGTCATTTTGACCTTTCGTTAAGACCAAGAGCCATTTTCCATTTTTTATAAATAGAAGCTCATTCATTCATTATTTCTTACGAATTCACTGAAACTCTAGAGAGAGAAACTATAGAGAGAAAAAAGAAAAGTATTCTGCTACTTCACTTTTTCAATATCCAGTTTCTTCTAAGGTAGGGGATATTATTTGTTGTACTCGTAAGAGGTATTATTTCTTTCGTATTCATGAAGAGAACTTTTGTTATTCCATTCTTTATTATTATGTTGGAATAACATGTCTATGCAAAGTACTGCATACATGGTAAAATTCTTCTAATATTTCATTCTTTATTACTCTGTTAGAATATCTTGTCTGTGCATTTACGTCGGACCTGGTTCCATTATTTATTATTCTGTCAGAATATCCTATCTGAGCGTTTACACCGGACCTGGTTCCATTATTTATTATTCTGTTGAGAATAACCTGTCTGTGCGGTCTCTATCGCATGCATGGTGAATCCTTCTGTTATTCCATTCTTTATTATTCTGTTGGAATAACAAGTCTATGTGGATTACCACATGCATGGTGAACGATCCTTTGTATTTCATTCCTTGTTAAATTGTAAAAATGATCTATTTACGTGGATTATGATGAAAGTCAAAAAAAAAGCATTGAAATAATGAAAATCATGGGTATGTGTGGTATTAGTAAGTGTTATAATGAGTTATGTTGGTTATTATATTAAAACATTAAAGTTTCTTAGAAATCACAAAGGGTTGAAAAGTCAGATTTTGGTGAAAATGGAACATGAAATTCAATTGACCATATCTCCTATTATATTTCGAATTTTTGAGTGTGGTCAAGTTCTAGAGTTAGGTCTATGAGTTTTGTAACTTATCCAAGTCGAATCATTGAAAAAGGTGTTGTAGATTTTCGTGTGGACTGATTTTAGCAAAGTATAAAAAACTGTAAAATATGAAAAAGGCTGCTGCCACAATTTTAAAAGAGCTGTTTCGGCCACTTAATTTGTAAGAAAAATTCTGGCCTTTTGGGACATGAAATTATATGGTATAAAGTACCTCATGCCCAAAACTGAGCTCATTTCGAATTAAAATGAGCAAGTTATGACCATTTCAATATTTAGGTTTTTCCGATGAAAAACACTATAACCGGAGTTCTATAACTCCGATGACCATGAAATTTAAACTGGAAGCTCACGTTAACATGTGTAAGATCCTGCTAAGATTTGGGAATTTTTGGAGTTAAACTTAAGGTAGCTAATTTCTTAAGGAATTAATTAGAAATTGATTTTTGAAAAATAGTAAATGAATTTTAAAAATTCTGAGAAAAATATATGTTCAATATGGGACTATATTATGCTTAATACCAGAAAAGAATAATTTTTGGGACTAATTTGGTATTTTTTTTATGAAAATAATCTAGTTATGAGTAAATGAGACGTTATTAGTTCTTGGTTAAATTAATTCTTGAACTTGTTTTATTGAATTCTTATATCATTGTCATCATCCTCATATTTATATTTTTTTGAAAGTCATCTGTGGCATGTAGTGCATAGATGGACTTGGTATGATTATGACCAGGGATTATTCGGTATAATCATGACCGTAATGTTACAAATGACGTGGTAAAAGTCCTCATTGGCCCGTAATGCATTGATGAACAGTTTTTGGTATGATTATGGCTATGGATTCTCTTCGGCCAAGGGTGGAAAGATGAATTATTTTATAGCATGATCAGGATTGTTGATAAAAATACGATTATCTTTAGCCCGTAGAGCATGGATAATTTGTGGTTGTGATACTAATGAAAAAGTCCTCATTGGCCCATAGTGCATTGATAGACAGTTTTTGGTATGATTATGGCTATGGATTCTCTTCGGCCAAGGGTGCAAAGATGAATTGTTTTATGGCATGATCAGGACCGTTGATAAAAACACGATTATCTTTGGCCCGTAGTGCATGGATAATTCGTGGTCGTGATACTAAAGAATATCATTGGCCTGTAGTGCAGGGATGATTTGATGATGTGGATTAATTATTGAGCTAAGTCTCAGCAATGAAATATTAATTCATGGATGTGATAATAATGAATATCCTTGGCCGTAGTGCATGGATAATTCATGGATGTGATATTAACGAATATCCTTGGCCGTAGTGCATGGGTGATTCGATGATGTGGATTATTTATTAAGCTGAGTCTCAGCATTATTGGTTTTACAGTTGTATATCTTTGGCCTGTAGTGGAAAGATGAATTTATTAGTATGATTATGAGCAGGAATTGGGATTTGGTATAACCGTGATTTGTGATATTTCAGGTGAGGATAGGTGATGAGAATCATCTTCGTCCTGGGTGCGAAAAGGGAATTCAGAATCATAATTATGATTATGAGTTATTCATATGATTGTGGACAGGAATTGTTGATTAATGTTACAGGGATAAAACATTATTGATGGACTTTTAACATGGAGAAGATAATAGAACTGATGGTCTATTTGACTCTTTTAATGGATTGCTCGTTCCGCTGCAACTATGGTTGAAAAGCTTTATCATATACCATATGTTCTAAATCTCTGATTTATTATTGACGAAAGCTATTGATAATTAAATTATCTTTAGTCGTGATATTCTTTACTGAGCTAGTTGTGTTCACCCTTTTACTTTTATTGTTCTCTTCAGGAAATGAGAACGTAGCAGGGACTAGTCGTCGAGCGGGGATAACAGGGGAATACAACGGTGGTCTATAGCTGTTGAGGTTATCCCTAAATAGTATAGAAATAATTTTGTCAAGAACTTTAGATAAGTGTTTCGTATTGTATACGTCATTTGATATTTCATTTTGGTGAACCAAATAGGGTGAAGTGAACTCAACTTTGGAAGGGTGTTTTGCCACTATCATACAAGATGTCTAATGACATACAACCTCGTGTTATTATAAGATAGGGTTGTGCGCATCCACTTGCTGAGTTTATCTACGGGCACTACCTATATGATCTTGGAGTTTATTTGAAATATAATATTCACTTGGAGACAGTGGAGATAGTTATATGTCAAGAGAAGACTCACCATTGGAAAGAAGATGATAGTAATCTTTTCATTTTTCTTTGGGATCTATTGGGTCAACCAAAGATAATTCTGTGGAAATATGATATCTATTATAACCTAGACGCATGGCCTTCCATGTACAAAGGTTTCCTTGAGCACTTCCCAAAGATTTTAATTTCTAAAACAATTTTTGCCTATACTTTTATGTAAAGTACCATTGTAAGGTTGTGGTCAAGGCAACATGAGAGTTACATACATTTGTATTAAAACTCACAGTTAACTGTGGTCGTATTCTATACGACAGTTCAACAGTTGTATAAATGAAGTTTTAATTGATTTTTATAATGTGATATCTGGCGACTCAGAATGGGTGATGTATACCTAATTTTGGGGGTGTCACAATATCATCCTCAGAGAGGACTATTCAAACTCTTGAAGATTTATTAAGACTCTGTGTTCTTGACTTCAAGGGAAGTTGGGACAAGTTCTTACCATTGGTAGAGTTTTCCTACAACAACAGCTATTAAGCAAGTATTGGCATGGCTCCATTCGAAGCGTTGTATGGAAGAAAGTGTCATTCTCCAGTATGCTGGTATGAGGAGGGTGAAACAATGTTGTTGGGACCGGAGTTGGTACGTATGACTACGGAAAAGATTCAAACGATCCGACAACGTATAAAAATCTCACAAGATAGACAAAAGAGTTATGTTGATCTTCATCGAAAGGACGTAGAATTCGATATAGGAGATCATGTGTTGTTACGTGTTGCTCCGTGGAAAGGAGTTACGAGATTTAGAAAGAGATGAAAGCTCAATCCTCAATTCATTGGCCCATTTTTAATCCTCGATCGAGTAGGAACTGTGGTCTATAGACTCGTTTTATCGCCAAGTATGTCTCGTGTTCATAACGTTTTTCACATATCTATGTTACGTAAATATGTAAAAGACCCGCAGCACATTATTGAGTTAGAACTAGACGAAATAGCGGAAGATTTAACGTATGAAGAGGTTCTTGTTAAAATCTTGGATAAGAATGAACATGTTCTACGCTCCAAGGTTATACCTCAAGTCAAAGTTTTATGGAGAAACCACGATGTTGAGGAAATGACCTGGGAGTTAGAATCTAAAATGAAATCAAGGTATCCTTACCTCTTAAACATACTAGGTACGTACCCTAATTTTGAGGGCAAAATTTCATAAGAAGAGGAGGTTGTAAGACCCCAACTTTTATGAATAAAGATGAATTTTCTATAAATATCATTTTTGAATATTATGGAATGAATTTGATATAATATTATAGTTGTGGGTAATATTTATAAATTTTACAAAATACGCAAGTTTTTATATAATATTTGATTGGTCGGGGAATATTCGTTTTAACATGGAATATTCGTACAACGGCACAATTATTGGTGGACCCCACAACGGAACTATTGTCGAATTGAGAAAACAACAAAAATACTTTATGAAAATAACGACAGAAGTTTTACAGTTAACTGTTGAAACACCTGGTGTTAAAAGTACAGTAATATGTGTGGTTGCATAGTAGCACACGGTATTGATTATTAATGGTTACGTTAGAAGTCACTCAGTTTTGTTCAATTATTGCCACAGTAATTGCTGCATAGTATCTCACGTTATTTGATTCAATTATTGTCAATATTTTATATATTATTAAATCAATAATTGAGATGGCAAAGTTATTAATATTATTATTTGTAATATTAACGATGTCTAGAAGTTCTATCAATGAGAGGTTTGGTCACCTAATTGTGCGCCAATGGGGAGAAATCCTTATTGGAAAGCTCCCTCTTTCCTGGGAACAACCTGGTCGATTAATACTGTGAATTATAATAATGATGATAAATTTTGTATTATTAGTATTATTAATGTAATAAAACAGAAAAGCTTTTTATATAAAACAGAATACTTTTATAAAGTTATCTGTTTTATTAGACTATAAATAGAATATATTATATTCTATTATGCATAGTATTTTGTATAGTAAAATCTTTTTATATAAAACAGAATACTTTTATAAAGGTATTTATTTTATTAGACTATAAATAGAATATATTATATTTTATTATGCATAGTGTTGCATAGTGTTTTGTATAGTGTCTGCATAGTGTGTCTGCATAGTGTTTATATAAAACAGAATATTTTTATAAAATTATTTATTTTATTAGATTTTAAATAAAATATATATATATAAAATATATTATATTTTATTGCATAGTATCCTTTCAATTCTCCTATAAATAGGATGCTTTGTTAGAATTGAAATCACACCAGAAATTCAGAGAATTCTTTTTCTATAATCTTGAGCGTATTTCTTTAGAGTTTTCAGAAGCTTTGAACGTAGAAAAATAATATAAGTTTTCTTCAAGAATATCCTCGTCCTACCAGTCGGAATACTCTTCTTTTACGGTAAGGGATATTATTTATTATACTCGTAAGGGGTATTATTCTTTTGTCTTCATGAAGAGAACTTCTGTTATTCTATTTTTTATTATTCTGTTGGAACATCTGTCTGTGCGTTTACGCATGACCTGGTTCCGTCCTTTATTATTCTATTGGAACATCATGTCAGTGCGGTTTACGCATGGCTTGGTTTCGTTCTTTATTATTCTGTTAGAACATCTTGTCTGTGCGGATTATGAATGACCTGGTTCCATTCTTTATTATTCTGTTGGAATAACCTGTCTGTGCGGTCTATCGCATGCATGGTGATTTCTTCTATTATTCCATTCTTTATTATTATGTTGGAATAACTTATTTATGTGGATTATCACATGCATGGTGAATGATCTTTTGTATTCATTCTTTATTAAATTATAGAAATGATCTGTCTAAGTGGATTACCGCATGGCGGACGAAAATCCATTTGTAATTTCATATATTCTCTTATATTAAGTTGGTTAAAGTTTTGACTTCTATACTCCATGAAATTAGTGGAATATCCTTGATATTTGCGCTTCATCCAGTATCTTTTCATGGAAATATTTTTCTGAGCATTCTTGAATTTTACTCCACAAAGAAGTATCATGTTGACAATTTGGACGTTATTGGTTCCTGGATAAATTAATTCTTGAACTTGTTTTATTGAATTCTTAGATCATTGTCATCATCCTCATGTTTATATTATGTTGAAAGTCATATGTGGCATATAGTGCATAGATGGACTTGGTATGATTATGACCAGAGATTAATCGGTATAATCATAACCGTAATGTTACAAATGATATGGTAAAAGTCCTCATTGGCCTGAAGTGCATTGATGGACAGTTGTTGGCATGATCATGACCATTGATGAATACACGAATATTTTTGGCCCGTAGTGCATGGATAATTTGTGGTCGTGATACTAATGAATATCATTGGCCGTAGTGCAGGGATGATGTGGATTATTTATTAAGCTGAGTCTCAACGATAAAAGTAATGAAAAACCTTTTAAATCATAGAAGATAGTAGATTTTATTCTCTACTTAACTCTTCTAATGGATTACTTGTTCCGCTGCAGTTAAACTTGATGTTTGTTATATTTTATCAGTTTAACACTGTTAAAGGCTAATGATAATTTATTCTAAATTATCTTAGTCATAATATTTCTTACTGGGCTAGTTGAGCTCACCCTTTTGCTTTCATTGTTCTCTTCAGAAAATGAGAACGTAGCGGGGACTAGTTGGAGAACGGAGTGACGGTTCAGATGATAGCATTAGTAGTCCTCATTATTCTATGAAATAGTGTGAAAATAAATGTATTAAGGACTTATTTTGAGTTTGAATACTGTTTAGAAGATAATGTTATATTAAAACTCACAGCTTATGTTTTGTCATATTTTACACGACAGTTGTATAATTAAGTTTTTATTTGTATTTTGTACCATGTATTTGACGACTCAGAATAGGTGATGTATACCTATTTTGGGGGCGTCACAACCTTGGTATGAAGGTTTTGCTATCAATTGCACTATTAAAAAACTGCAGGTGTGGATATGGATTTGTTACCTTGATATGAAGGTTTTGTTACCTTGGTATGAAGGTTTGGTTACCTTAGTATGAATGTTTGCACAATCTTTTAACAAGTAATACCACTTTCAGAAATAGAGCAAGTGTGTCAAAGTTTAAAGAGCTAACACACTTAATCATCCTCTTTCTTGTCCACTTTAACCTGATCCGTTCCTCTTTCTTGTCCACCATTATTTAATCCATTATTTAAACCCCACCATTATTTAATATATCATCCTCTTTCTTCCTCACCCTCTTTTTTCTTCTTCTTTCTGCATCACTCCCCACCAAAATCCTTCGTCGCCTTATCCATATCCAACCCGTTCCGACCCGGTTCATCCCCCTCCTCTTCTTCATCGAACAGAGACGCCCATATGGGAGGATTGGAAGGCAAGATCTCAACAATAAGCGAATGGATCAAATGGGTAAGGGTTGATTCATGGGTTTGTTGAGTTTTATTAACAAGATTGGGGAGAGAACAATTGATGATTGATTTGGAGCTTGGTTGCTCTGTTTTATCAAAAAGTTTTCTTCTTCTATAAAAATATGAGATGAGAATGGAGAAAAAGGGGAGAGAGAAAGTAAAGAAGAATAAGAAAAATAAACAAAGTAATAACATTGGTCGTTGAGGAGAAAGGGGATTAGATGAGAGTAGAAACCGAAATCCATCAAACATGTTTTGGTGATCTCTCTCTCTTTCTGTACATAAACCATGACTCTGAACCATTGGTTTGGGACACGTGTGACAATCTCAGGGATTCTGCAATTCCTAGAACAGTACATGATGAAAGGCTTGGCAAGACTTACCCATGGTTTTAAGGGGGAAAGTACTTTTTCTGTACGTCCCAACTCCCAAATACTATATCAAAATGACCGTCTCTCTGCACAAAGAAATGGCAGTCGCCGCCATGGGAATTAGAGATAAATAAAGGAATTCTAATTGCACCAATATTGTAAATAAATATTAAAAGTATACTAATTGTATAAATATTTTATGAATGCACTATTGTTGTAATTATTTTAAAAAATGTAATAGAATATGTAATTGATCCAAATATTAGTAACTTTCTATTAGTCTATAAAATTAGAACAAAAAACTATAACAACATTCATTAAATTGGTTATTTCCAGCGACACTTTTTTTATATATCAATTTAGCCACAATTTTTTGGAAAACTTGTTTAGATACATTCATAAGCATCCAACATTTAAAAAATTGTAAAACAAACAGTCTAAATGACTTATTCGGTCATATTCAGAAGTAAACAACTAACCACCCTTATATCTGATAATTCTAAATTAAAATTTTATCTTTTGTGTAAATTTATTTATATTTTTTATTGTATAACTTAAAAATCGTGATATTGATTATGCAATTTAAGTTTAAAATAGAGAAGGCTGTATTTAACATTATTCAGCTAGGTGTGGAAACATGATCACAAGGTTTTTATTAATTGCATATATAAATTATTTATTTTCCTTTCACTGACTTCTTTTGTTTCACAATTAAAAGTCTTATTTCTATTTTTTTTACACATAAAGAATCATTTTTTCACCCACAGTAGTATAAAAATTACAACCTACTTATATAATTATTTATTTAGAGTTAGGGTACAACCCAAACCATTTTTTTATATTAATTTATTTAGGATTTGGTACAACTCTAAATATAACTCTGTTTATTTATTTATTTAGAGTTAGGGTCAAGCTCCTTCTTTGAGAATTACTCACATGGAAAAGATAAAAAATACTAACAAAATTGTTCAATAGGAAGAATGTTTAACATGTCATTTGATAATATAAATAGGAAATTGATATTTTCACATAAAAAAATAAATTTTTTTATATAATCTATCTCATATGAATAGTGAGTGGGTCCTACATCAATGTAAGAGATTTATGTAAAAAATATCATTTTAATATGTAAAAATATCAATTTCATATATATATATATATATATATATATATATATATTAAAAGAAACTAAATAATATAAAAATATATATAAAAAAAAAGTTCCCACTTTGACTAGTTATATCCGAATGCTCGATTTTCATTTCATACCTATACATTTTCATGATTATATAAAAAATTATTTTAATCAGTTTTCTATAAATATAAGGTGTTGTGCAACTATATATATATAGGCTGGATCAGGTCCGGACTTCGTGACCGGATCAAAATTCGGAATTATTTTTTTTGCTTTTTTTTAAACAACTAAAAAAATAAAAATGATAAATTATGGAACTTGAATTTTTACATAATACAGTGTTTTGGCTGTGATTTGGATACATATAACAAATTATGTGTGTACAGTCTGTACATACATATTTTGTTGTGTGTATCCAAATCACACCCAAAATACTGTATTATGAAAAAAAAATTAATTCCATAAAATATTACTTTTTTTAGTTGTTTTAAAAAAAATAAAAAAAAGTTCGAATTTTACTCCCGTATGGGAGTCCGGACCTGATCAGTTATATATATATATATATATATAGTCCGGATCTTAAGCTCACCCCTTATCCAACTCACCCGAGCTCACCCCCTTTAGCGACGGACCCGACGACGGTTCAGTCATACAACCGTCGTCTATACTTTTAGCTACGGATAACATATAGAGCCGTTAAAAGTATAGACGACAGTTGTATGACCGAACCGTCTCCGAGTCCGTCGCTAAAGGGAGGGTGAGCTCAGGTGAGTTTGATAAAGGGTGAGCTTAAGATCCGGACCGTATATATATATACGGTCAAGATCAAGAGCATTCTCCTTAAATAGTATTCCGCCTTAAATAGCATTCTTTTATCAAAACGACGTAGTTTTGGAGGGATGTGGTGACATTTTTGTAAATACGCGGTGGCATTGTATTTATAAAAATACCACCGCGTCCCTCCAAAACTACGTCGTTTTGATAAAAGAATGTTATTTAAGGTGGAATGCTATTTAAGGAGAATACTCTTGATCCTTATCGTGTGTATATATATATATATATATATATATATATATATATATATATATATATATATATATATATATATATATATATATACGGAAAACTTCAAGAGCATAATTCTTAAATAACATAATGCCTTAAATAACATAATTTTATCAAAACGACGTAGTTTTGGAGGGACGCGGTGGCATGGTATTTATAAAAATGTCACCGCGTATTTACAAAACTACGTCGTTTTGATAAAATTATGCTATTTAAGGCATTATACTATTTAAGAATTATGCTCTTGAAACTTCCCGTATATATATATATACACAATAGCATTTTCCTTAAATAGCATTCCGCCTTAAATAGCATTCTTTTATCAAAATGACGTAGTTTTGGAGGGACGCGGTGATATTTTTGTAAATACAATGTCACCGCGTATTTATAAAAATGACACCGCGTCCCTCCAAAACTACATCGTTTTGATAAAAGAATGCTATTTAAGGCGAAATGCTATTTAAGGAGAATGCTCTTGATCCTGATCGATATATATATATATATATATATATATATATATATATATATATATATATATATATATATATATATATATATATATATATAGACAAAGGATCAGGTCCGGACTCCCGGACGGGGAGAAAATCCGGACCTGATTTTTTGTCTTTTTTTTTTTTTTTTTTTGGTAGAACAATTAAAAAAAAAAATAAATAATTATGGAACTGAAATTTTTCCAAAATAAAGTGTTTTGGGTGTGTTTTTAACACCTACCCCAACCAATGTATGTACAGTCTGCCCAGACTGTACAGACATATTTCGTTATAGGCATCCAAATCACGCCCAAAACACTTTATTTTGGAAAAATTTCAATTCCATAAATTTTTTTTTTTTTTTTTTTGTTGTTTCAAAAAAAAAAAGCAAAAAAAAAAAAAAAAAAAAATGGTCCGTATTTTAGTAGAGTCCGGGATCCCGGACTGGATCCGGACTCTCTATATATATATATATATATATATTAAAATAAACTAAAGAATATAAAAATATATAAGAAAAGGTGCAAACTTTGACCAGTTATATTCGAATGTTCGATTTTCATTTCATACCTATAGGCTTTCATGATTAGATAATTTGACAGATTTGAGCAAAAACTTGGACTTGTATTTTATTTGGTACGTATCAACAAATGTATAACGAGTATTGTTATGTATTATAATAAATTTATACCACATTCTAATTACGAAACATATAGAACTATAATTCTGTTTATTTATTTAGTTTTTTTTTGTTTCTCAAGATATTTTCAAACTCACGCTTTTAGCTTGTCCAAGACTATTTTTTTGAGGTACGGTCGAGCGCCGAAATAGGGAACTCTCCCAAAAAAGTTCTACAAGGGCTTGAAACCAAGACCACTTGCTTAAGCGATCAGAGCCCCCTTTCACTCAGGCTAACAAATTACTCACATGGGAAATATAAAAAATACTATTAAAACGGTTCAAAAGGAAGAATATTCAACATATGTCATTTGACAATATGATAGGGAATTGATATTTTCACATAAAAATTGATATTTCTATATGATCTTTTTTGGAAGTGGTTAGTATGAAGTTTATTTTTGGGTAAGTTGGTCAATTGGCCAATAGAGTACTGACACGCAGGCGAGACTCTATGTGTGTCAGCATTCTATTGGTCAATTGACCAACTTACCAAAAAAAAAATTTATGCTAACCGGATCCATCTTTTTCACATGAATAACATGTTGGTCATACATCTATGTAAAAGCGACTCTTATAAAAATATTATTTTAACATATAAAAGTATCAGTATTTTATCAATATAAGGTGTTGTGCAACTACATATATACATGAATTAAAAGAAACTAAAGAATATTAAAATATTAAAAAAATGTTTCAACTTTGACTAGTTATATCCTAATGTTCGATTTTCATTTCATACCTATAGGTTTTCATGATTATATAATTTAACGAGCATATGTCTTGGACTTGATTTTATTTAATATTTTATTAGGTAAGTATCAACAAAATGTATAATGAGTATTGTAATAAATTTATAGTACATTATAATTGCGAAACATCTATTAAATATACTAAAATCTATTTAATAAAATATAAATAATTTTAAATTTTTCATTTACTCAATAAATTATCTGGGTCGTTCAAAGTTTGGGATAAATCCCACCATCCATACAGTGCCGGAGGCACGGGACACATCTAGTATAATATATGATATCATATCTTAACATATGTCATTTCCATAATTTAACACGTGTCCTACCTAATTAATGTTCCTTAAGACCCTTAACAAAACTGTCTAGCTAACATAACAAATGAGGATGAAAACAAACTCTAATTTATTTTCCTAAATTTTAAATTTATAATCTCCTAAATCACTACAAATCTAAACAGTTTTGATATTATCCTTTGTAATTTAATTATTATTTTATAAAATCACTTCTTTATACTATTAATTAATTTTTTGGATTTATAATCTTCTAAATCACTACAAATCTAAACAGTTAATAGCATAATGTCATTTTCTTAATTTTTTAGATTTATAAACCCTTAAATCACTACAAATCTAAATTGTTTTAATAATTTAATTATTATTTAATAAAATCACTACTTTATCTCAACACTACCCCTTACAATGTATAGTCATTTGTTTTTCTGTATAAAATTTGATCATCGCCCAACAATCTACCATCTTCTTATTATATTTTAATTTATTAAATGTACGTACATATTTATTATTAAAAAAATAAATAATCCCACCGCAACACGCGTGTTTGTATCTAGTATTGATCTATAACTCTGTTTATTTATTTATTTAGAGGACAAAATGTATAATGAATGTTCAACATGTCATTTGATAATAGAATAAGTCTACTATTACATACAACTGCTTACATATATTCATATGTATATTGACATGGCCCACCTGCGGTCCACCTGCAGAGCAAGTCACGTGGGTCATGTCAAGATGCATGTGAGTGTATGTGAGCGGTTGTATGCGATATTAGACTTATTGTTGACAATATAAATAGAGAATTGATATTTTCACATAAAAAATTGATATTTCCATATAATCTCTCTGACATAAATTGTGAATAAGTCCTACATTCATATAAAAGAGACTCGGAAAAATATTATTTTAATATATAAAAATATCAGTTTCCTATAAATATAAAGTGTTGGGCAACTATATATATATATATATATATATGGGAGTCAATCCATGGCAAACGTTTGCTAGAAATACTGTTCAGCAAACAAGCTTATATCCGTTGATCCTTGTAATGAAAGGCTCGGATTGGTTGGAAAGTATCCCTGCCGCTACAAGCTGTAGCGGTAGTCCATCTGCCATGGTTTATTACATTAATGCCCCTAATAATTTTACCTTAGCTGCCGCTACAAGCTTCTACGGTAGACAATAATTTGAATGAAAAGGTGACAGGCTTTTTGCAACTTTTTAACTTTATGACATAAAGGTGACCGGCTTTAATGTTGCACGAAATTTGATCACTGCCGCTACAAGCTGTAGCGGCAGGGATATTTTGTTTTAAATACCACCCTCACTTCTTCCGTTCTTGAATTATCTCAAACCTTTCTTCAGTTCTTAGCTTTGGTTTTTTGATTGACGTAGTTTCCCACATTTAACTGAAATTCTTATCCGGCGTTTCTTCCTTCTTATTTCAGAATGGCACACAACATACCTGCTCATAAAAGGTTTGTATCAACTTCTTCAGATTCTGTTGCTAGCATAAATTATGAAAATACATCTGAGTTTGTAAGTGAAGTTGAAAGTAGTAAATCTGAATTGGTGCCATACGTTGGTCAATTATTTTCTAAGTTGGAAGAAGTTGAATTTTTTTACAGGTCATATGCCAAAAAAAATGGTTTTGAGATTAGAATTGCAACTAGTCATAAACATGCTGGTACTAATAATGTGTCGTCTAGGTTGTATGTTTGTAAAAAAGCCGGTACACCAAATTCTATAAAGAGTTTGCCTGATGATGAAGATGGTAGTAAGAAAATAACTAGACAGCGAGACTCTATAGGACGCACATTATGCAAAGCTAGAATATTTGTTGTTCATAATAAGAAAGAAGACAGTTGGCGTATTTCTACTGTTGAATTAGAGCACAATCATCACCTAGTGACCCCTACCAAGGTAGATTTGATTGAGACACATAGAAATGTTACGCCTGTTGCAAGAAAATTAATTGACACTTTAAATAAGTCTGGTATTGGTCCTAGTAGGATGATGAACGTTTTGAGCACAATGGGTGGCGGGTTACAAAATGTTCCTTTTTCTAATGTTAATGTTCAGAATGTGATCAGGGATTTAAGACGTAATTCTGCAGATGAAAATGATGCACAAGCTGCTGTAAATTATTTGCAGAAACTTACATCCAAGAGTTCAAGCTGGTATCAATTTGACCTGCGTGCACAAAGTAATATTAATAAAGGATATACATATATAAATATACAACACTAACAATTAATATACATACCGCAACTTTAACAAATTCTCTATACATTTCCTGGATGGTCATATACGGGGTATCATTGTATAGAGGGTCAAAGATAGTGACTGCCCATTCGGGGACCGAGAATACAAACAGGATAAAATGCTTGTTCTCTTGAGTACACACTGGCATGAATATATACGAGCATTCGTGTAATGCCGGGCCCACATCTGGATGGACATAAGGGTGACAAAAATTCTCTGCCGCATTCACCTGGATTGGGGAAACAACGCTCTTGCCAAGATGCATGAAGAATGATTCCATAAAGCCAAAATTTGCCCACCTTCGAATTCCCTGCGTCCTGTAGTACTCCTCTCTATGCCGCAATAATAGCATATACGCGTCCAACGAATGCTCGAAGATCCAAGATGCAGGGCTTAATGCCTGGAATGCGTTGTGATGCAGTGTATACAAGTTTTGTGGATGTGTGACAGGAAATATTGGTGGATTCGAAAGTTGATTCCCAAACAAGTAATTATTTATCTTGTATTCCCTCAGCTTTTTTCGCACCATACGCGATGTTTAATTCCAACACAGTCTCGATTGTCTGGGTGGCGGGACTGGAACTTTTCCCAATATTGGAACATAAGCCAGTTATCTCTTGGGCCTGAAAATAATAATAATAGTAATAATAATAATAATAATACTATTAATAATATTAATAATAATATTAATATTAATGTAATTGCCTTTTTACACCATAAAATTAAAAAATACCTGTAATTCTGTCTGCTCTATGAAGCCAGACTCGAATGTGTAAGTGGGTACATAAGCTTGGGTGGTGGGGATGTACTCTTCCGCTATATCTTGACCCTGAATATTACATAAGCATGACTTCAGAGTTACTAATATTACAATTATTAAGACATATAATTAATAGTAATATTCAAACTCCAATTACCTGAACTTTTGCCTTCTCTGTAAAGTCAGACTCGAATGACAAAGAGGGAACATAAGTTTGGGTCGTGGGGATGTAACTCTCTTGTACCGCAGCATTACTTGGCTCCTCTCGTTCTTCACCATTGTTCCCTCTGACTTCAGAATTGTATACACCGTACAGATGATCCCATACTTGTTTCTCAACTACATAGCCTGGAGGCATCTCAGTAAAAGCAAAACACTTATCAAGTAAGGACTTTGCACTCTCAACCTGTCATGTAAATTAAAAGTACAATATTAGTATTATTAATAAATAAGAAAGAATTTATAAATGGCAATATCTTGTATGTAAATGCAAATGTTAGTGTACCATTTGTATAAGATGATGCGGCTGGCTGTAAACAGTCCGAGGCTCGTATGTAGGGTCTGGGTCCCCTTCCCGTCGAGGGCGATGTAGTTTCCTATGTGTAATTTTTCTATACCAAGCCATGTATGAGTCAATTTTCACATAATTAGAAATTTCATACTGTTGTCCCTTCAAATGCTCCATGTAAGCCTCCCAATGTGCGATGTACACTTGTCTCAAGGCCATGCAATCAACGACGGCAAATCTATCTTCCTTTTTCTTTCTAAGTTCTTTGTGATTTTCTGCCGGAGATGGTATACCTTGTAAGAACCCATACTGTCTCATGACCCGGTCTGGCATCTGGTATTCTACAATATCAAAATGGATCAAGGGGATTCTACCAGATCCCAACAATCTTCCTTCAAAATTAAATCCACCCATTTTGTCATCCCACCTCATGTAAGGGCGCCACACTACTTGCCATTCAGGCTGGACATCTAACTCTCCTCGATAAAATTTTAAATGATGATGGGGATTTGGTCGCCTATCAGGGTAGCTGTGATTTTCTGAGTATGCCCAGGCTAGGGCCCTAGGTAACCATAACTGTGATTGAGGCCAGGGGTTAGGTCTGCCAACGATTATACGCTCGTATGCCCAAATTTGTAAAAGAGTGACACAACCATTAATATATTTTGCTCCTTTCCTACTGGCAGTATACAAAGACCTATACAAATAGCCCAACACAGCTGCACCCCAAGAATACGTTACACAATTTTCAGCGTTAACAATAAAATACATATACCTGGGATGAACAGTATTTTTATTCCTCGTGGGGAACAATATTGCCCCACACAACCAAAGAATATATGCCTTTGTGTATCGACCAACAATTTCCTTACTTGCTTTAGGGGGACAATTATTAAAATGCTGCTGCAACCATAATAATGAAATAGAGCCGCGCTTTTTTGATTCATGATATTCAGCAACTACTTCACTACCAAAACATTCTTTAAAGTGAGCGAATGGAGTGTCAAATAACGGACAAGTTAAGGGTTTGCCAACCACAGGCAACCCAAGAATAAAGTGTACATCCTCTAAAGTGATTGTAATTTCCCCACAATTTAAGTGAAAACTATTGGTCTCCGGCCGCCATCTCTCTACCAAGGCGGAAACGAGCCCAATGTCAGTTTGTGGTACAACTGCCGGATAGCAAAAAATCCCAAACCCACATTTTTTCAGAAGAGTTTTTTGAGCTTTCGTTAATATCCATTGATCGTATTTTTTTTCAGTTAATTGACATGAGAGTAGTCTTCCCCTGTCTTTTCCATCATATATATCATCCGACACATGATTTTGTTGGTCGTTAAGGACACTTGGGTCAATTGGTCCATAAATCCAACTGTCCATCTAGTACCTAACAAAATAACAATCACATGTTTTTTATATTGTCTAATAACTATGTAACACAATTTTAATAATTCTTTTTTTTTATACATTTTCATAATAATTAATCATTATTAATCACAATATTCACATGCATAGTTATATAATTATTAAGCAAAAAATTTACAATTAAATCAAAAATTATAATAACTACTTCACCACATAGTTATATAATTATCCAACACATATACATAAATAACAATTTTTTTAAAATTCACATGCATATATGTAAACATAGAAATAATTTTAAATGCTGTAAATTTAAAATAATATCTGAATGCTATTTGAATACTGTAAATAATTTTTTTATTTGGAAAATAAATCTTACCAAAATAATATCTGAATGCTGAAAATTTGTAGACTTAATCGGCCGTTGATCTTCAATTTTTACTGATTGCAAAAATTTTGTTATGTGTAGCGGCAGGGAAGAGAAGCATGAAGGGAGCGGCAGATGAAGAATAGCAGATGAAGGATAGCATGAAGGGAGCGGTAGATGGATAAATAGGGGATGAGGCTGCCGCTACAAGCTGTAGCGGTAGGCATGCATTTATTTTGTTATGAAGTCCGTGCAATCAAGTCAGTCTTTATGTTGCAGCGTTCTTTGGCTTGCGTGCCGGTCAAGTCAGTCTTTATGTCATAAACGTGCTTTGGCTTGTGTGCCGGTTGGGCAAGCCTGCCGCATGAGCCTGTAGCGGCAGGTTCAAATAATACGTGCTTAATTGTGAATAGCCTACCGCAAGAGCCTGTAGCGGCAGGTTCAAATAATTTCACATAAATCAGGGACATATTAGTAACTTCTCAATAATTTATTTCTTAAATACCCTGCCGCTACAGCCAGTAGCGGTAATAGAATTAAACTTTTTAATCTCAGCCTTTCATTGCAAGGATCAACGGATAAAAACTTGTTTGCTCCACAATGCTCATAGCAAACGTATGCCACGGATGTAAACCCTATATATATATATATATATATATATATATATATATATATACACACACACACACACATAAGTTAAAGAAAGAATATAAAAATATATAAAAAAAGTTCCAACTTTGACTAGTTATATCCGAATGTTCGATTTTCATTTAATACCTATAGGTTTTTATTATTAGATACTCCTTTCGTCCCAAATTAACTGCTCAGTTATGACTTTTTAAAATCAAATTGACTATTTTTAAAATTAATAATTAAGCATATATAAATATATTTCTAAAATTATAAAAATTAGGATTAATAATAAATTGTATATATTTTCTTTTGGTTATAATCTCTTCACCTATATTTTAGCGAAAATAGTAAAAAAATTAATTTTAAAAATGGTCAATTTGACTTTAAAAAATCAAAACTGAGCAATTAATTAAGGACAGAGGGAGTATATAATTTGACAGATTTGAGCAAATGACTTGTACTTGTATTTTATTTTATATTTTATTAGGTACGTATTAACATCAACAAAAATATAATTACAAAATATATTTATTACCTTTGTAAACAAACATAGCCATAAAATTGTAAGAGAACCTTACTTCTTATCCAAGTTCTTAAAAAAATTATCATTAATACTTATTTATATAACTGACAATTATAAAATCAACAAAAATATGTAACACAGGAAAATCTTTCACCAATTGACCCACAACTTATTTTTCATTTAAATATGTATATAGTATGCATATCAACTTATGAAGATCGATATACTTAAAATTCTTCGTTTAAAAGTAATTTATTTTAAATATAATTTATTAAATTCTAAATACAACGTCTAAACGAACCTTGGCGAGTGTTATTCACTTTTTTATTTAGTGTTAATTCTACAAATAAATAAATATTATATATAATTAGTATATGAAAAGGGACATTGGATAAAACCGAAAATAGAACATTAAATCTAATTTGTTACAAAATTTGGAATAAAATGTCATAAAAAGTGGCTCCAAACAAATTAAAGTATCCACCAAACAGGGCCTTGCAATATCTATGGAACTAAACTACAGTTGTCAAACACGGTAGTATAACGTCCCTCGTATCAGCCAGTTACCGTGACGAAACTACCCTTCTCATTCCAAGCAGAATGACAAATATAGCCTTCAGTTTAAAGCTAACTATTCCATCAACGCCACTTGCACAATCCCCTCCTATCGGAAACCGCAAAAGAGCCACCTGAAATCTCGGAAATTACAGAAGATGTCACGAAAAAATAAACACTTCTCAATAAAGTCCCCACCGGTTCCGTTCTACCGGTCGTCCGTTACTGGTACTACTTAAGAGTGAGCAAAAGACGGATAAAATCGAACTACCGAATTGAATCGAACTTTTTTAACCGAATTATTTCGGTTTTTCGGTTTTTTTGGAATTTCGGTTATATCCGAATTATTACTCATTATTCGGTTCCGGTTTCAAAAAACAGGCTATTCGGATACCCGAATAACCGAATTTTAATATTTAAAAAATAATAATTTTATACTATTATTATCTGAGTATTCACTATTTCTGATTTAGTCCCAGATCTCAAATCAAAAGCTACACAGAGACATCTACACAGAGATTATCAAGAGCACAGTCCCGGCAAAGCTCAGCCATTAATCAAGAGCATGTTTCTTTTGAGCCAAACTCCAGCTCCAGTCGACGGAGGAGGCGGCAATTTCTCTCCCCTCCTACGCAGTCAGCTACACAGAGATACTCCCTCCTACGCAGATCCCCCAATTTCTCTCCCCCTCCGAGCAAAATCCACTCGTAAATCCCCCATTTTTGTTGTTAAACCCGAGACCAATAGCCCTACCACACGGCCGCACCTAAACCCACCAACACTGAAGCAAACTCCTCTTCCTCCACCTCTCTCGTCGTCGTCGGCGAAGAAACTGTCCCTCTCGTCGTCGTCGGCGAACAAATCTCTCTCTGTGTGTGTATATATATGTTAAATGTGGGTTTGGTGTGTATTGAATAATTTAGTTGTGGTTTGTTTGTGTTTATTTGAATGAGATGGATCTTTAGTCTCTTTAGGATGGAACCAAATAGCCCAAGACTAAGTATGGCTTTGAAGAAGAAGATTACAGAGTCTATTTAGGATGAGAAGCATTTACAGAGTCTATTTGAAGAAGATGATTCAATTATGGGTTTGAGTAATTTCTTGGGCTGTAAAACAGAGTAATTTCTATGATAAGGGTTTGAGTAATTGATGCTGATTCGGTTTTTACCCGAATTACCGAAATTACAATTCGGTATTCGGTAATTCAGTTATTTTCAAATTTCGGTTATTATTTCAGATAGTAAAATCGTCATTAATTCGGTTTTCGGTTATAACCGAATAACTTATTCGGTTCGGTTATAACCGAATGATCACCCCTAGTACTACTCTCGAGTGTACGTAATACTAATCAAAAGTAGGAGTATTTCCGTAATTTGCACCAAAGTACAAACTTCATCTCCACTATTTTAGGCATTTCAAAAAGGGCAAAGGTCCAAAAATGCCCCTGACGTTTATCCCGAAATTTCACTTGCACTCTATACTTTTTTTCTCAAAAGTACCCTTAACGTTATATTTTTTTGGATCACCCTTGCCCCTGCCGTTGATAGATCTGCCAACTAGACTAACGGAGTTACAATCTTGATGACGTGGCTGACATATGTAACATTTGCTGAAATTAATGATGGTTAAAACATACTAAAATACTAATTACATATTTACATCAAATACTAAATAAAAAAATTAAAATACAAAAAAAATCAAATTAAAAAAAATACTAAAATTCAAAAAATACTAAAATTTAAATTATTTTGTTAATTAATCAAAACAACAAAAATTTAAATTACATCATTAAAATACTAAAATCATAATATATTTACATAATTTACATCATAACATAACATATTATCATATTTACATATTTACATCATTTAATCAAAATACTAAAATTCAAATATTAAAATCCTAAAAGTTTATCATAGTTGCATAACATATCAAAATTTACTAAATTTTTGTTTGTAGTAATTGAAAAAATTTAACGTTAATTTGAGAAGTAGCGCCAATTTTTTTTTATTAATATGGCATTTAAAAAATTATTTAAATTTTATTAAAATCATATTTTAGTAAAATATAATACTAAATATATTTGTATTTTAGTAAAAAAAAATTAGTAAATATAATGCGTGTGAATTGACATATTAACATATTTTAGTAAATATTAACGAATTCATATTTTAGTAAATTGACATATTAACGAATTCGTATTTTAGTAAATTATTAACGTTATTTACTAAATTGTAACGTTAAATTTTAGTAAATTCATATTTTAATACTAAATATATTTGTATTTTAGTAAAAAAATAATAATTTAGTAATTGAAAAAAAATTAACATTAAATTTTAGTAAATTCGTATTTTAGTAAAGTATAATACTAAATATATTCGTATTTTAGTAAAAAAAATTAGTAATTAAAACAAATTTAATGTTAAATTTTAGTAAATTCGTATTTTAATAAAATATAATACTAAATATATTCGTATTTTACTATTAAAAAAATTAGTAATTGAAAAAAATTTAACATTAATTTGTAATACTAAAATACGAATATATTTAGTATTACATTTTAGTAATTTTACTAAAAATATTTGGCCATTATGTAACGTTAAATGTCTTTTTGAAAAAAAAAGTATGTTATGATGTAAATATGATATGTTATACAACTAATTGATATAATATTTTTAACGTTAATGATTTTAGTAAAATTACTGAAATATAATACTAAATATATAACGCTAATACTAAAATATTACTAAAAACTATTTCATCCGTCTTAGGATAAAAGTCCTTATTACTATTTTGGGTAGTCTCATGTTAAATGTCCACTTTTCTTTAATAACTAAATTTTTACACATGTTTTTCTATTATACTCGCAGCATTAAATATCTTATACTTTTTTTTATTTTAATTCTCTCTCCATATTTAATGACATTATTATGGGTAATTTTGTCATTTTATTCCTCTTCTTAATATGCGTAAAAAGTTCACCAGAATTTTTATTCTGGGATGGAGGGAGTAATATTCAGTATTTTGATATGATATACAACTATGGTAAAAATTTAGAATTTTAATAAAATTTTAGTATTTTGATTAAATGATGTAAATATGTTATGATGTAAATATGACGTAAATGATGTAAATATGATAATATGTTATGTTATGATGTAAATGATGTAAATATGTTATAATTTTAGTATTTTAATGATGTAATTTAAATTTTTGTTGTTTTGATTAATTAACAAAATAATTTGAATTTTAGTATTTTAGTATTTTTTTTAATTTGATATTTTTTTAGTATTTTAGAATTTTTTAATTAGTATTTTAATATTTTTTTAATTAGTATTTTTAGTATTTGATGTAAATATGTAATTAGTATTTTAGTATGTTTTGACCATCATTAATTTCAGCAAATGTTCCATGTATAAGTCACGCCATCAAGATTGTAACTCTGTTAGTCTAGTTGGCAGATTTGTCAACGGCAAGGGCACGGATGACCAAAAAAATATAACGTTAAGGGTACTTTTGGAAGAAAAAAAAAGTATAAGGTACAAGTGGGATATCGGGGTAAACGTTAAGGGCATTTTTGGACCTTTGCCCATTTCAAAAATTAAAAAACCCAAAAAAAGATGAATAAAAAATACTAAATGTGAGACCCCAGATTTTTTGAATAAAGATTAAATTTTCTTGAAATATATTTTTGAATATTATGGTGTGGATTTGATATAATGTTATAGTTGTGGGTAATATTTATAAATTTTGCAAAGTACGCAAGTTGTTATATAATATTCGATTGGTCGGGGGATATTCGTTTTAACAGGGAATATTCGTACAACGGCACAATCATTGGTGGACCCCCACAACAGAATTATTGTCAGGTTGAGAAAACGACAAAATTATCTTTATATAAAAATAACGGCGGAGGTGTTACCGTTAAAACTGTTGAACTACCCGGTAGTAAAAGTACAGTAATACGCGTGGTTGCATAGTAGCACACGATATTGATTATTGATGCTTACGTGAGAAGTCACTCAGTTATACTCAATTATTGCTATAGTAATTGCTACATCATATCTATCATATTATTAATTCAATTATTGTCACAGTATCATCTGCATAAAATGTTTTTTATTAAATCAATACTTGAGACGACAAAGTTATTCATATTATAAATTGCAATATTTATAATGTCTAGAAGTTCTGTCAAGGAGAGGTTTGGTCACCTAATTGCGCGTCAATAGGGAGAAATCCTTATTGGAAAACCCACTCTTTCCTAGGAACGACCTGGTTGATAAATATTGTGAGTTATAATATTAATAATGAATGTTGTTCGGAGTTGAATTTGGAGATGCGGACATGATATTTGAGTCCGGAACGATGAAATTAGTAAAAATAGTCTATAAACATAAAATTTTTCGGAATTCACTATTTGGTCAAAAAGTCAACAGTTGACTTTTTCAAAAAAAAGTCAAACTTCGAAATTTCAAAATTTATATTTTTGATAAAAATAGTTTCATTATGTTGGAATTATTTGTGTTAGTGAAAATCAACATTTATTCCGATGATAATTGATGTCTAGGGGTTATATTGATAATCGAGTAATTTATCGGATAAATGAGCAATTAATTGCTACTAATTCACATACTTATATAACTATTTGTTCACATATGTATACTATTGAATCACATTATTTATTATTAGGGGAGTTGGTGCAAGATTGATAATACTAGCATGACTAAATTAAAAATAGTGGTATAGATGGAGGTACTATACTGAAATTCGTATTTTTCACATAATTATACTATTGATTCACATGATTGAACTATTAATTCACATTATTTACTATTAGGAGAGTTGGTGTAAGATTGATAATACTTGCAGGACTAAATTATAAATGAAAGAAAAGTTGGAGGTATTATACTGTAATTTTCGATCCCCAAAACGTGCAATTATCGAAACTATATTTTTCTATAAATAGAAGCTCATTCTTCCTTCATTTCTCACCAATTCACAAAAGCTTTAGAGCGATTATTATAGAGAGAAATTATAGAGAGAAAGAAAAAGAGAAATCTGCTACTCACTATTCCAGTATCCAATTTTTCCAAGGTAGGGAATATTATTTGTTGTACTTGTCGGGAGTTTTATTTCTTTCTTATCTATGAAGAGAACTTCTGTTATTCTATTCTTATTATTCTGTTGGAATAACCTGTATACGCGGTCTACCCTATACTTGGTGAAATTCTTCTGTAGTTCCATTCTTTATCATTCTGTTGGAACATCCTGTCTGTGCGTTCTACGCCGGACCTGGTTCCGTCTTTATCATTCTGTTGGAACATCATGTCTGTGCGTTCTACGCCGGACCTGGTTCCGTCTTTATTATTCTGTTGAAATATCCTGTCTGTGCGTTCTATGCCGGACCTAATTCCGTCTTTATTATTCTGTTGGAATATCATGTCTGTGCGTTTTATGCCGGACCTGATTCCGTTATTTATTATTCTGTTGGAATAACCTGCCTGTGCGGTCTATCGCATGCTTGGTGATTTCTTTTGTTATTCTATTCCTTATTATACTCAGTTGGTTAAAGTTTTGACTTATATACTCCATGAAATTAGTGGAATATCCTTGATATTTGTGCTTCATCCAGTATCTTTTCATGAAAATATTCTTCTGAGCATTCTTGAATTTTACTCTACAAAGCAGTATCATGTTGACAATTTGGACGTTATTAGTTCCTGAATAAAATAATTCTTGAACTTGTTTTATTGAATTCTTATATCATTGTCATCATCCTCATGTATATATTTTGTTGAAAGTTATCTGTGGCCTATAGTGCATAGATGGACTTGGTATGATTATGACCAGGGATTATTCGGTGTAATCATGACCGTAATGTTACAAATGATGTGAAAAAAGTCCTCATTGGCCCGTACTGCATTGATGAACAGTTTTTGGAATGATCATGACCATTATTGAATACACAAATATTCTTGGCCCGTAGTGCATGGATAATTGTGGTCGTGATACTAAAGAATATCCTTGGCCGTAGTGCAGGGGTGATTCGATGATGTGAATTATTTATTAAGCTGAGTCCCAGCGATAAAAGTGATGAAAAACTTTCTAAATCATAAAAGATAGTAGATTTTATTCTCTACTTGACTCTTTTAATGGATTGCTTATTCCGCTGCAGTTAAACTTGATGGTTGTTATATTGTATCAGTTTAACACTGTTGAAGGCTAACGATAATATATTCTGCATTATCTTAGTCATAATATTTCCTACTGAGCTAGTTTAGCTCACCCTTTTATTTTTATTGTTCTCTTCAGAAAATGAGAACGTAGCAGGGACTAGTCGGAGAACGGAGCGACGGACCAGATGATAGCATTAGTAGTTCTCACTATTCTGTGAAATAGTATAATAATAATTGTAATAAGGACTCTTTTTGAGTTTGTATAATCTCTAGTAGATAATATTTGTATTCAAACTCACAGTTTATGTTTTGTCGTATTGTACACGACAGTTGTATTTGAATTTATGTACCATGTAAGTGGCGACCTAAGATGGGTGACGTATACCTAATTTTGGGGGCGTCACACTAAATATTTTTTTATAATTTTTTTTTGATATTTTCATATGGCCTTGAACATCAAAACTCATGTTTATGTGAATAAATCTCTACAAAAAATGAGTGATATTGTCAGAACAAAAATGATATTATTATAACAGTAGATGTCTTTTAATTTTTTAAATATCATTAAAATAATTATAAAATTGTGGTTAAATTAATATTTGTTATACTAGCATCAACTTTATTTTAACAATATTAACAACCTTTTAAAATATCAAATTTGGCCTAAAAAAATTATAATTATCTATATTCATGTGAATGAAGTCGTATAAAAATATAAAATTTCACTTCTAAATATAAATTTAGACCCGTAAATGAATCGGGCTGATTCAAACTTAACTTTTAATTAACGACAATACTAATAAACTCAACTTGTTTAATTTTTAAAGACAATACAAAATACATAAAATGCAATTTGGGTAACCTAAAACGAAAGAAAAACTGATTAAGAAACTAATAAAAAATAACTAAATGGCCCGTGCGAAGTAGGTGTTTTTATTTTCAAATACTATATTTTCAAATGTTTTATTCATTATATATATAATAATTATGATTTTTTAAAAAAATCATAAATTAACGTATTACTGATATTAGAATGTCTACAAATTTGGCTGAAAACACGAAATTACATGATTAATGAGCTAAAAGAATCTTATAAAAAATAAAAATTATCGTAGAATACTAAATTACTGTTATGAAAGTTGGAAACTAAGGTTTGATTATGCATTAATTTATTTTGATAGATATATTAATTTTTTTTATACTAATTATATGTAGTCATAATATTTTTATATATTTTTAATATATAGTTATTTAGAAATTAAATTATTGTAAAATAATGAGTTACCATCATGATTTTCAGTTTTAAAATAAGTTAACTAAATTTTAATCATTAATATATAAGTTAGAATATTAATTAACTAAAAATCTCCTATATAAAATAAAACTAATAACTAAAGTTTAATCGTTAATATATTTTGTAATATATATATATATATATATATATATATATATATATATATATATTATATTTACTAATATTAATTATTATCCGTTCATAATATTTTTTCTAATATTTTCAATGTATACGTTATTTAATAAGAGTTCAAAGTTGAATAGAAATCTAAAAGTAAAATTCTAAACATTATTTTTATGTTAGAATTTTTTGTATGAATAAATAGTTAAATGATTTTTATAAAGAATAAATTATTATAAAAATAAGTTAATATTTACTCATAATATATTTCTATATTTTTTGTAAGACCCCAACTTTTTAATGAATAAAATCAAATTTCCTTTATTTATTATTGTGAATAATAAGGTATTAATTTGATATAATAACTTTGATTATGGGTGAAATGTGAAAAATTTTGCAAAATAAGCAAGTGGTTATAAAATATTCATTTTGTCGGTGGAATATTCTTTCTGTCGGGGAATATTCGTACGACGGCGCAGCCAATTGTGGGCCCCATAACGGATAACGGTCGAATGAAGAAAATGACAAAATTAAATAACGACGTAGTTGTTACCGTTAACACTGTTGGAATACCCGGTGGTTAAAGTAAAGTAATACGCGTTGTTGCACAGTAACATACGGTATTGCACAGTATTGTTGAATTATTGATCCTTACGTAAGAAGGCACTACTCAATAATTGTCACAGTAGTTACTGTTCAATATTTTATTTTATTGATTCAATAATTGCTGCATTAATATTTTATATTATTGTTGTTTCAATTATCGCCACTGCACAGTATCTCCTTTATCAGATCAGTAATTCAGATTATTTGGAATAGTATTATTAGATAACATTATTGAAAATATCTAGAAAGTTCTGTCAAGGAGAGGTTTGGTCACCTAATTGTGCTCCAGTAAGGAGAAATCCTTATTGGAAAGCCCCCTCTTTCTTGGGAACAGCCTGATTGTCATAAATGTGATTCTGTAATATTATTTGTGAATAATTAATCATTGATTCATATGATAAGGAAATATTTATTTTATTTGGATATAAATGATGAATTTATTTATGTGGTTATATATGAAAGAATTAATGTTGAGGTGTTTTATTAGTATTTTGTCGGATTGGATGTATTAAAAATCAAACCAGTGTTTTTTGAGATATATTGCGGGAGTTATAATTTTTAATCCGACCATTGGATCGTTGTAATTTTTGGATATGTTATACATATATAAGTTGAATATATGTCCACAAATTTAGAACCGTTAAAAATGAGCGTATGATTTGTTATGACTTTTAAGAGGTGGCTGATTCGGAAATCAGGTTAGAAATTATTTTGGTGAAAAATTCTAGAATTGGTGGGCCCCACTCTTGGTTGGTGAAGAAATGTGCTGAGATTTTTATTCAAATGTGGTGGTTGGGAATAGTAGCAGGTAAAGCCATCAGATTACAGGTTAAGTCTGCTTCGGCGTGCTAACATTTTTCTATAAATAGAGGGCTAAGTTAGAATTGAAAATCACACCAGAAACAAGTTTTCTCTCTTTCTCTCTCTAGATTATTGAGTGTATTTTGTGAGTATTTAGATACTTTGTGAGTTACTGTTAATCAGTGCAAGTTTTCTTCAGTTTTATACCGATATTCCGATTAGAAGTACTCATATTTTGAGGTAAGGGATATTATCTTCTTTTTAAATGATATTTTCTTCAATATTATTATGCCGAAATATTGGTATGAACTTTTTATCAAATTTGGAACTTTTTGTGTCGGGGTTACTATTCACATATACGGCACTATTCACGAATACGGCACTATTCATCGAAAAATGAAATTTTCTTCTTTTTGTCCAAGTTGTCTATTATGGTTACTATCTTTGATTGTATCCATGTTTTGATCATTATTTTTGAATTCTGCTTCAAAATTGGTTATTTCAGAATATTATTGACCTTGGATAAACTTTAATACGAATCCTTAATATTTGATCTGTTATCTCACTGGATTCGTTTTCTTTAAAATATTTTTTCATCATCCTCAGTCCTAAATGATGATACAAATGAATATCGTTGGCCTGTAGTGCAAAGATGAATGATTACCTAATGAATATCTTTGGCCCGTAGTGCAAAGATGAACAGGTGTTGAGATGAACATGACCAACTGGTGATACAAATGAATATCTTTGGCCTGTAGTGCAAAGATGAATATTTGATTCAAGATGTATATTGATTGATGTTACAGGGATACAATATTGATGATGAACTTTTAAATCTTAGAAGATAGTAAAATTCTTTCTCTACTTGACTCTTCTAATGGATTGCTGTTTCCCGCTGCAGTTGTTGATCTAAAACTTATTGTCTATTATATTTTATCAGATTATTCCCTGTTGAAGACTAATGATAATTTGTTGTATATTATCTTAGTCATAATATTCTTTACTGGGCTTGTTGAGCTCACCCTTTTGTTCCATTTTTCTTCTCAGGAGGTGAGATCATAGCAGGAACTAGTGGGGTACGGAGTGATGGTTCTAGAAAGTTGTTTTAACAGTCCTCACTATTTTTAAAATAGTGTATCAATAATTGTAATGATGACTCCTTTTGAGTTTTTATACTCTCTATTTGTATTTAAACTCACAGTTTAATGAAGTTCTATTTATTTCTGTACCATGTATTTGGAGACTCAGAATGAGTGATGTATACCTATTTTGGGGGCGTCACAGTTGGTATCAAAGCTTAGGGATATGATCCCTGGCAGAGATGTGAGACAAGAAATAGGAGGGGAGAGACGGGGAATTCATTCGCTAGTATTGTAAGACCCCGAAAATTTTTAAATAAAAAGGAATTTCCTTTATTTATTTTTTGAAATAGTAAGGGTGAATTTGATTAATGTGGTTAGTTATGGGTAAAATGCGCAAATATTTTAAATAAGCAGGTGGTTATAAAATATTCATTGTTGTCGGGGAATATTCGTTTGGTCGTGGAATATTCTTGCTGTCGGGGAATATTCGTACGACGGCGCAGTCTTTTGTGGGCCCCATAGCGGAAAGCGATTGGATGAAGAAAACGACAAGTATAAGTTATTTATAAAAAATGGCATAGTTGTTACCGTTAATACTGTTGGAATACCCGGTGGTTAAAATACAGTAATCAGCGGGGACGGTGATTCAAAAGGCTGTTCCAAAAAAGTCAAAGTCAACAGTTCCTGGAAGAGCGTTTGTCGTGACCGGTCAAAATGTGAGGAACCCGAACGAAGTTAGCACGAGTTAGTTAATTATAAATTCTTGCGAAGTTTATACCTTACTAGATACCGGTTCTACCCATTCTTTTATCTCTCTTACTTGCGCTCAACGTTTGAACTTGACTACGGAGAAATTAGACTTTGACCTATTTATGGAGACTCCGTTAGGAGAAACTTTCATTACATCCGTTGTTTAGAAATCTTGCTTGATTCAGGTTGGCACTATCACATTACCTGTTAACCTTATTTCTATAGAGATATTTGCTTTTGATGTGATTTTAAGGTTAACTACTCATCGTGCCAAAATTGATTACTTTCGTAAGGTTGTTAGTTTTCATATTCCTAAGCAACCTGTTATTCGAATTCAAGCAATCAAACCATTGAAGTCAAACACTTTCATATCAAGCCATAAAGTCATTCGTTTATTACGGATGTCAAGTTTTCTTAGTCCATGTTATGGATTTGAATAAAGACACGTCAGATTTGAATAATATTCCTGTTGTTATTGATTTTTCCTGACGTATTTCCTGAAGAATTTCTTGGCTTACTCCCAAAGCCTGATATTAAATTTTGTATCGACTTTGAACCCGGTACAAAACTCATTTCTAAAATCTCATATCGAATGGCTCCTATTGAACTTCAGGAGTTAAAAATTCAATTATAGAATTTGGTACCTGAGCCTTTATCTGGTGACTTCCTTTGTGGAATGCACCGAAGCCAGACTCTTCGTAGGGGGAACCATATTCGTGCGATATTAAATTGATAGGTGTCATTGTAACGTGCTATCCAAGGTTGGGATATGAGTCACAGTTGAGAACAACCTAAGTCAGTAATCGAAATACATAGCTTTCTAGGCTTAGTTGATTATTATCGGAGATTCGTTGAAGGATATTCTCGAATCGCTATTCCATTAACGCAGCTGACTCGTAGAGATACAAAATTCGAATGGAGCAAGAAATGTGGGAAGAGCTTCGAAGAACTCAAGAGGAGACTCATTTCAGCACATGTTCTGACCATGCCATCCTGGAAAAGCGAACGTGGTAGCTGACGTGTTGAGTAGAAGATCGTATACAAGTACGAGTACGATATTGTCAAAGACTAATTTAATATAATTTATAAATAATAGAGATAGAGATAAAAACTCTAGGTACCCACGTGATGATATACGAGTATAATCGATAAAGTTAAAGTTGTTCAAGCTACACACCGGAGCTGGTGAATATGAAGAAGCAGGTACAAGAAGTTGTTATTCCAAAAGCGAGAATTGGCGATGTGAGCAAAGCTCAAACCTTCGATTTATTAATCCATTTGAAATTCTCGATCAAATAGGAACTGTGGCCTATAGACTCGTTTTACCGCCAAGTATGTCGCGTGTTTATAACGTTTTTTTTATGTACCGATGTGGACGACTCGAACCATGTTATTGAGTTAGAACTGGACGAAATAGCCAAAGACTTAACGTACGAGGAGGTACCTATCAAGATGTTGGATGGGAAGGAGCATGTCCTACGCACGAAGGTCATACCACAAGTTAAAGTTTTGTGGAGGAATCATGCTATAGAGAAAATGACATTGGAGTTGGAAACGGAAATGAAAGCGAGATATCTTTACCTTTTCGAAACACCAGTTACGTACATCAATTTCGAGGACGAAATTTCATAAGGAGGGGATGTTGTAAGACCCCGAAAATTTTTAAATAAAAAGGAATTTCCTTTATTTATTTTTTTGAAATAGTAAGGGTGAATTTGATTAATGTGGTTAGTTATGGGTAAAATGCGCAAATATTTTAAATAAGCAGGTGGTTATAAAATATTCATTGTTGTCGGGAAATATTCGTTTGGTCGTGGAATATTCTTGCTGTCGGGGAATATTCATACGACGTCGCAGTCTTTTGTGGGCCCCATAGCGGAAAGCGATTGGATGGAGAAAACGACAAGTATAAGTTGTTTATAAAAAGCGGCGTAGTTGTTACCGTTAATACTGTTGGAATACCCAGTGGTTAAAACACAGTAATACGCGTTGTTGCACAGTAGCACACGGTATTGTACCAATTATTGATTCTTACGTAAGAAGGCACTACTCAATAATTGTTACAGTAATTACTGTTCAGTATTTTATGTTATTGATTTAATAATTGCTGCATTGATATTTTATATTACTGTTGTTTCAATAATTGTCACTACACAATATTTTTCATTATCGAAGCAATAATTCATATTATCTGAATAATATTATTAGATAACATTATTGGAAATGTCTAGAAAATTCTGTTTAAGGAGAGGTTTGGTCACCTAATTGCGCGTCAGTAAGGAGAAATCTTTATTGGAAAGCCCCCTCTATCCTGGGAACGGCCTGATTGTCAATATTGTGACTCTGTAATATTATTTGTGAATAATTAATTATTGATTTATATGATAAGAACAATACTGATTTTATGTGGATATAGATGGAAAAAATTTTTAATGTGACAATTGTTGAAAATTAATATTTTATCTTTTTCTGATAAAATAATTCATTTAAATATATTATTATATTTTTAATAATATAATAATGGTAATATTTTTACAATGAATGTGAGATATATGAGTTTATGAGGAGAAAGAGTATTTTTGTTGCAATAAATATTAAAAACAGATTTTGTGTGTCGGTAGACCTATTTCTTGACTGAAAATTTGATTATAGCCTATAAAATCGCCCGTTTGTGGATTTCGGTCAATTTCTGTTTGGAATTTGAAAAAACTTCCTTCTGCAAAGTTGTAGATAATGGAATTTCCTATATAAATCCGCAAGATTCGAATTTTCTGGCAAAAGGGCTATTTATTATGAATTATTGAAGTTCTGAAGCTTCGAAATAATTGATTTTTGGAAGTTTAAAATATTTTTATTTACAAAAACGTTTTTTTCATTTGGTTCCCTCATTTAGCATGTGTTGATGGCTGAGATCAGATTGTCTAGATGGGCGTAGAGAATTTATTAAATATATTAATATTATATTAAATTTTCTGCTTTGGTGTTCTAAGCAATTTCCTATAAATAGGGTGCTCTCTATATTATCAAGCTTATTCTTGTGAGTATTTTGAGTATACTTTGAGTATTGCTATACGGTGCAAGTTCAAATCATAGCCTATATCCGGTGTTTCAACTAGAAGTACTGTCTTTCGAGGTAAGGGATGTTATTTTCTTCTAAAATGATATTATTTCTTCAATATCATTATGTTGAAATATTGGTTGGAAATTTTTATCAAATTTGGAACTTTTTCATGTCGGAGTTACTATTCATGAGTTACTATTCATGAGTTACTATTCATGAGTTACTATTCACGAGTTACTATTCACAAGTTACTATTCATGAGTACTATTCACGAAGCGTGATGATATTTTTTGTGAAATTTCTATCTTTTGGTGTCGGAGTTACTATTCACGTATACGGCACTATTCACGTATACGACACTATTCACCAAAAAAAATAAAATTTCTTCTTTTTGTCCAAAATATCTATTCTGGATACTAGCTTTGATTGTATCCATATTTTGATTATTCTTGAATTTTACTTCAGTATGATTATTTATGAAGTATTTTTGAACTCAGATTGTTTAAAGTACGAATCCTTAATACTTGTTATTTTGTTTCACTGGATTCGTTTCCTTTAAAATATTTTTCATCATCCTCAGTCCTAAATGATGGTGTTACTGAATATCTTTGGCTTGTAGTGCAAAGATGGTTGATTTTGTTATGAATATCTTTGGCCCGTAGTGCAAAGATGTACAGGTGTTGAGATGAACATGAACAATTGATGAATATCTTTGGCCCGTAGTGCAAAGATGAACAGGTGTTGAGATTAACATGACCGACTGATGAATATCTTTGGCCTATAGTGCAAAGATGAATATTTGATTTGATTTGAGATATATATTGATTGATGTTACAGGGATAAAATATTGATGATGGACTTTTAAATTCATAGATGTTAGTAGATTTCATTCTCTACTTAACTCCTCTAATGAATTATTGTTTCTGCTGCAGTTGTTGATCTAAAACTTGTTGTCTATTGTATTCTATCAGATTTTTCCTTGTTGAAGACTAAGGATAATTTTTTGTACATTATCTTAGTCATAATATTCTTTACTGGGCTAGTTGAGCTCACCCTTTTTCTTATTGTTCTATTTTTCTTCTTAGGAGACGAGAATGTAGCGAGTACGAGTCGGGGGATGTAATGATGGTTCTAGAGAGAGTTGTTTAGTAGTCCTCACAATTTTTGTAAAATAATGTATAAATAATTATGATGGGGATTTATTTGTATGTGGATATTGTCTAGATGGCAATATCTGTATTTAAACTCACAGTTTGTATGTTGTAATGTAATAATAAAGTTGTAGTTATTTCTGTACCATGTAATTGACGACTCAGAATGGGTTGGATGGAATGGACCTATTTTGGGGGCGTCACAAGTATGACCTGACTAAGTTTATTTGGAATTTATTTGGTCGGTCAGAGTATAGGGATAATATGTTGCATGACTATTAACCCTTGTTTTATGGAAGTATTTAAGAATGGCAGCTGAGAACGTTAATAATGGAGTGAATCAGACCGTGGAGACACCTTTGATCACTACCTAGGGGAACGTGCAATAGAAAGATAATAATCCTCCTGTAAACAACGTTACCGAACAAATGATGAATGATGGGATGTTTAGAAGCTTTTTGCAGTTCATGCAATACCAGACAAGGGAGACTCGTGCACAAAATACGTGTGGAAATGCTAGCAATGCGCGGCTTGTCACAGCGAAACAGTTCAAAGAGTTGGGACCACCAAAATTTAAGGGAAAGCCGGATCCGATCATGGCAAAAATGTGGGTCAAACAAATTACCAAGATATTCAATGTCTTGGGATGCACGAAGGAACAGAAGGTTCCATTCGCCACCTTTATGTTACGTGGTGAGGCAGACTACTGGTGGGAGTTTGTGAAGTGTACCCAACCAGCCGCACTCAACATGTCTTGGGAAATGTTTTAGAAAATATTCAATGACAAGTACTTTCCTGAAAGTATTCGTCATATGAAGGAGGTGGAGTTTATTAGACTGGAACAAAACAACATGATGGTGTCCCAGTACGAGGTGAAGTTTGCAGAGTTATCCAGGTTTGCATCTCATTTGGTCGAAAATGAGGAACGAATGACGAGGATGTTTCTGAGAGGTCTAAAGCCCGAGATTCGACAATATCTTATCTCTCATAAATTTTCTTTATATTCAGATGTTGTAAATAGGGCTCAATTATTAGAGCGAGATAATGAGTATGTTCAACCGAGGGAACACAACCAGGGTCATACCGGTGGCAACGGTCATCGGAGCAATGACAACCAGAGGGAAGGAAAGCATTCGGACAAAAGCGATAACCACTCTGGTGGTAATCGTGGCCGTGATAATAGAAGGAGCGAGTCGGGAGGAGATTTCAAAAGGAGAAGGTACAACAATGATAGCATAAAGACGTCAGCACCAACATCAACTATTTCTAGGGGAGGAGAACGACCACCGATCGTATGTTACAAATGCGGGAAAGAGGGACACATCAGCCCAAACTGTCCACAACAATCCAAGGTGTGTTATAATTGTGGAAAGGAAGGTCATATAGCTAGAGATTGTCTAGTTGCGAAACCAAGTTCAACAGGGATGGTGACTCCAAAGGCTGTCCCGGATAAGTTAAAGTCGGTGGTTCCTGGAAGGGCGTTTGTCGTGACTGCCCAAAACGCGAGGAACCCAAACGAGGTGATCACGGGTAAGCTAATCATAAACTCTTGCGAAGTTTATACCTTATTAGATACCGGTTCTACCCATTCTTTTATCTCTCCTGCTTGTGCTCAACGTTAAAACTTGACTCCGGAAAAATTAGACTTTGACTTATCTGTTGAGACTCCGTTAGGAGAAACTTTCGTTACATCTACTGTTTTTAAATCTTGCTTGATTCAAGTCGGTACCATCACATTACCTGCCGACCTTATTTCGTTGAAAATTCTTGCATTTGATGTGATTTTGGGGATTGATTGGTTAACCACGCATCATGCTAAAAATGATTGTTTTCGTAAGGTTGTTAGTTTTCATATTCCTAACCAACCTATTATGCGAATTCAAACAACCAAACCACTAAAATCAGTCACTGTCATATCAAGCCATAAAGCTATTCGTTTATTGAAAAATGGATGTCAAGCTTTCTTAGCCCATGTCACTGACTTGAACAAAAACACATCAGATTTGAATACTATTTCTATTGTTAGTGAATTTCCTGATGTATTTCCTGAAAAACTTCCCGGTCTACCCCCAGAACGTGAAGTTGAATTCTTTATTGACCTTGAACCTGGTACAAAGCCCATTTCTAAAACCCCATATCGAATGGCTCCTATTGAACTTCAGGAGTTAAAGGTCCAACTACAGGAGTTGTTGGACATCGGTTTTATTCGTCCTAGTACATCTCCTTGGGGTGCTCCTATGTTATTCGTAAAGAAGAAAGACGGGAGTATGCGATTTTGTATTGACTACCGAGAGTTGAATCATGTCACTATCAAGAATAAATATCCGCTACCTCGCATTGATGACCTATTTGACCAGTTGGAAGGAGAACAATTCTTTTCAAAGATCGATATTCATTCTGGATATCATCAACTGAAGATTAAAACTGAGGATATTCCAAAGACTGCCTTAAGAACTCGGTACGGGCATTATGAATTCTTAGTCATGTCTTTTGGATTGACTAATTCTCCTGCTGCTTTCATGGATATGATGAACCGTGTGTTTAAAGAATACTTAGATCAGTTCGTTGTTGTCTTTATTGATGACATCCTCATCTATTCCAAAAGTCATGAAGATCATGAGCACCATTTGAAGCTGGTACTGCAAAGGTTTTGTGATAACAAGTTGTATACCAAGTTGAAAAAATGCTAGTTCTGGCTTGAGGAAGTAGCATTCCTTGGACACGTGGTGTCAAAACATGGAGTATTTGTCGACCCGACGAAGATTGAAGCCATAAAAAGTTGGGAGCAACCAAAGTCGGTGACCGAAGTACGTAGCTTTCTGGGCTTAGCTGGTTATTATCGGAGATTCGTGGAAGGATTTTCTTGAATCGCTACTCCGTTAACTCAGCTAACTCGTAAAGATAAAAAATTCGGTTAGAACGAGGATTGCGAGAAGAGTTTTCAAGAACTCAAGAGAAAAATCATTTCGGCACCTGTTCTGACAATACCAACTGGTTCGGATGGATTTGTTATCTACAGCGATGCTTCAGGCAAAGGGTTAGGATGTGTTCTCATGCAACATGGGACAGTCATAGCCTATGCCTATGCCTCATGGAAACTCAAAGAATATGAGAGGAATTATCCTACTAATGATTTGGAGTTGGCAGCAGTCGTTTTCGCGTTGAAGATTTAGAGACACTACCTGTATGGGGAGAAAGTGGAGATCTATACAGATCATAAAAGCCTCAAATATTTCTTCACCCAAAAGGAACTCAACTTACGACAACGACGTTGGCTCGAGCTGTTGAAAGATTACGATCACACCATCCAATATCATCCAAGAAAAGCAAACATGGTAGCTGACGCATTAAGTAGAAGATTGTATGCGGGTACGAGTGCAATGTTGTTAACACAAAGGTCCATTTTGTATGACTTGCAAAGGATGGAGATAGAGATGAAGGCTCCAAGTACCCACGTGATGATATCAAATATGCGAGTAGAACCGACTTTAATCGATAAAGTTAAAGTTGCTCAAGCTACGGACATGAAGCTGATGCGTATGAAGAAGAAAGTGCAAGAAGGTGCTATTCTAGAAGCAAGAATCGATGAAAAAGGTATACTTCGAGTCAACTCTAGACTTTGTTTTTCTAACGATTCTGACTTGAAGCATAGAATCATGATGGAGGCACACAACACACCGTTTGCAATCCATCCTGGGAGTACCAAAATATATCATGATCTTTGACATACATTTTGGTGGAGCAATATGAAAAGAAAGATCGCGGAGTTAATCTCGAGGTGTTTAACTTGTCAACGTGTAAAGGCGGAGCATCAAATGCCAAAGGGTCCATTACAACCACTTGAGATTCCGAAATGGAAGTGGGAACACATTATTATGGATTTCGTTACGGGTCTTCCCAAGGTTTCTCAAGGCATAAATGCGATTTGGGTTATTGTTGATAGATTAACCAAGTCTACCCATTTCTTGCCCATACGTGAGACTTATTCCCTTGAACGTCTTGTTATTATGTACGTGAACGAGATTGTGAGATTGCACGGCATGCCAGTATCCATAGTTTTGGATCGTGACCCAAGATTCACTTCACGATTTTGGGTTAACTTACAAAAAGTTATGGGCACGGATTTACGATTCAGTTCGGCATACCATCCTCAAACGGAAGGACAATCAGAGAGGACTATTCAAACTCTTGACGATCTATTAAGACTCTGTGTCCTAGATCTAAAAGGGAGTTGGGATAAGTACCTACCATTGATGGAATTCTCCTACAACAACAGTTATCAGGCGAGCATAGGTGTGGCTCCATTCGAGGCATTGTATAGAAGAAAATGTCGTTCTCCAGTATGCTGGGACGAGGTGGGTGAAGCAACATTGTTGGGACCAGAGTTGGTACGCATGACTACAGAGAAGATCCAAACGATTCGACAACGTATACAAACGGCACAAGATCGACAAAAGAGTTATGCGGATCTTCATCGGAAGGACGTGAAATTTAATATTGGGGATCATGTATTGTTACGTGTTGCACCATGGAAGGGAGTTACAAGATTTGGGAAGAGAGAAAAACTCAATCCAAGATTTGTTGGTCCATTTGAGATTCTTGATCGAATAGAAAATGTGGCCTATAGACTCGCATTACCTCCAAGTGTGTCTCGTGTTCATAATATTTTTCACATATCTATGCTTCGTAAATATGTTAAAGACCCGAACCACATTATTGAGTTAGAACCAGACGAGATAGCTGAAGATTTAACGTACGAGGAGGAACATGTTAAGATCTTGGATAGGAAAGAGCATGTCCTACGCACGAAGGTTATACCACAAGTTAAGGTTTTATGGAGAAACCATGCTATTGAAGAGATGACCTGGGAGTTGGAATCAGAAATGAAAGCGAGGTATCCTCACCTTTTCGAAACATCAGGTACGTACGTCAATTTCGAGGACGAAATTTCATAAGGAGTGGAGGTTGTAAGACCCCAACTTTTTAATGAATAAAATCATATTTTCTTTAGTTATTATTGTGAATAATAAGGTATTAATTTGATATAATAACATTGGTTATGGGTGAAATGTGAAAATTTTGCAAAATAAGCAAGTAGTTATAAAATATTCATTTTGTCGTTGGAATATTCTTTCTATCGGGGAATATTCGTACGATGGCGCAGCCAATTGTGGGCCCCATAACAGATAACGGCCGAATGAAGAAAATAACAAAATTGAATAACGACGTAGTTGTTACCGTTAACACTGTTGGAATACCCGGTGATTAAAGTTAAGTAATACGCGTTGTTGCACAGTAGCATACGGTATTACAGAGTATTATTGAATTATTGATCCTTACGTAAGAAGGCACTACTCAATAA
Organism: Panax japonicus; assembly: GCA_020205505.1. Taxonomy (NCBI): domain Eukaryota; kingdom Viridiplantae; phylum Streptophyta; class Magnoliopsida; order Apiales; family Araliaceae; genus Panax; species Panax japonicus. Next base: position 37,847,784 of record CM035091.1, read on the forward strand.
TTGTCACAGTAGTTACTGTTCAATATTTTATTTTATTGATTCAATAATTGCTGCATTGATATTTTATATTATTGTTGTTTCAATTATCGTCACTGCACAATATCTCCTTTATCAGATCAGTAATTCAGATTATTTGGAATAATATTATTAGATAACATTATTGGCAATGTCTAAAAAATCTGTCAAGGAGAGGTTTGATCACCTAATTGCGTGCTAGTAAGGAGAAATCCTTATTGGAAAGCCCCCTCTTTCCTGGGAACAACCTGGTTATCATAAATGTGATTCTGTAATATTATTTGTGAATAATTAATCATTGATTCATATGACAAGGAAATATTTATTTTATGTGGATATAAATGATGGATTTATTTATGTGGTAATAAATGAAAAAATGTTGAGGTGTTTTATTAGTATTTTGTCGGATTGGAGGTATTAAAAATCAAACCAGTGTTATTTGAGATATATTGCGGGAGTTATAATTATTAATCCTACCTTTGGATCGTTGTAATTTTTGGATATGTTATACATATATAAGTTGAGTATATGTCCACAAATTTTGAACCGTTAAAAATGAGCGTATGATTTGTTATAAATTTTAAGAGGTGGCTGATTCGGAAATCAGGTTATAAATCATTTTGGTGGAAAATTCTAGAATTGGTGGGCCCCACTCTTGACTCTTGGTTGGTGAAGAAATGTGCTGAGATTTTTATTCAAATGTGGTGGGTGAGAATAGTAGCAGGTAAAGCCATCAGGTTGCAGGTTAAGTCTGCTTCGGTGTGCTAACATTTTCCTATAAATAGAGAGTTAAGTTAGAATTGAAAATCATACCAGAAACAAGTTTTCTCTCTTTCTCTCTCTAGATTATTGAGTGTATTTTGTGATTATTTAGAGACTTTGTGAGTTTCTGTTAATCAGTGCAAGTTTTCTTTAGCCTTATACCGATATTTCGATCAGAAGTACTGATATTTTGAGGTAATGGATATTATCTTCTTCTTAAATGATATTTTCTTCAATATCATTATGCCAAAATATTGGTATGAACTTTTTATCAAATTTGGAATTTTTTGTGTCAGGGTTACTATTCACATATACGGCACTATTCACCGAAAAATAAAATTTTCTTCTTTTTGTCCAAGTTGTCTATTATGGTTACTATCTTTGATTGTTTCCATGTTTTGATCATTATTTTTGAATTCTGCTTCAAAATTTGTTATTTTGGAATATTATTGAACTTGGATAAACTGTAATACGAATCCTTAATATTTGATCTGTTATCTCACTGGATTCGTTTTCTTTAAAATATTTTTTCATCATCCTTAGTCCTAAATGATGATACAAATAAATATCTTTGGCCTGTAGTGCAAAGATGAATATTTGATTCAAGATATATATTGATTGATGTTATAGGGATAAAATATTGATGATGAACTTTTAAATCTTAGAAGATAGTAGAATTCTTTCTCTACTTGACTCTTCTAATGGATTGTTGTTTTCCGCTGCAGTTGTTGATCTAAAACTTGTTGTCTATTATATTTTATCAGATTATTCCCTGTTGAAGACTAATGATAATTTGTTGTATATTATCTTAGTCATAATATTCTTTACTGGACTAGTTGAGCTCACCCTTTTGTTCCATTTTTCTTCTCAGGAGGTGAGAACATAGCAGGAACTAGTCGGGGTACGGAGTGATGGTTCTGGAAAGTTGTTTTAGCAGTACTGACTATTTTTAAAATAGTGTATCAATAATTGTAATGAGGACTCCTTTTGAGTTTTTATACTCACTATTTGTATTTAAACTCACAATTTAATAAAATTGTATTTGTTTCTGTACCATGTATTTGACGACTCAGAATGGGTGATGTATACCTATTTTGGAGGCGTCACATTTTTTATATTCTTAATATCATGAAGAATTTCACATATCTCAAAATTGAACTAAGCAATAAGCATGGAAGGCTAACAATTGTGAGTAAATGATCTGAATGGTGGTGTTTGATAAAATTGAGTAATTAAGATCTGGATGATTAATATATTTTAATAAATTAGATCATCTGAAAGAAATAGCATATGAATCTAAAAAACTGTTTGATAGCTAAAAAGTGTAAAACATCTAAATGACTATTTTATAATTTTAACTCTCTGAGTTATTTAAAAATTTTATTTGAATTGTCTTAAAATTTAAAATTGAAGGAGTACAATATTTATTGAGGCTATTTTTGTTCATAAATTTTAAATAAATTATTAAGAGGTAATTCTTAATAGTTAAGATTTGAGTTTCCGTCTTAGCGATTAAGACGCATTAAAAGATATTTTTTTTTATAAAACAAGATTTGTCTCTGACCGAATTAAAGGCATGTGGATTAAGCGATATTCAGATACAAACAAACACCACATTAGTCTTACCATGAGGATGAAAGTGGTTAGTATAAAATTAATTTTGATCAATTGACCAATACAGTGTCGACACGCAGGTCGAGAGATAATCTCTCTATATGCGTACCAACACTGTATTGGTTAATTGATCAACTTACAATTAAGTTAACTTCATGATAACCTCATCTTATGAGGATGTACAAATATCCAAAAATACTTTTATTTCTTTTTCTGCTTTCTTTACACAATAAAAAGTGTTTTAATAATAATTAAATTTTAGGCTTATACTAAAGACGAAAATAAAAAAAAGTTTTGTCATATAGATATATAGAATTATAAATATAAACTTGTGTTTTGTCTTCTTTAAAAAAAATTCAAATATTAAGCATTCATAAAATACTATCATTATGTTTCTTTATAAGTTAATCCTAATTAATTATTACGATTGTATATTTTAATATAGCTATATTATAAAATTTCTCAATTAATATAACTTACTTATGTTTCAAAATTTTAGTTCATGGATAATTATAAAATAATAATAAAATAATTAGTTTGTAGATAATTATGATATTAATTAATTATTACTGTATTTTAAGATATTTTAGTATAACTATATTATAGGATTGCTCCAGCTTAATATAGATAGTTATGTTTTAATATTTTAGTTTGTGAATAATTATGATATAATAGTATAGTAATTTATTTTTATATAATATACAATATATTTAACAATAATCTGCAAGTGTTTTAATTTACACTCATAAAAATCAATATTAGTTAAAGAATTTTATAAAAATTAAAATTATTATAAAATACAATAAGTTACTCTAAAAAATTTTTAAAACTATATATAGTGTGTTGTGTGTAGTTAATTTATAAAAAATATTTTAATAGTAATTAATAAAAAAAATTAGGAGACTTTAAAAATGTTTTAGTATCTGTTAAATTATAGTATCATGATTTAAAAGTATTTTAGTATCAATTAAATTTAAGACCAAGACACAAAAAACTTTGTTTTCACTTCTCATATGAATGTGTATAGATTAAGTGTTCGGTATTTATGTTTCTTCTTAAGCCAAAAACAACAGAAAATAAGAAAGTAATGTAATAAATAAGGGCAAAAATTCAAGAATTAACATCCATTGCTCTATCAGTGAGGAGAGCATATATAATCTCTCTACACCGGAGCAAAAACACCCTCATCGGAACCCTAATTTCTCACCTGAAAACATACAACGGTGATAACAGAGTATATTTACAAGAAAAACAAAGATCGACCTAGTAATACGATCAAGATCTGCTCTGTTCGCTAAACCTCACTTTTCAAAAATAAAAAATATAATATAATTCCAAAATACTAATGAAATTCATCGGAGAATGAATTAAGCAGATCTTGAACGTCCGGCGATACCTCACCGACTCTCAAAGCTTCCAGTACTCTTTCAAAAACGAGCACACGGCAAGGGATCCGAAGAACGCCTTTTTGCTCGTATCCGTACTCCTGCGCCGATTTATTGAGCAGATTGATGAAAATCGGGTGATTTAGTAACTCGGCGCTGACAATAAACCGTTCCATTTCCTCACCAACGTATACCGGAAGGTGTCCCTCCGGCACGCCGCCGGATCTGCGCTGCTTCAAGTTGCGGAAAGCGTTCGAACGGCGAGGACGGGTAGTAGATGACCGCGATTCTGACCGGAGAAGGGAGTACTGCGATGAATCGGAAACTCGTGAGAATCTTCGAATCAATTTCTTCATTATGTTAGCGATTTTACAAACAAATAAAGAGAATTTTGGATTTCAGAGAAGATGATGAAATGGGCGAAGAGGTAGAGGTAGTTGGAGCGTGGAGGGAGTGAGGGGATATAAATATTGAAAAAAAAGAAGATGAATAGTAAATGATTTAGAAAGAGGAGAGAGAAAGAGTACGCATTGGAGATAGTTGAGAGGTACAGGTAGGCGTACTAGGCAGGTACAATAAGTTTTAATTTTTTAATGATAAATAATTAAATACAAAACCCTGCAACTACCAAAATTTTCTATCCAGTTATAATTACAAAAGACAAATATCAATATTAGCAAAATTATAAGTTTAAGATAGAATTTGATAGAGAATTATTAAATTCATAACAGAAATTGTTATTTTTATAATAAAAATGTTATTATATTGTCACAACAAAATTATATTATGAAAAGAATAAGGGTAACGCTATTTTCATATATATTTTTGATATTTTTATATTATTTCTTTTCAGATAAAAGTGAGATCTACTGTATGTTTATATGAGAAAGAACCATACAAAAATATCAAAAATATATGTAAAAATATCATTTCTCAAAAAATAAATATCGATTAAAGGGTTAAGTTTCACTATAATAATTATAAAAGTTTCGTTCATTATATATTTATTCTGACAATATTAATTTTGCTCCGACGGTATCAACGATCTTAAAAAAATTTATCACTCATATTTATCTACGTAATTGATAACAAAAAAAAAAGAAATACAAAAATTATAAAATATATTTTTATAAATAAATTGTTTTAGGAGCCCTAATCTCCCTAATCTTATTTTCTATTTAATAAATCGAAAACTGAAAATTAAAATTCCTTTCAGTTTTTTTAGCTTTTCTTGTTGTTTGGAAGAGAGAGAAGACATTCCCAATATACTCAGATTCCTGCAATTCACGGGAATATCACTAATATGAAATTCTACCTGTTTGACCGCGGGGTAATGTTGTTCCTGTCACGGCTGGAGACAAACATCTATCTAATAAAATACAAATAATTTTGAATTTTTCGTTCACTTAATAAATCATTTGGGCCGTCCAAAATTTGGGATAAATCCCACCGTTCATACATATATCTAATAAAATATATCTATTTATCTAATAATCTAATAATAATTTAATAAAATATAAATGACTTTAAATTTCCCGCTCACTCAATAAATTATTTTGGTCGTTCAAAGTTTGAGATAAATCATATTGTCCATACAGTGCCGGAGGCACGGGACCCAGCTAGTTTATTCTTACATTTGATAAGGTTAGTGTAGTGGGAAAATATTTTATACATATTATTTCGATTAATTACCCGTATTTTTTAAATCATAAATGTTTTAGTTTTATAATGTGAATATCTATATAGACAATGTTTCACTGATGATAGTACACCACAACCGTTCGTAAGTATAGATATTTTTATAATGTGAATATTTATATAGACAATATTTATCTGGTTTCATTTTTTCTTATTCATCATCTTATTGAAATTGAATTTTGGTGTTTTCTTTTACTGCATTAAGTTTACAGGCACAACCTTGATATCCTTGAAGAAAATGATGATGAAGTGTACCTAACACGACACACTTAATTTCTTTTAGTTCGTTGTTATTATTATTTCAGTTTTCGTATATTAGTTAATAAATATTTTAGTTGTAGGTACTATGATCATTGGGAGACAAAGATACAATAATAAATTTTGTAGTTATCGTGAGTCGAGCATTATCTATTTATATGTGGAGTATTGATTTTATTAGCTCTTTATTCATTAATTATTAATTAGTTTGAAACAAGTATGACAATATTTTACTTGAAATATTAAATTTAATATTTTTTATAGAGATTAATAATAATAATAACTGATTTGAAAATCAATTATAATTTTCAATAATTTTTTATTATGTTTTATTATTTTTTTATTTACAAATTTATATTTTGTGAAAGATTTTACTTCAGAAATGAACATTAATGAAGAATTATTTCCCTTACTAAAATCTTCTTTAGTTAATTAGTTAGTCATCAATGAAGGAATTTTTCTCTCATTAAATTGAAGAAAGATTCTCAATTATAGTTTGTGAAGGAAAATATTCTCTCGTTAAATAAATTTATTCGTCACAATATATTATTTTTGTTGGAATAAAGCTATTTACTAATTTCAAATAGTTATTCTTAAAATATTATTCATAAAAGAAACCAACCTTTGACTAAATAACAATATTCCATTATCAAATATAATTTGAAAATAAAAAATTATTCATAATATATATTTCAAAAAAAATATCTAGTTACTATCCTGTGAAATAAATATTTTTTCGCAATAAATTTCTTTTAAGTGATATATTATGTGTTATGAAAGATTTATCATTACTAGATAACATTATTGATGTAGTGTATGTTTGATGTTATCTGTATTTTGTGATGCTTCTTATATACTCCTTATATATAATATTAAAGATTAAAGATACCTTTTTTTAATTTGTTACAAGATTAAAGATACAAATTTTATTTTGAACTATTAAATAATTTTAAAACTTTAATGTCATTACTTATATTTTGTGACGCCCCCAAAATTAGGTATACATCACCCATCTTGAGTCGTCAGATACATGGTACAGAATTCAAATACAACTTACTAAAACCACTGTCGTGTATAATACGACAAAATACAACTGTGAGTTTGAATACAATAAATATCCACTAGAGATCATACAAACTCAAAAGGAGTCCTCAATACAATTATTGTCACACTATTTAACAGAATAGTGAGGACTACTAATACTATTCTCTGGTCCATCACTCCGTTCCCCGACTCGTCCCAGCTATATTCTCATTTCCTGAAGAGAACAGTGAAAGAAAGGGTGAGCTCAACTAGCCCAGTAAGAAATATTATGACTAAGATAATGCAGAATAAATTATCATTAGCCTTCAACAGTGTTAAACTGATAAAATACAGTAAATATCAAGTTTAACTGCAGCGGAACCAACAATCCATTAAAAGAGTCAAGTAGAAAATAAAAACTACTATCTTTTATGATTTAAAAGGTTTTTCATCATCGTTATGGCTGAGACTCAGCTTAATAAATATTCCACATCATCGAATCACCCCCGCACTACGGCCAAGGATATTCTTTAGTATCACGACCACAATTATTCATGCACTACGGCCAAGAATATTTGTGTATTCATTAGTGGTCATGATCATGCCAACAACTGTCCATCAATGCACTACGGGCCAATGAGGATTTTTAATTTTTACATCACTTGTAATATTACGGTCATGATTACACCGAATAATCCCTGGTCATAATCATACCAAGTCCATCTATGCACTACAGGCCACAGATGACTTTCAACAAAATATAAACATGAGGATGATGACAATGATATAATAATTCAATAAAACAAGTTCAAGAATTATTTTATTCAGAAATTATTAACGTCCAAATTGTCAACACGATACTGTTTTGTGGTGTAAAATTCAAGAATGATCAGAAGAATATTTTCATGAAAGGATACTGGATGAAGCGCAAATATCAAGGATATTCTACTAATTTCATGGAGTATAGAAGTTAAAGTTTTAACCAACTGAGTATAATAAAGAATGAAATAACAAAAGAAATCACCATGCATGCGATAGACCGCACAGACAGGTTATTCCAACAGAATAATAAATAACGGAACCAGGTCAGGTGAAATTCACACCGACAGGATGTTCCAACAGAATAATAAATAAAGACGGAACCAGATCCGGTGTAAAACACACAGATAGGATATTCCAACAGAATAATAATAAAGACGGAACCAGATCCGGTGTAAAACACACAGATAGGATATTCCAACAGAATAATAAAGACGGAACCAGGTCCGGTGTAAAACACACAGACAGGATGTTCCAACAGAATAATAGAAGAATGTCACCAAGTATAGGGTAAACCGCGTATACAGGTTATTCCGACAGAATAATAAGAAATGGAATAACATAAGGATTTCACCAAGTATAGGGTACACCGCATATACAGGTCATGTATAGGGTATGCCACTTTTACAGGTTATTCCAACAGAATAACAACGAATGGAATAACATAAGTTCTCTTCAAGAAGAAAGAGTAACACCCCTTACCGTATTAGGAAATTGAATACTGCAATAGTGTAGTAACCGAATACTCTTCTTCTTTATCTATTACTCTCTCTATACTTTCTCTCTCTATAGCTTGAACGAATTCGTGAAAAATAATGAAGCCCTAGGCCTCTATTTATAGAAGATTTCTAGCTTAGCACTTGCCATGTGAAAAGGCAAGTGGCTTGACGACTGGTGATGTGAAAATAAAAGTGGTTTGACGCCTGTAATGTGAAAAGAAAAGTGGTTCGACGCCTGTAATGTGAAACGGCAAGTGGTTCGACGCCTGTAATATGAAACGGCAAGTGGTTTGACGTCTGGTAAAGGTAATTACTATTTACGAAGGTAATTACTATTTACGAAGGTAATTACTATTTACGAAAATAATTACTATTTACGAAAATAATTACTATTTACGAAGGTAATTACTATTTACGAAAATAATTACTATTTACGAAAATAATTACTATTTATGAAAAAGACTCTTAGATGATGACATATGGCCCCCCCATAAATAATTCAACTTACCACAAACATCTAATAATAGACTCTTTATATACATCAAGGATTGAATAAAAATTACCAAAAATCATTTTATTTTTAATCAACACATATTTAATATTTCAACAATTATTAATCATTTATAACTTGTCGTCTCAATTATTGTTTAGATAATATAATATATTATACAGATGATACTGTGACAATAATTGAATCAATAATATAAGAGATATGATGCAGTAATTACTGTAGCAATAATTGAGTATAGCTAAGTGACTTCTCACGTAAGCATCAATAATCAATACCGTGTGCTACTATACAACAACGCGTATTACTGTACTTTTACTACCGAGTAGTTCAACAGTTTTAACGGTAACACCTCCGCCGTTATTTTATAGAAAGATAATTTTGTCATTTTCTAACTACGACAATACTTCCGTTGTGGGGTCCACCAATGATTGTGCCGTCGTACGAATATTCCCCGATAAAAAGAATATTCCCCGACCAAACGAATATTTTATAACAACTTGCGTACTTTGCAAAATTTATAAATGTTACCCACAACTATATATTATATCAAATTTATTCCATAATATTCAAAAATAATAATTATGAAAATTCATATTTATTTATAAAAACTGGGGTCTTACAACCTCCCCTTCTTATGAAATTTCGCCCTCGAAATTAGGGTACGTACCTGGTATGTCAAAGAGGTAAGGATACCTTGATTTCATTTCAGATTCTAACTCCCAAGTCATTTCTTCAACATCGTGATTTCTCCACAAAACTTTGACTTGAGGTATAACCTTGGAGCGTAGAATATGTTCCTTCTTATCCAAGATTTGAACAGGAATCTCTTCATACGTCAAATCCTCCGCTATTTCGTCCGGTTCTAACTCAATAATGTGGTTCGGGTCTTTCACATATTTTCGTAACATGGATATGTGAAAAACGTTATGAACACGAGACATACTTGGCGGTAAAGCGAGTCTATAGGCCACAGTTCCTACTCGATCGAGGATTAAAAATGGACCGATGAATCGAGGATTAAGTTTTCCTCTCTTTCCAAATCTTGTAACTCCTTTCCATGGAGTAACACGTAACAACACATGATCTCCTATATTGAATTCCACGTCCTTTCGATGAAGATCAACATAGCTCTTTTGTCGACTTTGGGAGGTTTTTATACGTTGTCGGATCGTTTGAATCTTTTCCGTAGTCATACGTACCAACTCCGGTCCCAACAACGTTGCTTCACCCACCTCATCCCAGCATACTGGAGAACGACACTTTCTTCCATACAACGCTTCGAATGGAGCCATGCCAATACTTGCTTGATAACTGTTGTTGTAGGAAAACTCCACCAATGGTAAGAACTTGTCCCAACTTCCCTTGAAATTAAGGACACAGAGTCTTAATAGATCTTCAAGAGTTTGAATAGTTCTCTCCGACTGTCCGTCCGTCTGAGGATGATATGCCGAGCTAAATCGTAAGTCTGTGCCCATAGCTTTTTGCAAACTAACCCAAAATCGTGAAGTAAATCTTGGGTCTCGATCAGAAACTATGGATACCGGCATACCATGCAGTCTTACAATCTCGTTTATGTACATACGAGCAAGACGTTCAAGTGTATAAGTTTCTCGTATCGGTAAGAAATGAGCAGACTTGGTCAATCTATCAACAATAACCCAAATCGCATCTATGCCTTGAGAAACCTTAGGAAGACCGGTAACGAAATCCATGGTAATGTGCTCCCACTTCCATTCTGGAATTTCAAGTGGTTGCAATGGACCTTTTGGTACTTGATGCTCCACTTTAACTCGTTGACAAGTTATACACCTTGAGATAAACAACGCTATCTCTCTCTTCATATTACTCCACCAAAATGTATGACGAATATCATGATACATTTTGGTACTTCCAGGATGGATTGCAAACGGTGTATTGTGCGCCTCCATCATGATTTTATACTTTAAATCAGGGTCGTTAGGAACACAAAGTCTGGAGTTGACTCGAAGTATTCCTTCTTCATCGATTCTTGCTTCCGGCATAGCACCCTCTTGCACTTTCTTCCTCATACGCATCAGCTCCAGGTCTGTAGCTTGAGCGGCTTTAACTTTATCGATTAAAGTTGGTTCTACTCGTATATTCGCCATCGTCACATGCGTCCCTGGAGTCTTTAACTCAATCTCCATCCTTTGCAAGTCACACAAAATGGGCCCTTGCGTTGACAATATCGCACTTGTACTTGCATGTGATCTTCTACTCAATGCGTCAGCTACCACGTTTGCTTTTCCAGGATGGTATTGGATGGTATGATCATAATCTTTCAACAGTTCAAGCCAACGTCGTTGTCGCATGTTGAGTTCCTTTTGAGTGAAGAAATATTTGAGGCTTTTATGATCCGTAAAGATCTCCACTTTCTCCCCATACAAGTAATGCCTCCAAATTTTAAGTGCAAAGACAACAGCCGCCAACTCTAGATCATGAGTAGGATAATTCCTCTCATATTCTTTGAGTTGTCGCGAGGCATAGGCTATGACTTTTCCATGTTGCATGAGAACGCATCCCAGCCCTTTGCCCGAAGCATCACTGTAGATGACAAATCCCTCCGAGCCAGATGGTATTGTTAGAACAGGTGCTGAAATGAGTCTCCTCTTGAGTTCTTGAAAACTCTTCTCACATTCTTCGCTCCAACCGAACTTTGTATCTTTTCGAGTCAGCTGAGTCAATGGAGTAGCGATTCGAGAAAATCCTTCCACGAATCTCCGATAATAACCAGCTAAACCGAGAAAGCTACGTACTTCGGTCACTGATTTAGGTTGCTCCCAGCTTTGAATAGCTTCAATCTTTGCTGGGTCAACAGATATTCCATGACTTGATACCACGTGCCCAAGGAATGCTACTTCCTCAAGCCAGAACTCGCATTTCTTCAACTTGGCATAAAGCTTATATTCACGAAGCTTTTGGAGTGTCAGCCTCAAGTGTTGCTCATGGTCTTCACGGCTTTTGGAATAAATAAGGATGTCATCAATAAAGACGACCACAAAGTGATCCAAATATTCCTTGAATATTCGGTTCATCATATCCATGAAGGCAGCAGGAGCATTAGTCAATCCAAAGGACATGACTAGGAATTCATAATGCCCGTACCGAGTTCTGAAAGCCGTCTTTGGAATGTCATCGGTTCTAATCTTCAATTGGTGATACCCGGAACGAAGATCAATCTTTGAAAAGAATTTGGCTCCTTGCAACTGGTCAAACAAGTCATCAATACGTGGCAATGGATACCTATTTTTGATGGTGACATGATTTAACTCCCGATAATCAATACAAAGTCGCATACTCCCATCTTTCTTCTTCACGAATAGAACAGGAGCACCCCAAGGAGAAGTACTAGGACGAATAAAGCCAATGTCTAACAATTCCTGCAGTTGGGTTTTTAACTCCTGAAGTTCAATAGGAGCCATTCGATATGGGGCTTTAGAAATGGGTTTTGTACCGGGTTCAAGGTCGATACAAAATTCAATCTCACGCTCTGGGGGTAGGCCAGGAAGTTCTTCGGGGAATACGTCAGGAAATTCATTAACAATAGAAATATCGTTCAAAACTGACGTATTTTTGTTTAAATCTGTGACATGAGCTAAGAAAGCTTGACATCCGTTTTTCAATAAACGAATAGCTTTATGGCTTGAGATGATCGTGATTGATTTTAATGGTTTGGTCGCTTGAATTCGCATAATAGGTTGATTAGGAATATGAAAGCTAACAACCTTATGGAAACAATCAATTTTTGCATGATAAGTAGTTAACCAATCAATCCCTAGAATCACGTCAAATGCAAGTATTTTCAATGAAATAAGATCTACAGGTAATGTGAGGGTACCGATTTGAACCAAACAAGACTTATAAACAGTGGATGTAATGAAGGTTTCTCCCAATGGAGTTTCCACAGATAAGTCAAAGTCCAATTTCTCCGGAGTCAAATTTAATCGATGAGCGCAAGTAGGAGAAATAAAAGAATGGGTAGAACCGGTATCAAATAAAGTATAGACTTCGTTAGAGTTTATGATAAGCTTACCCGTGATGACCTCATTCGGGTTCCTTGCTGTCTGGGAGGTCACAACAAACGCTCTCCCTTGCACTACCGGCTTTGACCTTTCTGGGACGGCCTTTGGTGCCTCCATCCTAGCTGAATTTGTCTTTGGTAAACGACAAAATCGGGCTAAGTGACATTCTCTTCCACAATTATAACATGCTTTGGACGGCATCGCGCAATTTGGACTGATGTGTCCATCCCCTCCGCATTTAAAGCATATGATAGGTGGTCTTTCTCCTTCCTTAACAACGGGTGCTGGTGCTGACGTCTTTCCATCATTGTTGAATCTCCTCTTCTTGAAATGTCCATTCTTATTGTTTTGGCCCTGATTACCACCGAAGTGGTTACCATTTCTGGCCTGCTGATTCCCTCCACGCTTGTTGTCACCGCTTCGATGACCACTCTCGCTGGTATTATAATTTTGACGGCCGCTCTCTTTTAGTTGAGTTGACTCGTTATCGCGCTCCACTAACTGAGCCCTATTCACAACATCTGAATACAAACACAGTTTATGAGAAATAAGATGTTGACGTATCTCCGGCTTCAAACCTCTTAAAAACATTCGCGTCATTCTCTCTTCATTATCCACTAAGTGGGACGCAAACCGTGATAACTCTGCAAATTTTGCTTCGTATTGCGACACGGTCATATTATTTTGTTCCAACTTAATAAACTCCACCTCCTTCATGTGGCGAATACTTTCGGGAAAGTATTTGTCGTTGAACAGCTCCTGAAACTTCTCCCAAGATATCTTCAGTACAGCAGGTTGAGTACGTTTTACCGATTCCCACCAGTAATCTGCCTCTCCGCGCAACATAAAAGCGGCAAAGGGAACCTTTTGCTCATCGGAGCATCCCAAGACATCAAATATCTTGGTCATCTACTTTATCCATGTTTCCGCCATAAGTGGTTTTGGCTCTCCCTTAAACTCCGGTGGTCCCAGTCCTTGAACTGTTTAGCGGTGACCGCCCGAGAGTTTCCCGCGTTTCCATCTACGTTTTGGACAGGAGTTGCTCTCGCCTGCTGCTGCATGAATTGCATAAAACCTCTGAACATTTGATCATTCGTCATTTGGTCAGTGTTGTTGTTTGCATGAGGATTTTCGCCTTCCTGATGCACATTATCCTGATTATTGATATGTGGTGAATCAACGATCGCCTGTGCTCCATTGCCATTCCCAACATTCTCAGATGTCATTTTCAGATACTGCCACAAAATAAAAGGTTAATTGACATGTAACATATTATCCCTATATTCTGACCAACCAATAAAATAGCACATAAACTTAGGTAGGTCATACTAGCGAAGGAATTCCCCGTCTCTCCCCTCCTAGTACTATTCTCACATCTTAGCCAGGGATCATATCCCTAAGCTCTGATACCAACTGTGACGCCCCCAAAATTAGGTATACATAACCCATCTTGAGTCGTCAGATACATGGTACAGAATTCAAATACAACTTACTAAAACCACTGTCGTGTATAATACGACAAAATACAACTGTGAGTTTGAATACAATAAATATCCACTAGAGATCATACAAACTCAAAAGGAGTCCTCAATACAATTATTGTCACACTATTTAACAGAATAGTGAGGACTACTAATACTATTCTCTGGTCCATCACTCCGTTCCCCGACTCGTCCCAGCTATATTCTCATTTCCTGAAGAGAACAGTGAAAGAAAGGGTGAGCTCAACTAGCCCAGTAAGAAATATTATGACTAAGATAATGCAGAATAAATTATCATTAGCCTTCAACAGTGTTAAACTGATAAAATACAGTAAATATCAAGTTTAACTGCAGCGGAACCAACAATCCATTAAAAGAGTCAAGTAGAAAATAAAAACTACTATCTTTTATGATTTAAAAGGTTTTTCATCATCGTTATGGCTGAGACTCAGCTTAATAAATATTCCACATCATCGAATCACCCCCGTACTACGGCCAAGGATATTCTTTAGTATCACGACCACAATTATTCATGCACTACGGCCAAGAATATTTGTGTATTCATTAGTGGTCATGATCATGCCAACAACTGTCCATCAATGCACTACGGGCCAATGAGGATTTTTAATTTTTACATCACTTGTAATATTACGGTCATGATTACACCGAATAATCCCTGGTCATAATCATACCAAGTCCATCTATGCACTACAGGCCACAGATGACTTTCAACAAAATATAAACATGAGGATGATGACAATGATATAATAATTCAATAAAACAAGTTCAAGAATTATTTTATTCAGAAATTATTAACGTCCAAATTGTCAACACGATACTGTTTTGTGGTGTAAAATTCAAGAATGATCAGAAGAATATTTTCATGAAAGGATACTGGATGAAGCGCAAATATCAAGGATATTCTACTAATTTCATGGAGTATAGAAGTTAAAGTTTTAACCAACTGAGTATAATAAAGAATGAAATAACAAAAGAAATCACCATGCATGCGATAGACCGCACAGACAGGTTATTCCAACAGAATAATAAATAACGGAACCAGGTCAGGTGAAATTCACACCGACAGGATGTTCCAACAGAATAATAAATAAAGACGGAACCAGATCCGGTGTAAAACACACAGATAGGATATTCCAACAGAATAATAATAAAGACGGAACCAGATCTGGTGTAAAACACACAGATAGGATATTCCAACAGAATAATAAAGACGGAACCAGGTCCGGTGTAAAACACACAGACAGGATGTTCCAACAGAATAATAGAAGAATGTCACCAAGTATAGGGTAAACCGCGTATACAGGTTATTCCGACAGAATAATAAGAAATGGAATAACATAAGGATTTCACCAAGTATAGGGTACACCGCGTATACAGGTCATGTATAGGGTATGCCACTTTTACAGGTTATTCCAACAGAATAACAACGAATGGAATAACATAAGTTCTCTTCAAGAAGAAAGAGTAACACCCCTTACCGTATTAGGAAATTGAATACTGCAATAGTGTAGTAACCGAATACTCTTCTTCTTTATCTATTACTCTCTCTATACTTTCTCTCTCTATAGCTTGAACGAATTCGTGAAAAATAATGAAGCCCTAGGCCTCTATTTATAGAAGATTTCTAGCTTAGCACTTGCCATGTGAAAAGGCAAGTGGCTTGACGACTGGTGATGTGAAAAGAAAAGTGGTTTGACGCCTGTAATGTGAAAAGAAAAGTGGTTCGACGCCTGTAATGTGAAACGGCAAGTGGTTCGACGCCTGTAATATGAAACGGCAAGTGGTTTGACGTCTGGTAAAGGTAATTACTATTTACGAAGGTAATTACTATTTACGAAGGTAATTACTATTTACGAAAATAATTACTATTTATGAAAATAATTACTATTTACGAAGGTAATTACTATTTACGAAAATAATTACTATTTACGAAAATAATTACTATTTATGAAAAAGACTCTTAGATGATGACATATGGCCCCCCCATAAATAATTCAACTTACCACAAACATCTAATAATAGACTCTTTATATACATCAAGGATTGAATAAAAATTACCAAAAATCATTTTATTTTTAATCAACACATATTTAATATTTCAACAATTATTAATCATTTATAACTTGTCGTCTCAATTATTGTTTAGATAATATAATATATTATACAGATGATACTGTGACAATAATTGAATCAATAATATAAGAGATATGATGCAGCAATTACTGTAGCAATAATTGAGTATAGCTAAGTGACTTCTCACGTAAGCATCAATAATCAATACCGTGTGCTACTATACAACAACGCGTATTACTGTACTTTTACTACCGAGTAGTTCAACAGTTTTAACGGTAACACCTCCGCCGTTATTTTATAGAAAGATAATTTTGTCGTTTTCTAACTACGACAATACTTCCGTTGTGGGGTCCACCAATGATTGTGCCGTCGTACGAATATTCCCCGACAAAAAGAATATTCCCCGACCAAACGAATATTTTATAACAACTTGCGTACTTTGCAAAATTTATAAATGTTACCCACAACTATATATTATATCAAATTTATTCCATAATATTCAAAAATAATAATTATGAAAATTCATCTTTATTTATAAAAACTGGGGTCTTACATATTTTAATGATATGTTTATTTATAAAAATGATAGGTGAAATTCAACTATTTATACTAATTTGTTATCATTTCTAACTATTTTTCCCCATGAATTCGTAATTTATTTCCAAGGTTATTTGATGATGATGAATTATAACCTAAAGTAAAAAGATTGTACTCCCTCCATTCCAAATTAATTGCTCAGTTTTAATTTTTTTAAGTCAAATTGACTATTGTTAGAATTAATAATTAAGCATATATAAGTATATTTCTAAAATTATAAAAATTGGGATTAGTAATAAATTGTATATACTTTCTTTTGGTTATAATCTCTTCACCTATATTTTAGCAAAAATAGTAAAAAGATTAGTTTAAAAAATGGTCAATTTGATTTTAAAAAGTCAAAATTGAGCAATTAATTTGGAACGGAGGGAGTATTATATAGTTGTACTTTTAAGGTATAAACTGAATTTAGAAATATTGGAAAATAGTTCAGGTATTAAATAGCGGATTAATTATGAGATAAAATAATTCGAAATGATAATAAATTATTGTAAATAGTCATATCCCATCTATTATTTTTGAAACAAACATAATCCAACTAGATCGAAAAACAACTAAAATCTATATATTCGAGGAGTATCTAGGTATAACAACTTAAAGTTTTGATATGTAACACCCCCTTTTCGAAATAGAAAGAGAGATTATACACAAAGCATAACAGAACTTATAAAATTGTAATAAGACTTTAACCCACAAAAGAAAATTTTTGAAATTTGATAAATGCCATATGTCAAACCATAATATATGCAAAATTGGCTCAAACCACAATTTTAAAGGGTTAAATGCAAAGTCGACAACTGAACTTTTCTGATATTTGGTTATTGAGCCCATTTCTTTCTGTCAATTCAAACTGAGCCCTTTTTTAGTAAAAAATTTGGACTTTGAACCCTGAGTCGCCACATGTGCGTTGACCTGATGACATGATACACGTGACGCCTACATGGCACACGTCACCAGGTATGACGTGGTATTTAATATTAAAATTTGACACTTGTCCGATGACATCGCAGGTCTTTTAAATTTTTCCCAAAACTTTCCCTTCCACAGATTCGAACCTGCGACCCAACGTTTGGAATTTTGGTCATTTGACCACCCGAGCACCACGGGCCTAGCTGTTAGTAATTTGTAAGGAATAAGTTTTATATCAAAACATGAGATTTCCCCCAAAATAATTAAAACACTTACAGATTTACAGACAACATTCATTTCGATATTTGTCTTTCTCTCTCATCCAACTCTCGCATGAAATCGTCTCTATCTCTTGCTGTAAAGTGAGGCAAAAGGTTAGGGTTCCATCGTCTCTCCCTCTCTTGCTGTAATCTTGAACTTCGCGAGGAATGAAAAGAGAAAAGCAGCACCCTAAAGAAAATAGGCATCAAAAGGTTAGGGAAGGTTCAATATCCACTCGAGTCTATGGGATTTCATCACCAAGGTATTGTGGGTGTGGGATATGAGTACGAATTTGTACATCGTCAAAGGGACTCAGTGTTGGGAGGAAGTTTTATGGTTGTTCAAATTATGGTGTAAGTTATCATATTTACCTTGATAAAATTTTAAATTTTTACACATAATCATAATAATTGACTACTGTATGTTTAATTTTTTATAGACCCAAACATTTTGTGGCTTTTTTCAATGAATTGACTCTATCCAGACGTTTAGAAGATACTGGGGTAGAGAATGATTCGGGTCTGTTGAATATGAGAAGCATAGAAATTGACCTACAAATGATGAAGGAGAAAGCTCATGACTTGGGAGTGCAAGTATCAAAATTAGAAAAAAAGAAAGTTCAATTGAAGAATGATTTGAAGTGTTTAAAAGAAGAAATAAGGAATTTACAAACTAGGGAGAAATGGTACTTACTTGTAATTGGGATGCTTCTTGTGCTGTGTTTGAGCATGATAAAAACCATGAAATAGTTTAAGTTGTTTTGATGTTTGAAAAAAATTTGATATATAAATTCGACGTGTATAATGTTGTTTGGATAATTAGATTATTTGAAGAATGATTTTGTTTGGATAATTACATTATTTAAAGAATGATTTTGTTTGGATAATTGTGTTTATTTGTATAATTATTTAGCAAAACAGAGGCTACTTCGCTAATTGGGGACATTCCAAATTATTTGATTTGTACTTTTACAAAACAGAGCATAGAATATGAACATGGAGCATCCCATTGGTCAAACTGCAGTCCCATTGATAATAAGCAAAATAGAGCACTCATCTTATAAGTGCAAGTATTCTGAATATAACATGAAGCTCTTAATTCGTTCGTAGGCTGCAGTCCCATTGTTCAAACTGCACATAATTGTGCAATCCCATTGTTAAGAAAAGGTCAGAACTACAGCTAACAAACTGCATACCTAACAAACTGCAGCCCTTTAATTATAATTGTAACTGTAAAATTTGCACAAAAAGCTTAATAAGAAACATCCTTTTTTCATTTAAACAGTAACATCATTGTCATGATTACAAACATAAAAGTAAATATGCTTTGCTAGGATACCATACACCAAATAAACCATCCAGGCCAATACATAAACCAAAAACACCAAATAAACCATCCAGGCCAGTACACCAAATAAACCTTACTGTATCAGTTTTGTGTTTGACATAATACAAACACCAAAAACCACTAATTAACTGTTCACACAAAATGATAATATATATTAATAGATCAACTTATTATACTCCTTGTTCACACTTTCTTGAGTACCACCAGTCTTGTTAGTTGTTCCACTCGATTGACCCTCACCCTCTGGTCTTCTTCCCCCTCTAGTCTCCTTGAAGCAGTTATAAAAAACTTGAGCCATCTCACGATCCTCTGTTTCAGTCTCTCCGGTAAGTACAAATGTCGTTCTCATAGCACCAGACATCAGTTTTGTTGTGGCCTTAGGTGCAGTTTTCTTTGACCTTGATGGATGGTGTGTAGGTGCAGTCCTTGGGCCAGATCTAGCTAAGTAACATCTCCCAGGTATGCTCTATATACAACAGTGTACACAATAACTTAACACAATAAGTGTACATATACAACAATTGGTTGACAAACTAATTAATGAAATGTACTGAAACAAGAATAAAAAGTAATAAGCATTCACATATACTTACTGAAATATAAGTGTTGTCGGTATTTGGGGTCGGTATTTGGGGAAATGAAACAGCGAACACCATGTGGGACCCATTCTCTTCTTGCACAATTTCTCGTGACTAAACCAGTTTGTCTAACTCCACTAACTCCCTTATTTGCCATGCCATCTTGTACAACTTGTTCATCTTTCCTTCTTTGTTTTCTTTTCTTCTCACTATCTCCCTTATCTTGTACAACTTGTTCTTGTAAAAATAAACCAAAAATAATTAACAAATAATAATAAGAGTTCAGTCAAATGAATGCTTAGTTACTCTATGTAAGGGACACACATTTACTCCTTTTCCCTTATGCCCATTGTCTCCTGAAAGTAGTATGCACACAAGCCAATCATGTTTGATGATAAAGCATATACTTTGTAACAATCTTATTCATTTATTAATAAAAAGTATTAATTTATTAAAGGCTTTTAATTATCTACATGATGCTGTTTTATAATATGTGATAAACTCATAGTTTTAAGCAATGTTTTTAGAATAATGATGATGATCATTCTAATGAGATCTAAATTCTTAGAAAGCTTAAAATTAAAATAGTTTCCAATCGTTGGATTACTAAATTGGGGATTAATGAATCCAGATAGATTGGTACATACGTTGCTTGCTCATTAGATGAGGATGATTGATCTCATGATCATTTGTGTGGAGACACTAGATCAAGTATGTAGGTGCTTATTAGAGAATAAGTTCACTAAATGTGGCTCGCTAAGGAATACCTAATGGAGTTTTACTTGCATGTCAATAGAAATTCCTGTAGTGATAGTAGTACAAGTGATCCTTGGACTTGAGATCATCATAGTATCTTGTGTATGATGAATTATACTTTGACTTATTCCTTAAGACCCTTAGGGTATATCAAAGGGTATGCTTGGGTATAATAAGTCATACATGGAGATAATGTATGATCAATAAAGAATCTACCGCTTCTAGTAAAAGAAGAGAAATGTCCTATATGATTCGATAAATGAAAACCCAGTAGTCCTTGGCCAAGGCAGAATGAAATTAGAAATGAGTTTTTAATTTGCATTATTTGGAGTTGTGCATTTAAGAGTCGAAATACGTATAATTAAATAAAATAAGACTTGACAGTAATTCCATATCTTATATTTAATTAGGACGTTGTATGGTGGAATGATTGAATTGTATGATAACTATTTACTCAAAGGTTCTTTTAAGATTAATGTTGAAATCTATATTATCTGAAAAGTCGTTAATCGCTAGGGAGGCTTATCCCTATTTTAGAATAAATACTATTTATTTAAATAAATTAATATTTTAATTTATTTATTTAAATAAGATTAGAATTGTTCTAATTGATTTATTCACAACCGGTTTAATATGGAGAACCTAAAGGGTCACACCATAAAAGAAAAAAATAATTATTTAAGAAGTTAATGGCATAATCGTAATAATAAATTAAGTATATTTAATTTAATGGGATAGAATAAATTAAATAGCTTAATATTTATTATTTAATATTCTGGAAATATTAAATATAAATTAATAAGAGGAGTCTTATTATTATTATTACTATTATTATTATTATTTAATTCCTAAAGGAGTTTGAAAATTAATTAATAAAAGTACTCTCATTTATTTCTAATAATATTAGGAGGTTAAATTAATTAAAAGAGTTTAACTAATTATCCCTAATAAGATTAGAGAGCTTAATTAATTAAATAATACCTTATTTTCTAATTAGATTAGAAGGGTTAACTGATATCTTTATAAGAGGAGTCTTATATTAGATATCAGTAGACGTGATTCCAATTGTTAGAGAGTACACATTTTTCTATAGACATAAAAAACTAGGGTTTAGCCAACCACCCTTCTTCTTGAATATTTCTTATTCCTTGGTGGATCACCTCTAGAGGCCAAACACTTGGGTGAATAACGTTGATCAAAGGAAGGAACCCAACCCGGTGGATTCAAGTTGAACACGAAAATGATTTGGAGGTGAACTTGTACCTGAGGAAGCTCGAATATTCAAAGGTATGATTCTCATTCTTTATCTTTTCGTTTAATTAATAATTGTGCATAAAGGATGATCCAGGTATATGGTTTGTAAAAATTTTAAACTCTGATTTTTCATGCTTCCGTTTATTTTTACAATTTGATTGCGTGTATGAATCTTACAAACCTAACATCTCCCTCATCTTGTACAACTTGTTCCCCTTTCCTTCTTTGTTTTCTTTTATTTCCACTATATCCCTTATCTTGTACAACTTGTTCCTGCAAAGATAAACAAAAAATAATTAACTCTTGATTTAAACAGTTTAGTCCAATTATTTCTTCTTATGTTCTTTATATTCCTTTGTTTTTTTTCTTGCCTCAATTATTTTTTCATCATCAGTTAGAAACATTTCTTCTTCCTCCTCATCAAGAAGACTATCACTAGAAGAACTGGAGTCCTCATAGTTATTTTTTTCCACCAATACATCACCATCATGACTAATATCAGTTATCAAACTAACCGTCTTAGCCTGTTTTTTCCTATCACTAGCATGTTCAGTTTGTGTAGGTTGTTTAGCTTGTTTACCCTCTTCACAACCACGCTCAAGATAAATCTCAACATATTTACATCTACAACAACATCTAACATCATCGTCTTTAAGATTTGAAAAATGCCCACAAAATATATTATCAGGCATTCTATAATATAACCCAATTACATCTGTATAACCCAATTACATCTGTTTTCAGCTTCTCAAAATTCAATTCAAAATACGGGATTTGAAACTTATCAATTTTTGCATAATCATAATGGAAAACAAGATGTAACCCAAATAAACCCCCATGGTGGAGTTCCACTTCCAAGTTTCTATAATAAAAATACCATTAACATTAATTAAAAGCATATTTCTCTCTAGCACATGACAGACAAACAAAACAACAGTATAACAGGACAAACAAAACTTTAAATCTCATGTCAAAAAAAACTACAGTATAACAAGACAAACAAAACTTTATTACTCTAATTCCAGCACATGATAGACAAAAGTTTATTGGTGGAGTTCCACTACCAATAAACTACAGTGAGAAATCTCATGTTGGACTATGGAATACAAAGACATACCACAAATATAAAAAAAGCTATATAATTATTACCCAGCAATATTAGGACCACAACATAAGGACCACAATATAATAGCCAATCAAGTTGATATTTATATAATAATAACCAATTTTAGTAAAGAGCTGACAATACACAAGGAAAGAGAATTAAGTTCCAGACAATAGACATGTAAAGATAAATAAAGGGGACACATTAGACAGACAAATGGGAATAGAATAAAAGGGACAAATCAATAAAGAGGGATTTCGAGGCACTTACACCATCTCTCCCACCACAAAGCACTTTCAGATCCTTCGAATAACTTTATTATCCCCACTACAAAACCTCGATTTAACAAAATTTTGAAACCCTAACTTTTCTGTGTACATGTGAGAGTTGGATAAGAGAGAGAGAGAAAGACAAAGAACGAAATCGAGGGTTAGACTTTGTCTGAAGAACAAAATGAATGTTGTCTATAAATCTGTAAGTGTTTTAATTATTTTGGGGGAAATATCATGTTTTGATATAAAATTTATTCCTTGCAAATTATTAACAGCTAGGCCCGTGGTGCTCGGGTGGTCAAATGACCAAAATTCTAAACGTTGGGTCGCAGCTTCGAGTATGTGGAGAGACAAATTTTGGGAAAAATTTAAAAAACATGCCATGTCATCGGACAAGTGTCAAATTTTAATTTTAAATACCACGTAATACCTGGTGACATGTGCCACGTAGGAGCCACGTATGCCATGTCATCAGGTCAATGCACATGTGGCGCCTCGGAGTTCAAAGTACAAATTTTTGACTAGAAAACGGTTCAGTTTGCGTTGACTGGAAGAAAAGGGCTCAATACCCAAATATCAAAAATGTTCCGTGGTCGACTTTGCATTTAACCCCAATTTAAAGTATTAAATACAGCTCAAAACAAACTAATGATCATCGCCTAAACAAAATATCTAAACCATTGGAAAGAAGGGAGCTCTCATCACACTTGCCCTTGATCCCTCTTATTATATGCCGGAAGGAAAACACAGTATGAGCCAACTGCCCAGTACAGATATAGAATACAAAAAAAAATGAAACGAAGTAACTAACTCAATTAAATGAACTGACTATAACGAACAAAACTAATAAAACAAAATAATAGGCTGAATCAAATGATTGAGTGTTATATCATACCGAGCTCAAAATAAATTAAAAATATACATTGCCACATATGCAAGTTAAAATAATACAACACATGCATAACATACATCGGACCGACCGAATCTAGATGCATGCAAATCGAAAGACGTGTTTGGCACAAACATCACCAATCCGCATAACAGAACATAAATCTAGGGTCGACCTTTACGCCTCCCACAACAAAATATCAAATGACCCACTTACTCTGGAGCCTAAAACGGAGACGTCGTGGACTAATCACACTGCCACGGAAATTGTCATGCCTCTCGTGCCAAGACGACATGCATGTGGTACCCCCAAAGGTGGTTATAGCTCAGGTATACCCTACAATATATTTTAACAAAACAATCATGTCACAACACATGCGACATAATACGAATAAAAATAGATGCCGTGTCACAACACATGCGATACAATATCCACAAAAATGGGGCTCGAATGTATCTGTTGAACCAGATCAAATCATAATATCTCCAAAAGAATGTAACAACATATATCACTCTACAAATATCAAGATAAATACTAGGCATGATAACCTAATTCAAAGAGTACAAATACGAGTCCAATGTATCAACTCCAAAATGAAACTATTATATAAATTTTAGAAAAATAATAATGTGAAATAATAACAGAATTCGAAATAAAGAACAAAACAAACAAATTAAAAATTAAAGAGTATCGCTGAATGAGTACGGAATCCGTACCTGGAGTAAGTGATGTAATACCCAAAATTATATTTTAAATATAATTCCTTAAATTCCCTTTGTCTGATCTAATAAAATAAAATAAAATTGTATTACAATTCTAATCATTAGCAACATAATACTTTTCAATTAGTTATTAATTAAATTCTAAAAATTTTACTAACAAAATGATTTAGTCCGAATGTATAAAATTTTCATTACGATTCATAAGTTTAGATTTCAGTTAACTATTTACTAGTGTACTATAAATATATTTATATATTAATTTGCCAACTTATAACCTTCCATAATCCCGATTGATTTTCACTCCAAGTTTTCATACATCTGTCCATGTATGTTATATAAGATATGTATATTTTATTAATTAATTACAAACATACCATATATTTCATATAATTATTATATAGTAATTTAAATAACTATTGTAAAGTATAACATCCTTTCCAGTATTTTTTTTTACTTAATCAGACAAATGAGTCCTTTCATGAAAGAATTAGGTATATCAAGCCAATCACATTAATATCAAGCCAAATTACTCATCTGTAGTAAAATTCTTTATTTAATAATTTGATATCTATATACTCATATATGTACCGCCCATCACAGAGAGCAGATCATCTGTTCCCATTTTTTCTGTCTCACTTGTGTTTCTCCACTTAAATTTTGACATCTGTCTTTTTATTTAATTATAGAGTTAATTGGTGTTAAGTAAGAGATTATGTGTCAAAATTTAAGTGGGGGATACAAGGGGACAGGAAAAATAGGGACAAAGGATTTGCTCTTCCTATCACAGGTATAGTAATAAGAACTTACTTGAATTTAAAAAATAAATGTGACTCTGCTCCTATGTTGCCCACAACGTAGGCGCCTCCTCCGTTTGTTTATCAGACGAAGAAACAACAGAAAAAAAATATAGGGTTTGTGTCAAATATGATGCAGCATAGTTAAGTTTTACATATTTATTAATTAATATATTTTACTAACTCTCCTTATTTAATAGGTTTTAAAAATTACACATTTATAAATTAGACCAATTACTTTAAGCCCAAATTAATGTCTCTTACTTATTTTAGTCCATATAAAATAAAGGAACAATTACATATAATAGTACATTTTAATAAAATAATACAAAAAATACACTCATTAAATATTTACATAATTAATGCAAATACAATACTTAATTACAAAAAGAGTGTAATCTTATCCCTTTAATTATGCACACAATTTTCTCCACCATTTCTCCCACAATTTTCTCCCCATCTCTCCCACGATTTTCTCTCACCCCATTTCTGTTTCTTCTTCTTCTTCTTCTTCTCCCCCCTCCCTCCGCGACCTCCCCTCCTCCCGCCTCCCGCCTCCACCTCCTCCCGCCACTCCCTCCCCCTCCCCTCCCTCTCCCTCTCCCTCTCCCTCTCCCTCTCCCTCTCCTCCCGCCCCTTTCTCCTCCTACGGCCGACCCCTCCCCCTCCCCCTCCCCCTCCCCCTCCCCCTCCCCCTCCCCCTCCCCTTCCCTTTGCCTTCCCCCTCCTCCCGTCCCCGCCTCACCACCTCCCCTCCCTCCGCCTCCCCTTCCTCCCGCATCCCCCTCCTCACGCCTCCCTTTCTCCTCCCCCTCTTCCCGCCCCCCTTTCTCCTCCACCCTCTTCTCCCCCCCACACCCCACGCCCCACCCCCTCCTCCTCCCGCCCCTCCCTCTCCTCGATCCCTCCGCCTCCCACCGCCACCGGTTCATTCTTTATTTTCACCGGTAACGAAATCTTCCGATAAGGTAACCAATTCATTTTTATTAGGTTACTAATTTATTTTGGATGTGATGAAGTTGGTAATCAAACTTCATGTAGTTGGTTACCAAATCATTTGATAAGGTAACCAATTCAGTTTTATTAGCTTACTAATATATTTTGAATGTGATGCAGTTGGTTACTAAACCTTCCGATAAGGTAACCAATTTAGTTTTATTAGGTTACTAATTTATTTTGGATGTGATGCAGTTGGTAACCAAATTTCATATAGTTGGTTACCAAACCATTTGATAAGGTAACCAATTCAGTTTTATTTGATTACCAATTTTATTTTAAATGTGATGTAGTTACTAGTCAAAATTAGTATAAAGGTAACCATTTCAATTTTTGTGGGTAACCAAATCGTCAAAAGAAATTCAGAATAGCAACTCCGGTGGCGGCGGCGACGGCGATGTGGTGGCGGCGAGAGAGGAGGATGATGAACATTAGCTCCTTCATAATTTTTTATTTTTAATTTTCTCATTTTGATTTGAATTTTGAAATACGAATTTGAAATTATTGTTAGAGACAAGATTTGAATTTGAATTATTAGTTATCCTTGATTTTAGATTTCTTTATTAATGTGAATTGTACTATTTTTGTAATATGAGTCCTAATTACACTCTTTTTGTGATTATTTAGTTGATGCACTTTTCTTGTAATTATTTTCTATTTGTTGTATACTTATGTAAAGTATCCTAAATTAAATACAATCTGACCCGAACACAAAAAAAGCCCAATTAAAATATTTTTTAAAAAATATAAATTTAAATGTTAACTATTATTTATTTATTTTTATTGTTATTTTTTCTGGGTTTTACATAATACATTTTAGTCTTTAAAATTATTAGATGAAAAAAAATAAATCATATTAATTTTAAATTTAAAAAATTTTCAAACTTAAAATATTATATTTAAAATCGAAATAGTATTTATTTCTTTTATCATGGTTCAACATCGTAGTACCCTAACCACAAATAATTTCCTAATAAAGAAGCGGTTGATTCTGGATTGAGTTTAATGAATTTATTACTATTACTGTTTATAAGCACATATTAAAAGTCTTAAACTTATCACATTAATTAATTAACAAATTGGGTTTAATATTAATAAGGTGTCACACTTAATTAAGCTGGACGACTTCTAGTATAAAATTAGGGAATTTATATTTTCACGTGTATTTTTGATATTTACACACGATCTTCTCTCACACGAACATACGGTGGATTCCACTTTTATGTGAAAAGTGGAGTGGTTAACATGAAATTCATTTTTGGGTAAGTTGATCAATTAGTCAATAGAGTACTGACACACATTCGAGACTCTATGTGTGTTAGCATTCTATTGGCCAATTGATCAACTTATCAAAAAATAAATTGATGTTAACCGGATCCTGTGAAAAGTAACCATGTGAAAAATATCAAAAAAACATGAAATAGTGTTCTCCTAAAAAAACTAGTAGGATAATTATCATCCATAAGTTTGGATAAGCATACAATACTTAAGAGTCTTGCTATACATTGAGACGAATTATAATTGTGACGTATGTACAAACGTGAGATAAGTAAAGAATTAAGAAGGGTCTCACTTTAATTTATTACACTATCTATCCTTTAATATAAGTCGTTTTAGAGTTGTGTACACGTATTAAGAAAATGATTGTATAACATTAAATATAATATCAATTGTCTATATTGTCCTTATATTAAAAAAAAGAGTGTTATTTATTGAGAAAAAAATAGTGAGAGAAACAAAGTTATATTTAATACTTGGGGTAATATTGGAAACTAAGTAATTAATAATTACTAGAAATTCTCAAACGACTTATATTAAGGGACAAAAATACTTTTTTAAAACGTCTTATATTAAGGGACGACGGGAGTATATCTTATCGCATGTACTTCTACATTGATCGCAATTCAATTTCGTCAAATATTTATCTACATTAATCGCAATCCAACTTTACCAAATATTTGTCCACACGTGCATCATTTTTCGATACATAATTATTTACCTCTTAAACAAGATTAGAAAAAGATAGTAATAGTAATCATAAATGCTTACCAAATCATGTAATTGCACAATAATAGTGGGTAATAACACATCCAATCCACCAATTCATATTCTATAAACACCATACATTCATTCTGTTTTTAAACGAACAATGCACATTCTGTTTTAATGCTTTTCGAATTCCCTAAAGTAAATTTAGGTGATGTGATACAATTTAATTCAATGCTGCATTAATCTAAATATTTTTCAATAAATTTACAATTGACACACACTCTAAATATTGAAGGTAAATTTTCTTAAAAAAAATTACACCTGGATTTAACATTTACTTCGTAATCTTATTAATAAAAATCTTTATTTAATAATAAAAAATATTCTATATTTTATCATATTTTATAATTAAGGTTATCTATTATGATAAACCTCATAGTTTGGGTAATGAGTATAAAATCTTGATGCCAACAGTGATAATGAGATAAAACCTCATACTTATTAATGGATCCAGTTATCATGAATTTAACTTTATGATAAATTGATCAATTAATTAATACAATGCTGACACGTAGAAATAGATCGTCTCCCGACCTACGTGTCAATTTTGTATTGGTCAATTGTTCAAAGTTAACATTATGCTAACCACCCCGTTATTAATGGTTGGATTACAAAGTAAGGAATTTTGTGAATTTAGTAAATTAGTAGTACATGGTATGCTTTGCTCCTTAAGTAGCATGATTGCATATTTGCATATATATAGTTATGTAATTATTTAGATTTATCTATGAAAAATTTATAACATTTGTAATACAAGATATTGTTAGCAATAATGTTGAGAATAAGTTTGACATAATTTCTTTTATTAAAAGTCGTTATTTATAAAAGTATCTTTAATTATTTTTAAAGTGAATATTTATTTTAATGACACGTACCCTACAGCTAGGGG
Organism: Panax japonicus; assembly: GCA_020205505.1. Taxonomy (NCBI): domain Eukaryota; kingdom Viridiplantae; phylum Streptophyta; class Magnoliopsida; order Apiales; family Araliaceae; genus Panax; species Panax japonicus. Next base: position 37,877,621 of record CM035091.1, read on the forward strand.
CGAGTATGGTGCGGTTTGGTCTGGTTTGATGCGGTTTGAAGTTCAAACCGCACCCGAAACCGCTTAGGTGCGATTTGAAAAATTCAAAATCGCACACAAAACCGCTTGTGATTGGTGCGGTGCGGTGCGGTTTTAAAGTGTGCGGTTTCGGTTCCAAAACTAATTGAAACAATAAAAAAGTCTAAGCCTTCAATAAAATTTAACATAGAACTTACATCGAGCAATTAACTTAGTGACAGAGTCGGCAATGAAAATTATATCAAGCATAAAATCAAAGTTCTTTCTGCCAAACATGTCAAATTCACCATCAAATTATAGAACAGTGAGACACGTAAAATAATTTTAATTTATAATAAAGGAATGATGCTCTAAAACTAAAACATACGATATATAAAACAATGGAGACCATATATTCGATAACAAGCAAGAAGGTTTATCTTGTTCCCCAAAAGTTAAAAGTATATACTGGAGATAGAATAAAATTATATCCTATATATTGTAGGGATGACTTAAAGAATATAATCCTAACAATATATAATTTGAAAAATAATCTATTAGACTATTACTATTATAACATTGACCTTAAACAATGCATCAAGTGCTTGAACCAACGAATTTGACCCCTCAGCTATAAGCCCCTCCAATAATGCATCAAACAAATTCGAAATTTCAAAACCCAATTACTTAATTTTTGACTCTATAACCTCTAACAATCTTCTTTCAATTGGTGAAAAAATGATAATGCAAGACTAGGGTTAGTAACCAAACCAGAACCGTAAATTTGGTTATTCAACCCACCTAAAACCGCCACATACGTCGGAACCGTTTGTACAGTTCGTGCGATTTTTGGTGCGATTTCAGTTCCAATTTAGTTACTTGCTCAGCCCTACCTACAGCCAAGGATAGAGCTAGTATAGGGCTTAGGTGGTTTGGGCTTAAACCCAAAAACGTTAAATCTATAAAATTTTAATATTTTTACTTTAATTCCCCTAAAATTTATGAAATAATTAAGTATAGATAACACTCTTCCAAAAAAAAAAAAACTCATTTAAATTTTAATTTTTAAATTATTTTAAAATAGACTTAAATATAAATAACTATCCTAAACTATTAATCTCTTTCCACTTCGGTGATTGACCTTTTATTTTTTTCAATCAGGTCATTAATTTATGAATTGATAACTTCAATTGAATTAAAGTTGAAAAAATTAAGAGTTTAATCACTTAATTGAAAAAATTGAAAGGTTAATCATCGAAGTGAAAACAGATCAATAATTTGAGGTAGTAATTTATATTTAAGTCATAAATTAATTACAATTTGAGTACACATCAATTTTTATATTCCACGTGTTCAAGCGACATCATCAATTTATGACGTGGCAGACTCAATTGAACAAAAGGGAAACAAATAATAATTTAATGACCTGATTGAAAAAATTTTAAAAATTAAAAATGTAACTAAGGGAACTTTCTTTATGCTCATGTTAATTATTCAATGATTATATTTAGCTTCCTTAAATAAGATTTTTGAGTTGTTCCCTATCTACTGCCTATAAAGGAAATAGATGAACTTCCCACTATAGTGTACATTAAATTGCACAACAATATCTATCTGTAACAAATTAATAACTAAAATACATGCAAAACATCAGCATAAGTTGTAGGAGTGAAAATAAATACAGAGCATTCATGCGGGGACAAAAGGGGATCAAAATTTTGTAAAGAATGATTTTATAAATCTTAAAACAAGAATTAGTAAAGCAAAAGATAAAGAAGGACAAAGAATACATGATCAATCTAGGGTTTAAAAACAAAAGGGTAATACGACAACATGAAACTAAAAAAAATCATCAAAGTTAGATAAAGGGACAAAGTGGACTATCAGATGAGACATACCTATCGACCGTTACTTGATATCGAGCATCAAATGACTTTTAACCAACGTGAATTAGACCAAATAATCGATTTTGTTTAGAAACGGAGTTCAATTGAATAACTCATCGTTGTTTTCTTAGCTTTTCAATTGATCGATCACTTTGGAAGGGCTGACTTAGGGCTCATTTTGCTTCATCGATCAAATTAGAACAAATAGCGATTCACTTGTTTCTTGTCTTCTAATAGACATGTGGGTTCGTCAACTGGTATTTAGGTGAGAGATTTTTTCTCAATTTCCACGTAATGAAGGCCACATTAGAAAATTTTTACACGTCTGCATCTTATTTGTTCATTTTCATCTAAAGTTAAAAGACTGGACAGATTTTCTAACGTTTTGTTAGCAAAGTAAAGTATAGTGAGTTGACTATAAGAAAAAAAAGTTGAGTGATTCAATTATAAGTTGACCTAAAGTAGAATGACCAAAAAAATATTTATCCCCCATATATATCAGATCTGTTGAATATGAGATGCACCATTTTAATCTATGTGAGACGCCAGATTTTATGAATAAATATCTAATTTTCTCGAAATAAATTTTTTAATATTATGGTGTGGATTTGATATAATGTTATAGTTGTGGATAATATTTATAAATTTTGCAAAGTAAGCAAGTGGTTATATAATATTTGATTGGTCAGGGAATATTCGTTTTAACAGGGAATATTGTACAACGGCACAATCATTGGTGGACCCCACAATGGAAGTATTATCGTAGTTAGAAACGATAAAATTATCTTTATATAAAAATAACGGCGGAGGTGTTGCCGTTAAAACTGTTGAACTACCCGGTAGTAAAAGTACAGTAATACGCGTGGTTGCATAGTAGCACACTGTATTGATTATTGATGCTTGCGTGAAAAGTCACTCAGTTATACTCAATTACTGCTATAGTAATTGCTGCATCATATCTCTCATATTATTGATTCAATTATTGTTACAGTATCATCTACATAATATGATATATTATTAAATCAATAATTGAGACGACAAATTTATTCATATTATTATTTGTAATATTGACAATGTCTAGAAGTTCTGTCAAGGAGAGGTTTGGTCACCTAATTGCGCGCCAATAAGGAGAAATTCTTATCGAAAAGCCCCTTCTTTCCTAGGAACGACCTGGTTGTTAAATATTGTGAATTATAAAATTAATGATGAATAAGTTCGTGTTGATTAAAGATGAATTTTATAGTTCCATTGTGTTGGAATTATTTGTGTTATTGAAAATCGATATTTGTTTCGATAATAATTGATGTCTGGAGGTTATATTGTTCAATTGGATATTCGGGGAACTTTTAGTGTCAGAGTACTATTCACGAGTTACTATTTATGAATTACTATTCATGAGTTACTATTCACGAGTTATAATTCACGAGTTATTATTTATGAGTTACTATTCACGAGTTATTATTCATGAGTTACTATTCACAAGTTACTATTCATGAGTTACTATTCACGGGGTACTATTCATCCGTAAGATGTATTTCTTTTCGGTCCAAATCATTTTTTGGGTACAATATTATTCCATGAGGAGATGTGCTAATTTTTCAGACCGTTGGTTGAAGATATAATAGTAAATCAATATGGACCGCTGGTGGAAAGTTATAATAGTGAATCAATATGGATCGCTGGTTTAAAGTTTTAATAGTAAATCAGTATGGACCGTTGCTTTAAGTTTTAATAGTAAACCAATATGGACCGTCCGTTTAAAAGTAAATCAATCTGGACCGTTCATGAATTAGTTACTATTCAGTCCATTCTCCTATAAATAGAAGCTCATTCCTTCATTATTTCTTACGAATTCACTGAAACTCTAGAGAGAGAAACTATAGAGAGAAAGAAGAAAAGTATTCTGCTACTTCACTTTTCCAATATCCAGTTTCTTCTAAGGTAGGAAATATTATTTGTTGTACTCGTAAGGGGTATTCTTTCTTTCTTATTCGTGAAGAGAACTTCTGTTATTCTATTCTTTATTATTCTGTTGGAATAACCTGTATACGCGGGATACCCTATACTTGGTGAAATTCTTCTGTTATTCCATTCTTTATCATTATGTTGGAATAACTTGTATATGCGAAGTACCACATACATGGTGAAATCCTTCTGTTATTCCATTCTTATTATTATGTTGGAATAACCTTTTTATGCGAAGTACCGCATACATGGTGAAATTCTTCTAATATTCCGTTCTTTATTATTCTGTCGGAATATCCTGTCTGTGCGTTTATGCCGAACCTGGTTCCATTATTTATTATTTTGTCAGAATATCCTGTCTGTACGTTTACGCCGGACCTTGTTCCATTATTTATTATTCTTTCAGAATATCCTGTCAGTGCATTTATGCCGGACCTGGTTCCATTATTTATTATTCTGTTGGGAATAACCTGTCTGTGTAGTCTATCGCACGCATGGTGAATCCTTCTGTTATTCCATTCTTTATTATTCTGTTGTAATAACCTGTCTATGTGGATTACCACATGCATGGTGAATGATCCTTTGTATTAATTCCTTATTAAATTGTGAAAATGATCTGTATACGTGGATTACCGCATGGCGGGTAAAAATCCATTTGTAGTTTCATATATTCTATTATACTCAGTTGGTTAAAGTTTTGGTTTCTATACTCCATAAAATTAGTGGAATATCCTTGATATTTGCGCTTAATCCAATATCTTTTCATGGAAATATTCTTCTGAGCATTCTTGAATTTTACTGCACAAAGCAGTATCATGTTGACAATTTGGACGTTATTGAGTTCAGGATAAATTAACTTATAAATCTTTAAAATTTATTCTTGAACTTGTTTTATTAAATTATCACCATCTTCATACTTATATTATGTTGAAAGTCGTCTTTGGCTTACGTGCATAGATGGACTTGGTATGATTATGACCAGGGATTATTCGGTATAATCATGATCGTAATGTGACGAATGATGTGGTAAAAGTCCTCATTGTCCTGTAGTTCATTGATGAACAGTTGTTGGTATGACTATGACCAGGGATTATTCGGTATACTCATGACCATTGATGATTACATGAATATCCTTGGCCGTGGAACAAGGATGATTCGATTTTATTTATTAAGCTGAGTCTCAGCGATAAAAGTGATGAAAAACCTTTTAAATCATAAAAGATAGTAGATTTTATTCTCTACTTGACTCTTCTAATGGATTGCTTGATCCGTTGCAGTTAAACTTGTTGTGTATTATATTCTATCAGTTTAACATTATTGAAGGCTAATGATAATTTATTCTGCATTATCTTAGTCATAATATTTCTTACTGGGCTAGTTGAGCTCACCCTTTCTTTCACTGTTCTCTTCAGGAAATGAGAACGTAGCTGAGACTAGTCGGGGAACAGAGTGATGATCCTAGATGGTGCATTAGTAGTCCTAACTATTCTATGAAATAGTGTGATAATAAATATAATGAGGACTCCATTGAGTATGGATATTGTCTAGATGACAATATTTGTATTAAAACTCACAGCCTATGTTTTGTCGTATTTTACACGACTGTTGTATAATTAAGTTGTACTTGTATTCAGTACCTTGTATCTGGCGACTCAAGATGGGTGATGTATACCTATTTCGGGGGTGTCACAGTTGGTATCAAAGCTTAGAGATATGATCCCTGGCTGAGATGTGAGACAAGAACTAGGAGGGGAGAGACGGGGAATTCCTTTGCTAGTATGACCTACCTAAGTTTATTTGATATTTAATTGGTCGGTCAGAGTATATGGATAATATATGACATGTTAATTAACCCTTGTTTTGTGGTAGTATTTTAAAATGACATCCAAAAATGTTGGGATAAGTAATGAAGCACATGAGACCGTTGAGTCACCAACGATCAATATCCAGGATAATGTGCAACAGGAAGACAATAATCCTCAGGTAAACAATAACAACGATGAAATGATGAACGATGGGATGTTTAAAGGCTTTATGCAATTCATGCAACATTAGGCGAGAGAGATTCCTGTTCATAATGCAGGTGGAAACAATGGCAACCCACGGCCGGTCACCGCTAAGCAGTTCAAGGAGCTGGGTCCATCAGAGTTTTTAGGAAAGCCAGAGCCATTTAAGGCGGAGATGTGGTTCAAGCAGATCACCAAGATATTTGATTTCTTGGGATGCTCCGAGGAGGAAAAGGTTCCCTTTGCCACCTTTATGTTATGTGAAGAAGTAGATTATTGGTGGGAATCTGTAAAACGTACCCAGCCTGACGCACTCAAGATGTCTTGGGAGAAGTTCCAAGAGCTGTTCAACGACAAGTACTTTCCCGAAAGTATTCGTCACATGAAGGAGGTGGAGTTTATCAAGTTGGAACAAAACAATATGACCGTGTCGAAGTACGAGGCTAAGTTTGCCGAGTTATCCCGATTTGCATCCCATTTGGTCGATAATGAGGAGCGAATGATATGAATGTTTCTAAGAGGTTTGAAACCCGATATACGTCAATACCTCATTTCTCACAAACTTTGTTTATATTCAGATGTTGTGAATAGGGCTCAGTTATTGGAGTGCGATAATGATTCAGCACAACCAAAAGGTAACGACCAACAACACGATAATAATCGTACCGGTGGCAACGACCATCGGAACAATGATAACCATCATGGGGGAAATTATCACGCCAAGAATGGTAACCACTTCGGTGATCATGGCCAAGATAATAGAAGTGGAAATTTCAAGAAGAGAAGGTTCAATAATGATGGAAAGAAAACAGCACCAGCACTTGTTAAGGAAGGAGAACGACCGCCGGTCATATGCTTCAAATGCGGAGAGGAGGGACATATCAGTCCAAACTGCGTGATGCAGTCCAAAGTATGTTACAATTATGGAAAAGAAGGTCACCTAGCCCTATTTTGTCGTGCACCAAAGTCAAGTCCAGCTGGGATAGTGATGCCAAAGGGTGTCCTAGACAAGCCAAAGCCGGTAGTTTAAGAGAGAGTATTTTTTTTGACGAGGAACCTGAATAAAATTATCACGGGTAAGTTAATCATAAACTCTTGCGAAGTCTATACCGTGTTAGATACCGGTTTTACTGACTCTTTTATTTCACCTAGTTGTGTTCAATGTTTGAATTTAACTTCGAAGAAGTTAGATTTTGATTTATCTGTTGAAACTCAGTTGGGAGAAACCTTCGTTACATCCACTATTTATAAATCTTGTTTAATTCAAATTGACACTTTCACGTTACCTGTCAATCTCATCTCTTTGAAAATACTTGCCTTTAATGCGATTTTACTCGATTGGTTAACTACTCATCATGCTTTTCGTAAGGTTGTTCGAATTCATACTCCTAACCAACCTGTTATGCGAATTTAAGTAACCAAACCACTAAAGTCAATCATTATCATATCAAGCCATAAGTAAAGAGCCCCGGTCCTTTCGTTGTTGACTTCCTTGTGTGAAATGCACCGAAGCCAGACTTTCTGTAGGCGACGTCGTGAATGACGATGACAAGTTGATAGGTATTAATGTGACGTACTATCCAAGTCTTGGATGAGGGTCACAGTTTTGAATGATATTTCTATTGTTAATAAATTTCCTGACGTATTCTTGAAGACTTCTTAGTCTACCCCTAGAGCGTGAAATCAAATTTTGTATTGACCCCAGTACAAAACCCATTTCTTAAACCCTCAAATATTTCTTCAACTAAAATTAACGTAACATGCGCCAAAGACGTTGGCTCAAGCTGTTGAAGATTACGATCATATCATTCAATACCATCGTAAAAAAGCGAACGTGGTAGCTGACACGTTGAGTAGAAGATCGTATGCGTTTACAAGTGCGAATATACGAACCCCCATGAAGATAACAAATATACGAGTAGAATTGACTTTAATCGATAAAGTTAAAGCCGCTCAAACTACACACCCGGAGCTAATGAATGTGAAGAATTAAAAAGGTTCAAGAGGGCGTTATTCTAGAAGCAAGAATCAACGAAGAGAGGAAATCTCAACCCTCGATTTAATTGGCCCATTTGAAATCCTCGATGAAGTAGGAACTGTGGCCTATAGACTCATTTTACCGCTAAGTATGTTGCGTGTTCGGATCATTTTTTTTCATATCGATGTTATGTCAATATGTGGACGACCCGAACCATATTATTAAATTACAACTAAACGATATAGCGGAATATTTAACGTATAAGGAGATACGTGTTAAAATCTGGGATAAGAAGGATCGTATTTGACACTCAAAGGTTATACCTCAAGTGTTAGAATCTGAAATAAAGACAAGGTATCCTCACCTCTTCAGCATACCAGGTACGTACGTAAATTTCTAGGGTGAAATTTCATAAGGAGGGGAGATTGTGAGACCCCAGATTTTATGAATAAATATCTAATTTTCTCGAAATAATTTTTTTAATATTATGGTGTGGATTTGATATAATGTTATAGTTGTGGATAGTATTTATAAATTTTTTAAAGTAAGCAAGTGGTTATATAATATTCGATTGGTCGGAGAATATTCGTTTTAACAGGGAATATTGTACGACGGCATAATCATTGGTGGACCCCAAAACGGAAATATTATCGTAGTTAGAAAACGACAAAATTATCTTTATATAAAAATAACGGCGGAGGTGTTACCGTTAAAACTGTTGAACTACCCGGTAATAAAAGTACAATAATACGCGTGGTAACATAGTAGCACACGGTATTGATTATAGATGCTTACGTGAGAAGTCACTCAGTTATACTCAATTACTGCTACAGTAATTGCTGCATCATATCTCTCATATTAATGATTCAATTATTGTTACAGTATCATCTGCATAATATGATATATTATTAAATCAATAATTGAGACGATAAATTTATTCATATTATTATTTGCAATATTGACAATGTCTAGAAGTTCTGTCAAGGAGAGGTTTGGTCACCTAATTGCGTGCCAATAAGAAGAAATCCTTATTGGAAAGCCCCCTCTTTCCTAGGAACGACCTGGTTGTTAAATATTGTGAATTATAATATTAATGATGAATAAGTTCGTGTTGATTAAAGATGAATTTTATAGTTCCATTGTGTTAGAATTATTTGTGTTAATGGAAACCGATATTTGTTTCGATAATAATTGATGTCTGGAGGTTATATTATTCAATCAGGTATTCGGGGCACTTTTAGTGTCAGAGTACTATTCACGAGTTACTATTCACGAGTTACTATTCACGAGTTACTATTCATGAGTTACTATTTATGAGTCAATATTCACGAGTTACTATTCATAAGTTACTATTCACGGGTTACTATTCACGAGTTACTATTCACGAGATACTATTCACCCATAAGATATATTTCTTTTCAGTCCAAATTATTTTTGGGTACAATATTATTCCATGAGGAGATGTGCTAAATTTTCAGACCGTTGGTTGAAGATATAATAGTAAATTAATATGGACCGCTGGTGGAAAGTTATAATAGTGAATCAATATGGATCGCTGGTTTAAAGTTTTAATAGTAAATCAGTATGGACAGTCGCTTTAAGTTTTAATAGTAAACCAATATGGACCGTCCATTTAAAAGTAAATTAATATGGACCGTTCATGAATTAGTTACTATTCAGTCCATTCTCTTTTAAATAGAAGCTCATTCCTTCATTATTTTTACGAATTCACTAAAACTCTAGAGAGAGAAACTATAGAGAGAAAGAAGAAAAGTATTCTGCTACTTCACTTTTCCAATATCCAGTTTCTTCTAAGGTAGGGGATATTATTTGTTGTACTCGTAAGGGGTATTCTTTCTTTCCTATTCGTGAAGAGAACTTCTATTATTCCATTCTTTATTATTCTGTTAGAATAACCTGTATACGCGGGATACCCTATACTTGGTGAAATTCTTCTGTTATTCCATTATTATCATTAAGTTGGAATAACCTGTATATGCGAAGTACCGCATACATGGTGAAATCCTTCTGTTATTCCATTCTTATTATTCTGTTGGAATAATCTGTTTATGCGAAGTATCGCATACATGGTGAAATTCTTCCAATATTCCGTTCTTTATTATTCTGTCGAAATATCCCGTCTGTGCATTTACGCCGGACCTGGTTCCATTATTTATTATTCTGTCAAAATATCCTGTCTGTGCATTTACGCCGGACCTGGTTCCATTATTTATTATTCTGTCGGAATATCCTGTCTGTGCGTTTACGCCAGACCTGGTTCCATTATTTATTATTCTGTTGGGAATAACCTATCTGTGCAGTCTATCGCACGCATGGTGAATCCTTCTGTTATTCCATTCTTTAATATTCTGTTGGAATAACCTGTCTATGTGGATTACCAATGCATGGTGAATGATCATTTGTATTCATTCCTTATTAAATTGTGAAAATGATCTGTATACGTGGATTACTGCATGGCGGGTGAAAATCCATTTGCAGTTTTATATATTCTATTATACTCAGTTGGTTAAAATTTTGGCTTCTATACTCCATAAAATTAGTGGAATATCCTTGATATTTGCGCTTAATCCAATATCTTTTCTTGGAAATATTGTTCTGAGCATTCTTGAATTTTACTGCACAAAGCAGTATCATGTTGACAATTTGTACGTTATTGAGTTCAGGATAAATTAACTTATAAATCTTTAAAATTTATTCTTGAACTTGTTTTATTAAATTATCACCATCTTCATACTTATATTATGTTGAAAGTCGTCTTTGGCTTACGTGCATAGATGGACTTGGTATGGTTATGACCAGGGATTATTCGGTATAATCATGACCGTAATGTGACAAATGATGAGGTAAAAATCCTCATTGGCCTGTAGTTCATTGGTGGACAGTTATTGGTATGATTATGACCAGGGATTATTCGGTATAGTCATGACCATTAATGATTACATGAATATCCTTGGCCGTGGAACAAGGATGATTCGATTTTATTTATTAAGCTGAGTCTTAGCGATAAAAGTGATGAAAAACCTTTTAAATCATAAAAGATAGTAGATTTTATTCTTTACTTGACTCGTCTAATGGATTGCTCGGTTCGCTGAAGTTAAACTTGTTGTGTATTATATTCTATCAGTTTAACATTATTAAAGGCTAATGATAATTTATTCTGCATTATCTTAGTCATAATATTTCTTACTGGGCTAGTTGAGCTCACTCTTTCTTTCACTGTTCTCTTCAAGAAATGAGAACGTAGCTGGGACTAGTTGGGGAACAGAGTGATGATCCTAGATGGTGCATCAGTAGTCCTCACTATTCTGTGAAATAGTGTGATAATAAATGTAATGAGGACTCTATTGAGTGTGGATATTGTCTAGATGTGAATATTTTTATTAAAACTCGCAGCCTATATTTTGTCGTATTTTACACGACTGTTGTATAATTAAGTTGTATTTGTATTCAGTACCTTGTATCTGGCGACTTAAGATGGGTGATGTATACCTATTTGGGGGGTGTCACTATCTACGCCATTTATATAATTAATTCATTATTATTATTATTATAAATTAATAATAATAATGGTAAAAATTTAAAATATAGGTTGACATATATTTGACTCATAACTATATAGGTAACGTGGTTTTAGTTCTTAAATGAATCTATAACCAAATTTTATAAATCAAAACGAACCCATAACTATATTTTGTCAGACCTAATCAGATCTTGATGTTTTTTTAAAGTTTTATTTTTGAACTAATATCAAAATGAAGAGGGATAATGGAGGAAAGAAGAACGAGGGAAAGGAAGGAGAAAACCCACCAATCAAAGACTTAAGAATTGCCAAAATTTATGATGCTATCTCCATCATGATTGTCCTTAAACAAAAGAAAATGAGAACAAGAAGAAAAAGGTTATATGATGAATATCAATATCATATTTATGCCATTTTATACAAATTTTTGACCGGCTTGTTTTGGGTATTAACAACTATGAATTTGATATTTCATGTTTAAATTTTATTTAGTATATTTTTTTATAACTATTCATTCGTTTTGTTTTTAAGTTTGTTTAGTTTTAATTTAGTTTTTTATGCTACAATAGTTTTTTGTTTTTTAAACTTAATATAGTAATATGTAATAAGTGTAGTTATTTTGTTTTAATTAATTAAATGTTTATTTTCCTAAATTCTTACCTTTTTTTAATTACTAAAAATATGATGTGGCAGTTTTAATTGGCACAAATTTGTCATGTCTGTAGTGTGTCGCTCCCAAAATATGTATACACAACTCATTCTGAGTCGCCAAATACATGGTACAAAATTCAAATACAAACTTCATTAATACAATACGACAAACGTAAGCTAAGAGTTTAAACATGAATATTATCTCGTAGACAATATCCAAACTCAAATGGAGTCCGCATTACAATTATTATCATACTTTTTTATAAAATAGTGAGGACTACTATAGCCACCATCCCGGACCATCACTCCGTTCCTCGACTAGTCCCCGCTATATTCTCATTTCCTAAAGTAAACAATGAAAGCTAATGGTGAGTTCAATTAGCCCTGTAAAGAATATTATGACTAAGATAATGCAGAATAAATTATCTTTAGCCTTCAACAGTGTAAAACTGATAGAATACAATAGACAACAAGTCTAACTGCAGCGGAACAAATAATCCATTAGAAGAGTCAAGTAGAGCATGATATCTACTATCTTCTATGATTTAAAAGTTCATCATCAATATTTTATCGGTGCAACACAACTCAATAAATAATCTACATCATCGAATTATTCATGCACTACAGGCCAAAGGTATTCGTTAATATCACATCCATGAATTATCCATGCACTACGGGCCAATGATATTCATTATTATCGCATCCACGAATTATCCATTCACTACGGGCCAATGATATTCGTTAGTATCATCAGTGGTCATGATCATGCCAACAACTGTCCATCAATACACTACGGGCCAATGAGGACTTTTACCACATCATTTATAACATTACAGGTCATGATTATACCGATACATAATTCCTGGTCATAATCATACCAATCAACAGTTCATCTATGCACTACGGGCCAAAGATGACTTTCATCACAATATAAGCATGAGGATGATGACAATGATATAAGAATTCAGTTAAACGAGAGCAAGAATTTTTTTTAAAGATTTACAATTCAATATATCCAGAGTTCAAGAATGTCTAAGTTGTCAGCATGATACTGCTTTGTGGAGTAAAATTCAAGAATAATATTATATCAAAAATGATTTGGATAGAAAAGAAATCAATTTTTGTTATGAATCGAGTGAATAGTACTTTAGTGAATATTACCCCATGAATAGTACTTCGGAAATAGTACCCCAGCATGAAAAGATTAAAAATTATCAAGAATGTTCAGAATAATATTTCTGTGAAAAGATACTAGATGAAGCGCAAATTTCAAGGATATTCTACTAATTTCAAGGTGTATAGAAGCAATACTTATCAACATGAGTGTAGAATTTGGAATCTAAAACGAAATAATATTACTTAATAATATTACTTACATACTACAAATTATGGAAGACAATATTATTTCTTACGAATATTGAACAAAAATAATATCCCTTACCTTAAAAGGAGAGTATTTCTGGCTGGTAGGGCGGAGATATTCTTGAAAAAAACTTGTATTATTTTCTACACTCAAAGCTTTCTTAAACTTTAAAGAAATACGCTCAATATTATAGAAGAAGAATTCTCTGATTTTGGTGTGTTTTTTATTTCTAATCTAAGCATCTTATTTATAGGAAAATGGCAGGGTACTATTTAAACAGAAAAATCACAGACACACAGTGTAGGAATCACAGGCTTAATTCACCGGCGAAAATTTCATTTCACATTATTTTTACTATGCTGCACTATGCAGTACTATGCAAACAATATAATATATATATATATATATATATATATATATATATATATATATATAAGTAATAAAACAAAATTGAGATAATTTTTTACCGATGATTTTGAAAAATGAGTAAGTGGGGGACCATGTAATAAGTCACATTTACAACAAATACTTCGTAAAAAACCCTTTTATTTATCTCAATTCACTTGGATTCTCAAAACACATTTTTAATAACATTTATTCATCATTTATTACTCACAATATTAACAACCAGATCATTCACAAAAAAGAGGGGGCTTTCCGATAAAGACTTCTCCTTATTGGCGCACAATTAGCTGACAAAACCCCTTTACTTGACATGACTTTCTAGACATCGTTAATAATGAAAATAATAATATGAATAATTTTGTCATCTCAAATATTGATTTAATAATATAAAATATTGTGACAATAATTGAATAAATAATGTGAGATACTAAGCAGCAATTACTGTGACAATAATTGAATAAAAATGAGTGACTTCTCACGTAAGCATCAATAATAAAAGATACTATACAATATCGTGATCTACTATGCAACCACACATATTATTGTACTTTTATCACCAGGTATTTTAACAAATAACGGTAAAACTTTTGCCGTTATTTTTATAAAAAGTTATTTCTGTCGTTTTTTAACTCCGATAGTAATTTCGTTGTGGGGTCCATCAATGATTGTGCCATCATACGAATATTCCCTGATAAAACAAATATTCCCCGGCCAAACGAATATTTTATAACAACTTGCTTACTTTGCAAAATTTGTAAATATTACCCACAACTATAACATTATATCAAATCCACACCTTATAATTCAAAAATAATATTTAGAAAAAAATTAATCTTTATTCATAAAAGTTGGGGTCTTACAACCTCCCATTTTTATGAAATTTCGTCCTCGAAATTGGTGTACATCGTGGTTTCTCCACAAAACTTTGACTTGAAGTATAACCTTGGAGCGTAGAATGTAAAACCCCAACTTTTTATAAATAAAATCGAATTTCATCTAATTATTATTTTGAATAATAAGGTGTTAATTTGATATAATGCTTTGGTTATGGGTGAAATATGCAAATTTTACAAAATAAGTAAGTGGTTATAAAATATTCATCGTTGTCGGGGAATATTCATTTGGTCGTAGAATATTCTTGGTGTCGGGGAATATTCGTACGATGGTGCAACCATTTATGGGCCCCATAACGGAAAATGGTCAGATGAAAAAAACGACAAGTTTGAGTTTTTATAAATAACGACGTAATTATTACTGTTAACACTATTGGAATATCCGGTGGTTAAAATACAGTAATACGCGTGGTTGCACAATAGTACACGGTATTGCACAATATTTTTGAATTATTGATTCTTACGTAAGAAGGCACTACTCAATAATTGTTACAGTAATTAATGTTTAATATTTTATTTTATTGATTCAATAATTGCTACGTTGATATTTTATATTATTATTATTTCAATAATTGTCACTGCACAGTATTTCCCATTATCAGATCAATAATTCATATTATTTGAATAATATTATTAGATATCATTATTGACAATGTCTAAGAAAGTTCTGTCTAGGAAAGGGATTTGGTCACCTAATTATGCGCCAGTAAGAAAAAATTCTTATCGGAAAACCCCCTCTTTCCTGAGAACGACATAGTTGTCATATTGTGATTCTGTAATATTATTTGTGAATAATTAATTATTAATTTATATGATAAGAAAATATTTATTTTATGTGGATATAAATAAATGAATTAATGTTAAGGTGCTTTATTAGTATTTTTTCAGAATAGAGGTATTAAAAATCATCCGTATGTGGATTTCAGACATTTTCTGATTGGAATTTGGAAAAACTTTCTTCTACAAAGTTGTAGAGAATTAAATTTCCTAAGGAATGGACATAAAATTCATATTTTTTTTTGATAAAAGGCTATTTATTATGAATTATTGAAGTTTCAGAAATAAATTTTTTTATTAAAAATATGGGTGGGCCCCACTTTTGGTTGTTATGGAAAATTCTGATTTTGGTGGGCCCCACTAGTGATGTGTTGATATTTTAGTCAAGGAGGTGTGCGTAGAAATTTTGAAAATATTATTTTATTAAATTTAGTATGCTTTGGCGTTCTAGCATTTTTCTATAAATAGGGTGCTTAGTTAAAATTAAAAATCACACTAGAAACTGAAGTTTTTTCTCTCTATAATATCGAGCGTATTTTTGTGAGTATTTAGATATCTTGAGTGTTGCTATTCAGTGCAAGTTTCCTTCAGTGTTATATCCGATATTCATCCAAAGTACTATTCTTTTGAAGTAAGGGATGCTATTTTCTTCGTAAATGATATTTTTCTTTCAATATCATTATGCCGAAATATTGGTATAAATTTTATTATGAAATTTTTACCTTTTTATGTTGAGGTTACTATTCATGTATACAACACTATTCAAGTATACGGCGCTATTTACGAATACGGTACTATTCACGAGTACTATTTGTAAGATCCCGAATTTTATAAAATGAAAGTATTCAATTTTCTTATAATTATTATTCTATTTAATAAATGATTAAATTGATAAAGGGTTAAAGTTAAGGATGATATGTGAAAATTTTTCAAAGTAAGCAAGTTGATATGAAATATTCTTTTTTGTCGGGGAATATCCGTACTAAGACACCATCATTGGTGGACCCCATAACGAAATAACTGTCAGAGTTAGAAAACGACTAAAATATCTTTTTATAAAATAATGGCGAAAGTTTTACCGTTAAACTGTTGAAATACCCAGTGGTAAAAGAACAGTAATACGCGTGGTTGCATAGTAACACATGGTATTGATTATTGATGCTTACGTGAGAAGTCACTCAGTTATACTCAATTATTGCTATAGTAACTGCTGCATAGTATCTCACGTTATTTGATTCAATTATTGTCACAGTATCATCTGCATAATATTTTATGTTATTTAATCAATAATTGAGACGAAAAAGTTATTCATATTATTATTTGCACTATTGACGATGTCTAGAAAGTCTGTCGAGGAGAGGTTTGGTTACTTAATTGCGCGCCAATAGGGAGAAATCCTTATCGGAAAGCCCCCTTTCCTAGAAATGATTTGGTTGTTAAATATTGTGAGTTATAATATTAATGATGAATAATTGTTAATAGATTAAAAATGTGTTTATTAAAGATAAGTGATTTGTGATAAATATTTATTCCATTTTTGATATAAATAGAAGGGTTTGTTATGAGGTATTTGTTATAAGTTTGGCTATTATTCCATGAGGAGATCATTGATTGTATCCATGTTTTGATCTTCATTTTTGAATTTTACTCCACTATTGATTATTATGGAGTATTTTTGAACTTGGATTATCTAAAATATGAATCCTTAATCTTTGTCCTTTTATCTCAATGGATTTGTTTCTTTAAAAAAAATTCATCATCCTCAGTCCTAAATGGTGATACTTGATGAATATCTTTGGCATGTAGTGCAAAGATGAATGATTACCTGATGAATATCTTTGGCCCGTAGTACAAAGATGGACATGTGTTGAGATGAACATGACCAACTAGTGATACAAATGAATATCTTTGGGCCGTAATGCAAAGATGAATATTTAGTTCAAGATGTTTATTGATTGATGTTACAGGGATAAAATATTGATGATGAACTTTTAAATTATAGAAGAAAGTAGACTTCATTCTCTACTTAGCTCTTCTAATGAATTGTTATTTCTGTTGCGAATATTGATCTAAAACTTGTTGTCCATTATATTTTATCTGAATTATTGAAGGATAACGATAATTTGTTCTATATTATCTTAGTCAGAATATTATTTACTAGGCTAGTTGAGCTCACCCTTTTCCTTTTTGTTCCATTTTTCTTCTTAGGAGGCGAAAATATAGTGGGAACTAGTCGGGGTGTGGAGTGATATTTCAGGGCAGTTGTTTTAGTAGTCCTCACTATTTTGTAAAATAGTGTATCAATAATTTTTAATGAGGACTTATTTGAGTTTGAATACTGTCTAGAAGATAATATTTGTATTTAAACTCATAGCATATGTATTGTCGTATTTTGTACGACAATTGTATTAATGAAGTTTGTATTTGGTTTCTGTATCATGTATTTGGCGACTCAGAATGGGTTGGTTGGATTGGACCTTTTTTGGGGGCGTCACATAGAATATGTTCCTTTTTATCCAAGATTTTAACAGGTACCTGTTTATACGTTAAATCTTTCGCTATCTTGTCTGGTTCTAATTCAATAATATGATTCGGGTCTTCCATATATTTACGCATCATAGATATGTGATAAATATTATGAACACGAGACATACTTGGCAATAAGGTGATTCTATAGGCCACAGTTCTTACTCGATCGAGAATTTCAAATGGGCCAATGAATCGAGGATTGAACTTTCCTCTCTTTTCAAATCTTGTAACTCCTTTCCATGGAGCAAAATGTATCAACACTTGATCTCCAACATTGAATTCTACGTCGCTTCGATGAAGATTAGCATGACTCTTTTTTCGATCTTGTTAGGTTTTTATACGTTGTCAGAACATTTGAATCTTTTCAGTTGTTATGCGTACCAATTTCGGTCACAACAACGTTGCTTCACCCACCTCATCCCAATATACTGGAGAACGGGGTGGCCGGTGGGTTAATTATATATATATATATATATATAAATTTAGTTTTTATTACTATTATAATAATAATAAAACAATTTTTTTTATATATAAAACAGAATACTTTTTATAAAGTTATTCATTTTATTAGATTATAAATAAAATATATTATATTTTATTTAAAGTTTTCATTTTATTAGAAAATGATATTGCATAGTGAAAATTAAGTTTTCACCAAAAAATTTCAGCCGAATCGTCGCCCGTGAACCTTTTCTATTGAGCGTCCAAATAGTATCTTGACATTCTCCTATAAATAAGATGCTCAGTTTAGAAATAAAAATCACACCAGAATTAGAGAATTCTTCTTCTATAATATTGAGCGTATTTTTTTTGAGTTTAAGGAAGCTTTGAGTGTGGAAAATAGTGAAAGTTTTCTTCAAGAATATCTCCGCTATACCTGTCAGAAATTCTCTTCTTTTAAGGTAAGGGGCGTTATTTTAATATAGTAAGGGGTATTATTTATTTCATATTCGCTTACGATATTATTTCTCATATTCGTAAAGAATTTTATTTTTGTTCAATATTCATAAGGAATGTTATTTTCGTTTAATATTCGTAAGGGATATTGTCTTCGTTCAATATTCGAAATGAATATTATTTTCGTTTAATATTCGTAAGAGATATTTTTTTTTTCAATATTCGTAAGAAATAATATTTTCTTCCATACTCTGTAGTATGTAAGTACTATTATTTCGTTTCAGATTCTGAATTCTACACTTATTTTTTTAAGCATTGCTTCTATACTATTTGAAATTAGTAGAATATCCTTGAAATTTATGCTTCATCTAGTATCTTTTTACAAGAATATTTTTCTAAACATTCTTGTTGAATTTTAATCTTTTCATGCTGGGGTACTATTCACTCAAGTACTATTCACCCGGGGTACTATTCATGATAGAAATTGATTTCTTTTCTGTCCAAATTATTTTTGATACAATATTATTCTTGAATTTTACTACATAAAGTAGTATCATGTTGACAATTTGGACATTATTGATGTGAGACCCCAAATTTTATGAAATGAAAGTATTTAATTTTATTATAATTATTATTTTATTTAGTAAATAGTTAAATTGATAAAGGTTAAATTTAAGGTTGATATTTTAAAATTTTGCAAAATAAGCAAGTTGTTATAAAATATTCGTTGTGTCGGGGAATATTCGATTGGTTGGGGAATATTCGTTTTAACAGGGAATATTCGTACGATGGCAAAATCGTTGGTGGACCCCACAACGGAAGTATTGTCATAGTTAGAAAACGACTGAAATATTTTTAAAAATAACGGCGAAAGTTTTACCGTTAAACCGTTGAACTACCCGGTAATAAAAATACAGTAATACGCGTAATTGCATAGTAGCACACAGTATTGATTATTGATGCTTACGTAAGAAGTCACTCAGTTATACTCAATTATTGCTACAGTAATTGCTGCATCATATCTCTCATATTATTGATTCAATTATTGTCACAGTATCATCTGCATAATATTTTATATTATTAAATCAATAATTGAGACGACAAAAGTATTTATATTATTATTTACAATATTTACAATGTCTAGAATGTTCTGTCAATGAGAGGTTTGGTCACCTAATTACGCGCCAATAGGGAGAAATCCTTCTCGGAAAGCCCCCTCTTTCCTGGGAATGATCTGGTTGTTAAATATTATGAGTTATAATATTAATGATGAATAAGTTCGTGTTGATTAAAGATGAAATTGATATTTCCATTATGTGGAGATTATTAGTGTTAGTGGAAATCAACATCTATTCTGATAATAATTGATGTCTGGAAGTTATATTGACCAATCGGGTAATTAATCGGATAAATAAGGAATTAATTGCTATTAATTCACATGCTTATAACTATTTGCTCACATGTGTGTTCTATTGAGTCACATGCATGTACTATTAGGGGAGGTGGTGCCAGATTGATAATACTTGCATGACTAAATTAAAAATGGAGATATAGATGAATGTACTATACTATAATTATTTTTTTACATGATTGTACTATTGAGTCACATGATTGTACCATTGTTTCACATGATATACTATTAGGGGAGGTGGTGCAAGTTTGATAATACTTGCAGGACTAAATTAAAAATAAAGGAAAAGATGAAGGTATTATACTGTAATATTTCGAGCCCCAAAACGTGCAATTATCGAAATTATATTTTCCTATAAATAGAAGCTCATTCTTCTTTCATTCTAACCAATTCACTAAGACTCACAAGACCAACTATAGAGATAGAAGCTATAGAGAGAGAAGCTATAGAGAGAAGAAGAAGTGAAGTCTGCTACTTCACTACTCCAGTATCCAGTCTTCTTCTGAGGTAAGGGGTATTATTTATTTCATATTCTGAAGAGATATTATTTTTCGTATTCGTATGAATATTATTTTCGTTCAATATTCGTAGGAATATTATCTTCGTTAAATATTCGTTGGAATATTATTTTCGTTCAACAGTTGTCAGGGGTATTATTTATTTCATATTCTGAAGAGATGTTATTTTTCGTATCGTATGAATATTATATTCGTTCAATATTCGTAAGGAATATCATCTTCGTTCAATATTTGTAGAAATATTATTTTCGTTCAAACAGTCGTATGGGGTATTATTTCCTCGTAAATGATATTATTTCTTTCAATATCATTATGCCGGAATATTGGTAGGAATTTTATTGTGGAATTTCTAGTTTTTTGTGTCGGAGTTACTATTCACTCTAGTATTATTCACTCAGGTATTCGGGGCACTTTTTGTGTCAGAGTACTATTCACGAGTTACTATTCACGGGTTACTATTTACTCTAGTATTATTCACTCGGGTATTCTGGGCAGTTTTCATGCCGGAGTACTATTCACGGGTTACTATTCACCTGATTACTATTCACTCTAGTATTATTCACACGGGTTTTGGGACACTTTTCATGCCGGGATACTATTCACGAGGTACTATTCCCGAAGTACTATTCACAGGGTACTATTCACGGGGTACTATTCACCCGAAAAATATATTTTTTTTCTGTCCAAATTATTTTTAGTACATGAATATTATTCTTGAATTTTACTCCACAAAGCAGTATCATGTTGACAATTTAGATATTTTTAAACTCTGGATAAATTTAAAGTCTTTAATATTTATCCTTGATTTTGTTTATTAATGCTTATATCATTGTCATCATCCTCATGCTTATATTGTGATGAAAGTCATCTTTGGCTTACGTATATAGATGGACTGTTGATTATAGGTTTTACAGTTGTATATTTTTGGCTTACGTGCATATATAAACTGTTGATTATTGGTTTTACAGTTGTATATCTTTGGCTTACGTGTGAAGATGGACTGTTGATTATTGGTTTTATAGTGTTATATCTTTGGCTTATGTGAAAAGATGGACAGGTGTATGACATGATCATAACCACTGGTGATAATAACGAATATCCTTGGCCTGTAGTGCATGGATAATTAGATGATGTGATTGGCAGGATCATGACCATTAGTTAACAGTTGAATGTCTTTGACCGTAGTGCACTGACAGACAATTGATTGGTATGATCATGACTATTAGTTTCATAGTTGAACATCTTTGGCCCGTAGTGCAAAGATAGACAACTGATTGGTATGATCATTGTTATTGCATTTGAATATCTTTAACCTTTGGGGTAAGTATAGTACCTCTATTTTTAACTTAGTCATGAAAGTATTATCAATCTTGCACCACCATTCTTAATAGTACATGAATGTGACTCAATAGTACACACATGTGAACAAATAGTTATAAGTATGTGAAATAATAGCAATTAATTGCTTATTTATCTGATTAATTACCCGATTGGTCAATATAACCTCCAAACATCAATTATTATCGAAATAAATGTCGATTTCCACTAACACAAATAATTCCAACACAATGGAACTATCAATTTCATCTTTAATCAACACGAACTTATTCATCATTAATATTATAACTCACAATATTTAACAACTAGGTCGTTCCCAGGAAAGAGGGGGCTTTCCGATAAGGATTTCTCCTTATTGCCGCGCAATTAGGTGACCAAACCTCTCCTTGACAGATCTTCTAGAAATTGTCAATATTGCAAATAATAATATGGATAACTTTGTCGTCTCAGTTATTGATTTAATAATAATAAATATTATGCAAATGATTCTGTGACAATAATTGAATCAATAATATGAGAGATATGATGCAGCAATTACTGTAGCAATAATTGAGTATAACTGAGTGAGTTCTCACGTAAGCATCAATAATCAATACCGTGTGCTACTATGCAACCACGCGTATTACTATACTTTTACTACCGGGTAGTTCAACAGTTTTAATGGTAACACTTTCGCCGTTATTTTTATAAAAAGATAATTCTGTCGTTTTCTAACTATGAAAATACTTCCGTTGTAGGGTCCACCAATGATTGTGCCGTCGTACGAATATTCCCTGTTAAAACAAATATTCTCTGACCAATCGAATATTATAGAACCACTTACTTTCTTTACAAAATTTGTAAATATAACCCACAACTATAACATTATACCAAATCCACAGCATAATGTTCAAAAATATATTTCGAGAAAATTTAATCTTTATTTATAAAAGTTGGGGTCTTACAACCTCCCCTTCTTATAAAATTTTACCCTCGAAATTAGGGTGCACACCTGGTATGTCGAAGAGGTGAGGATACCTTGATTTCATTTCATATTCTAACTCCCAGGTCATTTCCTCAACATCGTGGTTTCTCCACAAAACTTTGACTTGAGGTATAACTTTAGAGTGTAGAATATGATCATTCTTATCCAAGATTTTAACAAGTATCTCTTCATATGTTAAATCTTTCGCTATCTCGTTCGGTTCTAATTCAATAATGTGGTTCGGGTCTTTCATATATTTACGCAACATAGATATGTGAAAAACGTTATGAACATGAGACATACTTGGTGGTAAGGCGAGTCTATAGACCACAGTTCCTACTCGATTGAGGATTATAAATGGGCCAATGAATCGAGGGTTGATCTTTTCTCTCTTTCCAAATCTCGTAACTCTCTTTTATGGAGCAACACGTAACAACACATGATCTCCAATATCGAATTCCACGTCCTTTCGATGAAGGTCAACATAACTCTTTTGTCGATCTTATGAGGTTTTTATACGTTGTCAGATCGTTTTAATCTTTTCCGTAGTCATACGTACCAACTCCGGTCCCAACAATGTTGCTTCACCCACCTCATCCCAGCATACTGAAGAACGACACTTTCTTCCATACAACGCCTCAAATGGAGCCATGTGAATACTTGATTGATAACTATTGTTGTAGGAAAACTCCACCAATGGTAAGAACTTGTCCCAACTTCCTTTGAAGTTAAGGACACAAAGTCTTAATAAATCTTCAAGAGTTTGAATAGTCCTCTCCGACTGCCCGTCTATTTGAGGATGATATGCCGAACTAAATCGTAAATTCATGCCCATAGCTTTTTACAAACTAACCCAAAATCGTGAAGTGAATCTCGGGTCTCGATAAAAAACTATGGATACTGGCATACCATGCAATCTTACAATCTCGTTTATGTACATACGAGCAAGACGTTCAAGTGTATAAGTTTCTCGTATAGGTAAAAAATGATCCGACTTGGTCAATCTATCAACAATGACCCAAATCGCATCTATGCCTTGAGAAACCTTGGGAAGACTGGTAACGAAATCCATGGTAATGTGCTCCCACTTCTATTCTAGAATTTCAAGTGGTTGCAATGGACCTTTTGGCACTTGATGCTCCGCATTGACTCGTTGACAAGTTAGACACCTTGAGATAAACTCTGCGATCTCTCTCTTTATATTGCTCCACCAAAATGTATGTAAAAGATCACGATACATTTTGGTACTCCCAGGATGGATTGAAAATGGTGTGTTGTGCGCCTCCATCATGATTTTATACTTTAAGTCAGAATCGTTAGGAACATAAAGTCTAGAGTTGACTCAAAGTATTTCTTTTTCATCGATTCTTATTTCCGAAATAGCACCTTCTTGCACTTTCTTCCTCATACGCGTCAGCTCCAGGACTGTAGCTTGAACAACTTTAATTTTATCGATTAAAGTCGGTTCTACTCGTATATTCGCCATCATCACATGGGTCCCTAGAGTCTTTAACTCTATCTCCATCCTTTGTAAGTCATATACAATGGGCCTTTGCGTTGACAATAATGCACTCGTACCCGCATATGATCTTCTACTCAATGCATCAGCTACTACGTTCGCTTTTCCAGGATGGTATTGAATGGTATGATCGTAATGTTTTAATAGCTCAAGCCATCTTCGTTGTCGCATATTGAGCTCCTTTTGAGTGAAGAAATATTCGAGGCTTTTATGATCCATATAGATCTCCATCTTCTTTCCATACAGGAAATGCCTCCAAATCTTAAGCACAAAAATGACAGCTGCCAACTCTAGATCATGAGTAGAATAATTCCTCTCATATTCTTTGAGTTGCCGAGAGGCATAGGCTATGACTTTCCCATATTGTATGAGAACACATCCTTTACCTGAAGCATCACTGTAGATGACAAATCCGTCCGAGCTAGATGGTATTGTCAGAACAGGTGCTGAAATAAGGCTCCTTTTGAGTTCTTGAAAACTTTTCTCACATTCCTCGCTCCAACTGAACTTTGTATCTTTTCGAGTCAGCTGAGTTAATGGAGTAGTGATTTGAGAAAACCCTTCTATGAATCTCCGATAATAACCAACTAAGCCGAGAAAGCTACGTACTTCGATCACTGACTTAGGTTGCTCCCAGCTTTGAATTGCTTTAATCTTTGCCGGGTCAACAAATATTCTATGATTTGATATCACGTGCCCAAGGAATGCTACTTTCTCAAGCCAGAACTCACATTTCTTCAACTTGGCATATAGCTTGTTTTCACGAAGATTTTGGAGTATCAACCTCAAGTGTTTCTCATGGTCTTCACGAGTTTTAGAGTAAATGAGGATGTTATTAATAAAGACGATCACAAAGTGATCCAAATATTCTTTGAATACTCGGTTCATCATATCCATGAAAGCAGCATGAGCATTAGTCAATCCAAAAGACATGACTAGGAATTCGTAATGCCCTTACCGAGTTCTAAAAGCAGTCTTTGTAATGTCATCAGTTTTAATCTTCAACTGATGATATCCGGAACGAAGATCAATCTTTGAAAAGAATTTGGCTCTTTACAACTGGTCAAACAGGTCATCAATGCGAGGCAACGGGTACCTATTTTTGATGGTGACATGATTCAACTCCCGATAATCAATACAAAGTTGCATACTTCCATCTTTCTTCTTCACGAATAAAACATGAGGTACTATTCCTGAAGTATTATTCATGGGGTACTATTCACGGGGTACTATTTACCCAAAAAATATATTTCTTTTCTTTCTAAATTATTTTTGGTACATGAATATTATTCTTGAATTTTACTCTACAAAGCAATATCATGTTGACAATTTGGACGTTATTGATTTCTAGATAAATTAAATTATAAATCTTTAAAATTTATCCTTGAACTTGTTTTATTGAATTATTATGTCATTGTCATCATCCTCATGCTTATATTGTGATGAAAGTCATTTTTGGCTTACGTGCAGAGATGGACTTGGTATGATTATGACCAAGGATTATTCGGTATAATCATGATCGTAATGTGATGAATGATGTGGTGAAAGTCCTCATTGACCTGTGGTTCATTGATGGACAGTTGTTGGAATGATTATGACCATGGATTATTCGGTATAGTCATTACCATTGAAGATTTCATGAATATCCTTGGCCCGTAGTGCAGGGATAATTCGATGATGTGGTTTATTTATTAAGCTGAGTCTCAGCGATAAAGTTGATGAAAAAAAACTTTTTAAATCATAGAAGATAGTAGATTTTATGCTCTACTTGACTCTTCTAATGGATTGCTTATTTCCGCTGCAGTTGTTGACCTAAAACTTGTTGTCTATTGTATTATATCAGTTGTTATACTGTTGAAGGCTAAGGATAATTTATTCTGCATTATCTTAATCATAATATTTCTTACTGGGCTGGTTAATCTCACCATTTCTTTCATTGTTCTCTTCAGAACATGAGAATATAGCTGGGACGAGTCGGGGACTGGAGTGATGGTCTAGGATAAATGGTTTTAGTAGTCCTCACTATTCTACGGAATAATGTGATAATAATTGTAATGAGGACACCATTGAGTGTGGATATTGTCTAGATGACAATATTCTTGTTTAAACTCTCAGCTATGTTTTGTCGTATTTTACACGACTGTTGTATAATTAAGTTGTATTTGAATTTATGTACCATGTATTTGGCGACTCAAGATGGGTGATGTATACCTATTTTGGGGGCGTCACAGTGATGGTCCGAGATGGTGGCTATAGTAGTTCTCACTATTCTGTGAAATAGTGTGAAAATAAATGTAATGAGGACTCCATTGAGTGTGGATATTGTCTAGAAGACCATATTCGTTTTAAAACTCTCAGCTATGTTTTGTCGTATTTTTACACGACAGTTGTATTAAAGAAGTTTTTATTTGAATTTTGTACCATGTATTTAGCAACTCAAAATGGTTGATGTATATACCTATTTTGGGGGCGTCACAATTGAATTCTGGATAAATTGAATTATAAATCTTTAAAATTTATCCTTGCTTTCATTTAATTAAATTCTTATATCATTGCCATCATCCTCATGCTTATATTGTGATGAAAGTCATCTTTGGCCCGTAGTGCATAAATGGACTGTTGATTGGTATGATTATGACTAGAAATTATGTATTGGTATAATCATGACTTGTAATGTTACAAATGATGTGGTAAAAGTTCTCATTGGCCCGTAGTACATTGATGGACAGTTGTTGGTATGATCATAACCATGGGTTCTCTTCGGCCAAGGGTGCAAAGATGAATTGTTGTTTGGCATGATCATGACCCCTAATGATAATAACGAATTTCATTGGCCTGTAATGCATGAATAATTCGTGGATGTGATAATAACGAATATCCTTGGCCCGTAGTGCATGGATAATTCATGGATGTGATAATAACGAATGTCCTCATTGGCCCATAGTGTATTGATGGACCGTTCTTGGTATGATCATGACCATGAGTTCTCTTCGGCCAAGGGTGCAACGATGAATTGTTGTTTGGCATGATCATGACCATTAGTGATAATAACGAATATCCTTGTCTCGTAGTGCATGGATAATTCATGGATGTGATACTAACGAATATCCTTGGCCCGTAGTGCATGGATAATTCGGTGATGTGGATTATTTATGTTACAGATAGATGATGTGATAAAAATCCTTTTTGGCTTACGTGCAAAGATGGATTGTTGATTATTGGTTTTACAGTTGTATATCTTTGGCTTACGTACAAAGATGGATTGTTGATTAGTGGTTTTACAGTTGTATATCTTTGGCTCGTAGTGCAAAGATGGACTGTTGATTTACCTGATTATAAATATGAATTGTGAAGACAGGAGATGAGAATTCTCTTTGTCTGCAGTACAACAAAGAACTGTTGATGAGTATTACATGAATTAAATATTAACGATGGACTTTTAATTTGGGGGAGATAGTAGATATTATGTTCTACTTGACTCTTCTAATGGATTGTTGATTACGCTGCAATTATGGTTGAAAACTTTTAGTATCTAACATATGTTCTCAATCTCTGATTTATTATTGATCAAGGCTATTGATAATGTAATTATCTTAGTCATAATATTATTTACTGGACTATATGTGCTCACCCTTTTGCTTCACAATTCCTTTTAGGTAAAAAGAGTGTAGTTGGGTCGAGCGGGGATAACAGGGGAATAGTGTGATGATCCGAGACTGTGAAAATTTCTCAATACATTATAAAACTGCATGACGTGCAATATATAATTGTATTAAGGACCTAAGATGGGTGTGTCATATATTATATGTCATTTAATAATTAATTTTGGTGAACAACAATAGGGTGATGAGAACCCGACTTTGAAATCGTCAAAAGTGCACCTCATTAGAATGAACATGATAGTAATCTTCCCGTTAAAAATTCAACAGTTGTATAAATGAAGTTTGTATTTGAATTTTGTACCGTGTATCTAGCGACTCAGAATGGGTTGTGGAT
Source organism: Panax japonicus (assembly GCA_020205505.1). NCBI lineage: Eukaryota > Viridiplantae > Streptophyta > Magnoliopsida > Apiales > Araliaceae > Panax > Panax japonicus. The sequence goes on from CM035091.1 coordinate 37,906,255, forward strand.
ACCTATTTTGGGGGTGTCACAATTGGCATACTATGCAGTCTTACAATCTCATTTATGGATATACGAGCAAGACGTTCAAGTGAATATATTTCTCTTATAGGTATGAAATGAGCTGACTTGGTTAATCTATCAACAATGACCCAAATTGCATCTATGCCTTGAGAAACCTTGGGAAGATCAGTAACGAAATCCATGGTAATGTGCTCCCACTTCCATTCTGGAATTTCAAGTGGTTGCAATGGACCTTTTGGCACTTGATTCTCCGCCTTGACACGTTGACAAGTTAGACAGCTTGAGATAAACTCTGCGATCTCTCTTTTCATATTGCTCCACCGAAATGTATGTCGAAGATAACGATACATTTTGGTACTCCCAGGATGGATTATAAATGGTGTGTTGTGTGCCTCCATCATGATTTTATACTTCAAATCAGAGTCGTTAGGAACACAAAGTCTTGAGTTGACTCGAAGTATTCCTTCTTCATCGATTCTTGCTTCTAGAATAGCACATTCTTGAACTTTCTTCCTCATACGCATCAGCTCCAGGTCTGTAGCTTGAGTAACTTTAACTTTATCGATTAAAGTCGGTTCTACTCGTATATTTGACATAATCACATAGTTCCCTAGAGTCTTTAACTCTATCTCCATCCTTTGTAAGTCATACAAAATGGGTCTTTGCGTTGACAATATTATTCCCAGGAAAGAGGGGGCTTTCTGATTAGGACTTCTCCTTATTGGCGCGCAATTAGATGACCAAACTCCTTTCCTCAACAGAACTTTCTAGACATCATTAATAATGCAAATAATAATATGAATAATGTTTTCGTCTCAATTATTGATTTAATAATATAAAATATTGTGACAATAATTGAATCAATAATGTGAGATATTATGCAACAATTATTGTGGCAATAACTAAATAAAAGTGAATGACTTCTCATGTAAGCATCAGTAATCAAAGATACTGTACAATACCTTGTGCTACTATGCAACCACGCATATTACTGTACTTTTATCACCTGGTATTTCAATAGTTAACGGTAAAACTTTTGCCGTTATTTTTATAAGAAGTTATTTTTGTCGTTTTCTAACTCCGATAGTAATTCTGTTACGGGGTCCACTAATGATTGTGCCGTCGTATGAATATTCCCTTATAAAATGAATATTCCCCGACCAAACGAATATTTTATAACAACTCACTTAATTTGCCAAATTTGTAAATATTACCCACAACTATAAAATTATATCAAATCCACACCTTATTATTCAAAAATAATATTTTGAGAAAAATTAATCTTTATTCATAAAAGTTGGGGTCTTACAAGTAGACCATGTCATCCATTTATGACGCGACATATTCAATTAAACTAGTTGAAAAAAAAAGTTTAATCACTTGATTGAAAAAATTAAAAGGTCGATCAATGAATTGAAAAATATAAATCATTTAGAGTAGTAATTTATATTTAAGCCTAAATCGAACGTGATTCATTTGATTTAGGTTAATAAACCATTATATCATATGGACTAAATCAAATCAAACCGAATAAATAATACATATATATTATATATTTTATAAACTTTCTATTGCCAAACATCATATTTAAATCTAAATAAGTATCTATAATCTTAAGCTATTATCTATAAGTGTTGAAACGGAATGAATTAGAGCTGATTACATGAGAAAAGAAGTAAAATTGGAAACTGCACTAATCTACCCCGACGAACTCATTGCCTTAAATGAATCCACCCTGACGGATACCTATATGGATTTCACGAAAGGTCCAATCCGTCCCGACATTATAGAGTAGGAATTTACTCCATTAGTCAGTCCCTACCAACTAGCATTATTTGTAAGACCCCAACTTTTATGAATAAAGATTATTTTTTCTCGAAATATATTGTTGAATATTATGGTGTGGATTTGATATAATGTTATCGTTGTGGGTATTATTTATAAATTTTGCAAAGTAAACAAGTGGTTATATAATATTCGATTGGTCGGGGAATATTCATTTTAGCAGGGACTAATTGTACGACGACACAATCATTGGTGGACTCCACAACGGAAGTATAGTCGTAGTTAGAAAATGACAGAATTATCTTTTTATAAAAATAACGGCAAAAGTTTTACCGTTAAACTGTTGAACTACTCGGTAGTAAAAGTACAGTAATACGCGTGGTTGCATAGTAGCACACGATATTGATTATTGATGCTTACGTGAGAAGTTACTCAGTTATACTCAATTATTGCTGTATCATATCTCTCATATTATTGATTCAATTATTATCACAGTATCATCTGCATAATATTTTTTTATATTATTAAATCAATAATTGAGACGACAAAGTTATTCATATTATTATTTGCAATATTGACAATGTCTAGAAGTTATGTCAAGGAGAGGTTTGGTCACCTAATTGCGGGCCAATAAGGAGAAATCCTTATCGAAAAGCCCACTCTTTCCTTGGAACGACCTGATTGTTAAATATTGTGAGTTATAATATTAATGATGAATACGTTCATGTTGATTAAAGATTAAATTGATAGTTTCATTGTGTTGGGATTATTAGTGTTAGTGGAAATCAAAATTTATTTCGATAATAATTGATGTCTGGAGGTTATATTGACCAATCGAGTAATTAATCAAATAAATGAGCAATTAATTGCTATTATTTTACATGCTTAAACCTATTTGTTCACATGTGTGTACTATTGATTCACATTCATGTACTATTAGGGGAGATGGTGCAAGATTGATAATACTTGCATGAATAAATTAAAAATGGAGGTATAAATGAAGGTACTATACTGTAATTAGTTTTTTTACATGATTATACAATTAAGTCATATGAATGAACTATTAATTCACGTTATTTACTATTAGGGGAGGTGGTGCAAGTTTGATAATACTTACAGGACTAAATTAAAAAATAAAGAAAAAAGAGGAATGTATTATACTGTAATATTTTGAGCTCCAAAACGTGTAATTATCGAAACTATATTTTTCTATAAATAGAAGCTCATTCTTCTTTCATTCTCACCAATTCACTAAGTCTCACAAGAGCAATTATTATAGAGAGAAATTATAGAGAGAAAGAAGAAGAGAAGTCTGCTATCTCACTATTCCAGTATCCAGTTTCTTCTAAGGTAAGGGGTATTATTCCTTCGTATTCATGAAGAGAGTTATTTTCTTTCAATACTCGTAAGGGTTGTTATTCCATTTTTTATTATTCTGTTGGAATAACCTGTCTGCGCGGTCTATCGCATGCCTAGTGAATTCTGTTGTTATTCTATTCTTTATTATTCTGTTGGAATAACCTGTCTGTGCGGTCTATCGCGTGCCTGGTGAATTCTATTGTTATTCCAACCTTTATTATTCTGTTGGAATATACTGTCTGTGCGGATTACGCATGACCTAGTTCTGTTCTTTATTATTCTCACTACAAGAAAAAGGTTTATCAGCGACCACCTATCAGCGACCGTACACGGTCGCAAATACCTATCAGTGACCGACTGCGGTCGCTAATAGTCGTCGCATAAAATCTGGTCGCTGGGATGCACTGCAGCGACTACTATTAGTTTTCGACCTATCTGAGACCACTATAAGCGACCGAAATGACAAATTCGGTCGCTAAGTTGAGTCAGCATGGTCCATGGCAAAAGCTGACGTTGTCCACGTGGTAGAGACCGATATCAGCGACCGCTTGTTGTCGTTGATAGTCTAAAAATGTTTAGCCGTCGCTAATACCTATCAGCGACCACATGCGGTCGCTGATATGAAAAAAATAAGAAAACCAGAATTTTGCTGTTCTACAGAATTCCCAAAAAACTGTACCTGTTTTATACCAGCTTTATCCCAACATACATACACAATAAGTTAAACATCATACACAACACTATAAACATCCATCGTCCACCGACACATACACCAAACTAGTATATAAACTATATAAACCTTTAAACACCAATATGATTTGAATATATATAAAATCAAAACTTGTTTAAGTAACATACAAACATCCAAAGAATGAATATACAAGTACAAGCTTATACTATAACTACAAAATTGATCTAAAGCAGGTACGTTAAGCATCATCGCTACCTTGATCACCCTGTAATTAACAAAATAATAAAAAAAAGTTACAAATATAGTAACTATGTTGATACTGATATATATTACGACAATATATACAACAAATTAATTTTATACCTCGTCACCATCCCCATGCTGTCCTGCTGCTGCTGTCGCTACTGCTAACTCCTCAGGATCAAGAACCCCCAGATGCCCGTCCAGTATCTTCATAAGATTTCGATCTCAACATATAGCTCTCACACAGTCAGCCGGAGTATGAACAGCTGGATGACTCGATGACTGTGAGGACTGGGTAGCAGAGCTGCCTGAGCCATTGAAGGATGGGCGTCGTCATTGTCCTTGACCTTTAATATAGTTCTTCTTCACAACAGACGCCCTCTCCCATAACTTTTGATCAATAGGCAGACGTGGAGTGCCTTCAGGATAGCGCTCATTCAATAAACACTTATAAGTATCATGTCATCATGTTAACAATTAAATAGTTAAAAAAAATTCTATAAGCATTGATAAACAAGATCAAGTTGTTAAAACTTATTACCGCTATTTGGATAGCATCAAGCAGACCATCACAGGTGGCCATGTACACATCCAGCCAATGGATTGGCTAACCTTGAGACTGAGACTCCTATACAAAAAATAGCACAATATTACTAAGTAAAAATGGGATATATTTTCTATAATTCATGATTGTAAACATATTAAAACTTGTAAATACGTACCCTGGCAGTGATATACTTCAACTATGAAAAACATCCGCCCTTGTATGTTCCTTTAGTTTTTTCGTCATCGGGTACACCCGAGGCTCTATTTGTGGCGGCATTCTTTCGTCTTTTCACCCAGCTCTCAGCTCTCTATTGGGCACACATCTCAGCCCATATGGACTGGGCGCCCCACCAGGGGCTATACACGTACATGTAATCCTCTCCCTGGCTAGGATGGTCGATATCGGCATTGTGAATGGCTTTTTTGTCGTTCTTTGTTCAAATTATCCTTTGTGCGGACAGCGCACTTCTGCCAGAATAATGTCTGAATCACTGAAGCCTACACATCCCCCCATCTATACCTTTTTTACAAATAAAAAAACAATAACAACATTACTAAACAATTATCCTTAATTAGAATATTATATTATCTATCATAATTAAAAAAAATATACCTGGAATTCAGCCCAAACAGTATCCTTGTGGGCAATAGGTGTGCTCGCGCACGTAATCACAGGTGTAGGCAAATTTTATAAACACAACTGTGATATGCACTTAACGATCTTATTATCTGAAAAATCACTATAGTATACAACAATTTATATCAACGTTAAGTAGATATATTAAAGCAATTTACATCTAAGTTCTATATATCTTGTATAAATAGAATCTAAAATGCTTATATATAAATGATGCAGGACGTACATGCTATTCGGAAAAGGGAAAATCTGAATAAGAATCTGATCATGCAGATTAGTATGGGCCTTGGGCACATGATTAGGTCCCCTACCCATGCCGCGCTTTTTCTACGCTGCTTCAGATGCCATCTGTATATTACAAATTTTAAGATGTATATATGAGTTATATTTGATTACATGTATATATGAATATATAAAATGACAATAAACATGACAGTGATATAAACATGTATATATATGAATATATATAAAATGACAATAAACAAAAATTGCATTTAAATAGTTAAGTACATAAACATAACAATGATATAAAAAATATGTAATACTAAACATACATTTCTTTTGTTCAAGTGTCAATGTCTGATTCAGAATCAACTTGTATACGTGTTGCAGATTTATAACCATCATCTGCTTCAGATTCAGTGTCAGTTTCAGTCAATAACTCTTCCTCCTCAGTATCAATGTCATCTGACACAAATATTGACTCAGGATCTAATTCATGTGGTTCATCTCCACCATCTAACTGGATTACTTCATTGTCGTCCTTCACATTTATTATAGTTCTAATCTAGGATGCTTACAAATATCTTTCATGTCCAAATATGCCTTATCATTATCTTTTGTCTTCCCCGTAACATTCATCACGGTGTTAAACACATTGTCAAACACATTCTTCTCAATATGCATCACATCTAGATTATGACGAAGTAAATTTATAGACCAATAAGGCAGTTCCCAAAAGATGCTTCTCCGAACCCAGTTATGAGATTCGCCAAACCCATTTATTATGTTTGTGGCATCATTCTTACCAAATAGGATAACCGACAATCACATCACACGATCTCTCATCTCCGTTTCCAACAATCGCGGTGCATGCATATCATTATCTACTTTCCCTTTCCTGAAGTGTTCTCTATTTCTTCAAAACGGGTGATCTACCGGCAAGAACCGACGATGATAATCAAACCATTAAGGCTTTCGACCTTTTGATAGATTGAAAGACTTTGTATGCTCCATACAATACGGAAAATCCAACTTCCCATGTGTACTCCATCCAGCTAACATACCATAAACTGGGAAGTCACTTATAGTCCACATAACCGCTGCCCTAAGGTTGAAATTTATTTTTGTTGCAACATCCCAAGTCTGTACTCCATCCTCCCACAATACCTTCAACTCGTCTATAAGAGGTCTTAAGTACTAAGTTCTTTCCAGGACTCTTAGGACCAGGAACCACGACTGAAAGAAACAAGTATGGTTATTTCATACACATCCAAGGAGGCAAGTTGTACGGAGTAACAATCACCGGCCAACATGAGTACAAAACAACTGAGTGGCCAAACGGGTTGAAACTATCGGCGGACAATCCAAGCCTCACATTTCTAGGTTCCAATGCAAACCCAAGATGTGCTAAGTTGAAATCTTTCCAAGCCTGCCCATCTGTGGGATGATTTAGTTCTCCATCTTTAGCTGATGATTTCGCATGCCAACTCATATGTTAAGCTGTTCTTGAAGACATGTACAATTTGTTTAGCCGATGTGTTATTGGTAAATACCTTAGAATCTTAAACGGTATACTTGATTTTTTTGTAGTCACACCCTCTTTATTAGGCGTAAACTGATCATGACTGCAAAACGTGCACCTTGTCATCTGTTCATTTTCCTTATAAAATAACATGCAATCGTGGGGACATGCATCGATCTTTTGGTATTCAAGACCCAACTTCTTCACCATTTTCTTACAAAAGTAATAGTTACCAGATAATTTCTCACCTTCAGGAAACATACTCTTAATGGCCTTCAACAGTGACTCAAAACACTCATGGCTCATGTTGTGATCAGCCTTGATGTTAAGTAATGTCGCAACTATAGATAATGTAGTGTGTCTGGTGCAACCATGCCACAATGGCTCATTACCCTCGTCTAACCACTTAAAGAAGTATTTGGTATCAGAATTCATAGGTTGCTCTCTGCCTTGTTCCCAATCAAAATATGGCCCTACAATATCATGAACCATTTCATTTATATAATGAGTACTACTGTTCAAATTTTGTACTTGTGTGATGCCACCATCTCTTCTCTGCCCATGTGCCCAACAGCATTATTCTTAACCCAAAAACAACCCAATATCCTGAACCCAAAAACAAGTATTTGACAGTTTATCACGTCTTTGTTCATATAATTTATATTCTTACACTTCAAACATGGACATTGTATCTGCGACTTACCATTCATACATTCTGGGTGACTATATACATACTCCAAAAACACCTGGCAACCAGCTCTAAATTCAGCTATAACACCTATTTGGGCACTTGACTTTCGTCGTGCCATCCAACTACGGTCTGAATAGAGATCCATGATTCCACGATACCTACTACAGACAACATTATAAATGTTAACATATGACTTGAGCATAATTGTAACCATATGACTTGAGCATACTTGTAAACATGCATATGATTAACATTTAAGCATACTTGTAAGCATATGACTTGAGAGTATACTTGTAATCATATGACTTGAGTATACTTGTAGGCATATGATTAACATTTAATCATACTTGATGTTAACGAATGAATGCAAATTAAAGCTCTATGAGAAACTTTAAATGTTATTAAATTTAGTATGAGAAACTAAGTAAATGCTACTTAGTTTAATAGTTATATTATATCATGTTATTTTGTTTTTATTGTTTATCGTAAGTGAATACGTAAGGTATTTCATTCATGCTAGCTTTATATCAGAGTTTGCTAACTCATTTATACAAGTTTTGAGTATCTTGGAGATTAATTCATATCAACTAGTGTGTTAAGGCGCCTAACATGTTTTAATATTATACCCCTCACGGTCCCTTTCTATAATCTTTTATGTTTTGGGATAGTCACAACTTGGTTGAGCAATTTATAGCTTTTATAACATTTTATAGCTTTATTCTTGTATACATAAGTGTTAAATACCCTTGTTTTTCTGTTATAGCTAAAACAGTCTCTTTATTGACCAAGTGTGTCTAGTTACCTTCTCTGTTGCACTAATAGTTCCCTAGCACTGTCTATTTTGACTTAACAGCCCCCTAATAACCAAGCTTGGCTTGGCCCCGTGAGGCTTGGCTAAGCTTGGCGTGGCCTCGTGTGTCCTCACGGCCCCAAGCCCAGCCCATCAGCTCCAACATCCCCTTAATAGGCTCTAGTGGATCACCAATAGGCTCGTTAATAGTATAAATGTTCGCAACTACCCGACCAATAAAAACATTTGGCCAGAGTCTCCCTTGTAATATGGACTAGCCACATGCACGACGACATGTATATAAGGTCATTTCTAGGCACCCAAGACATAAACCAAGAGTCCACATAGACGATCTTGCATAAGTATAAGTAATGTGAAGAAAAGCCTAACTACTACCCATAGACGATCTTGCATAAGTATAGTTCTCATATAGGCATAATTTTGACTATAATTTCATAAACAATCCATATGTAGGCAAAAGAAACCTTTAGGAATTCAAATAACTTTAAAATCATGCTAATAAAAGGTACTTTAGGCATGATTAAGTACTAAATCATACTGACAGTTCATACAAGGTACTTTAGGCATGATTAAGTACTAAATCAAACTAACAGTTCATACAAACTTACTGGCGTAGAGTCTCAGTGATAAATTGTTGTGTCGAGAATACACTTTTTTGAAAGCCCCCTTTCCTAGAACCTCTTTATACTACAAATTACATCATCACATAAATCAGATTGAGGAAAAAGTTATAATGCAGTAGACTCAACTCAAAAGCAATGAACACATAATGATAATATCCGGTGCCTGGACTTGGGCCAGAATGCTTAATGGTACCCCATAGTCCAATAACATTTTCGAAAGAGAAAATCGAAGCCCAAGAACAAAACTATAACCGTTAGGAGATAGTTGGGCCGTCAGCTGCAGGCCATGAGTGTCGAAATTGTATTTAGAAATTATAAATAAAAAATTTGTTAATTTGAATTTTTGAAAGAGGAGAGATTTAAGGCATGTGATAAATATGGTGTTGTGTATTTATAGTATTATTATTTTTAGTAGTTGTAGTAGATAGTGTTTTTGGTATCCACGAGATCAAGTAGGAGTAGTCAGTCCCCTCTCGAATTTAATGTGATTTGAATTTGCATTTTGCAATCATCAAATTGATGGATGGCTTTTCCTGATAATTATTTATACAAGCATTTATAGTTTATCTTATTAGTTATAGTATTACTATAATTTAACTAGTTCATAATCATTTTGAAACTGTCACAAATTTCCTTTTCTTTTTATTCCAAGTTTGGTTTTTTTTATAATTTTGACTTTTTTATTATTATATCCCAAAATTGAAATTAAGAAATAGTAGTTTGTGAAATGATATAATAATTGAAAATGAAAAAGGAATAAAATAACTTTGGGTGACTATAGTTCTATTTGATATGTTAAGTTTTCTAGGCATGATAAAATTTGTCTAGAACACACTTATACATAATTTTTTTTATTATTTTGGTTATACCCTTTTAAAAGAATAAATTAAAAATTAAAATTTGATAGCATGCACTAGAAACTTTTTAATTTGAATAAATAAATAAATAAATAAACAAATACATAAGTCTTACAAACCAAAATGTGTTCGGATGGAGAGAGTATTTTATGTTTGTGATGAACATTAAGCTGCAAATAAGGAGTAAACACCATTCCTTGGTTTATTGAATAACAAAAATTAACAAATTATGGTTTGTCTAAACCACATTCAATTAATAACGAAAATGAAAAAAAAAGTTAGGGTTTGTCTAAACCATATTCAATTAACAAATTAACAATAAATTCAAGGTTTCTAATGGATTTCAAGTGAGTTACCTTTGTAGAGGCGGTGGTAGGTGGGCGAAAGGTGGGTGGCAACGACGGCGTAAACTTCTTCTCCTTCTTATCTTCTCCCCCCTTTCTCCCTCTTCTCTCTATTTCGGTGACCTCCCTCTTTTTTTCCCTTCAATGTTCTATGTCGAGCGAAATGGTTACTGATTTCATTTAGTTTGATCAGCGACCGCTATCAGCGATCGCATGTGGTCACTGAATTTTAATGACATGGACTTATCAGCGACCGCATGCGGTCGCTGATTATAAGTGGTCGCAAAAAAACTATGCGCCAATATTTCATGCTAAATTTTGGGTGGGAAATTTGTTTTAGCGACCGATCAGCGACCGCATGAGGTCGCTGATATCACTTAGTGACTGGATTATATAATGGTCGCTGATGTCGGTCGCTAGTAAGAGTATCAGCGATCGCATATACCTTTTTCTTGTAGTGTTTGTTGGAATATCTTGTCCATGCGGATTACACATGATTTAGTTCCATTCTTTATTATTCTATTAGAATAACCTGACTGTGCGGTCTATCGCATGCATGGTGAATGATCCTTCGTATTCATTCCTTATTAAATCGTGGAAATGATCTGTCTACGTGGATTACCGCATGGCGGGCAAAAATCTATTTACAGTTTTATATATTCTATTATACTCAGTTGGTTAAAGTTTTGGCTTCTATACTCCATGAAATTAGTAGAATATCCTTGATATTTGCGCTTCATCCAGTATCTTTTCATGGAAATATTTTTCTGAGCATTCATGAATTTTACTCCACAAAATAGTATTATGTTGACAATTTGGACGTTATTGATTTATGGATAAATTAAATTATAAATCTTTAAAAATTTATCCTTGAACTTTTTTTATTGAATTCTTATATCATTGTCATCATCCTCATGTTTATAATATGTTGAAAGTTATTTGTGGCCTGTAGTGTATAGATGGACTTGGTGTGATTATGACCAGGGATTATTCAGTATAATCATGATCGTAATGTTACAAATGATGTGGTAAAAGTCCTCATTGGCCGTAGTGCATTGATGGACAGTTGTTGGCATGATCATGACCATTGATGAATACACGAATATCCTTGGCCCGTAATGCATGGATAATTTATAGTCGTGATACTAATGAATATCCTTGGCCGTAATGCAGAGATGATGTGGTTTATTTATTAAGCTAAGTCTCAGTGATAAAAGTGATGAAAAACCTTTTAAATCGTAGAAGATAGTAGATTTTATTCTCTACTTGACTCTTCTAATGGATTGCTTGTTCCGCTACAGTTAAACTTGATGTTTTTTATATTTTATCAGTTTAACACTGTTGAAGGCTAACGATAAATTATTATGCATTATCTTAGTCATAATATTTCTAACTAGGCTAGTTGAGCTCACCCTTTCTTTCACTGTTCTCTTCAGGAAATGAGAATATAGTTGGGGCGAGTCGGGGAACGGATTGACGGTCCAGATGGTTGTTTTAGTAGTCTTCACTATTCTATAAAATAGTGTGACAATATATGTAATAAGGACTCCATTGAGTGTGGATATTGTCTAGATGACACTATTCTTATTAAAAATCTTAGATTATGTTTTGTCGTATTTTACACGACTGTTGTATAATTAAGTTGTATTTGAATTTTGTACCATGTATTTGGTGACTCAAGATAAGTGATGTATACCTATTTTGGGAGCGTCACATTATTTATTATAGCCATTCATATTTTGTGATAGTAATTTCTTCTTCTTAATAATTATATATAAAATCTCTCCATTATTAGAAATTTAACTTCAAACACATTTTTTACATAAATTAAAAGAAAATTGATATATATTACGAATTTTTTTGCCGATTTTTTAATTATCAATTACGTGGATAAATATTAGTAGTAACATTTTTGGAGGGATGTGTAATAAATGGAGTACTCTTATAATTCCCACCAATCATATGTATTTATAAGTTTCGCATTTATAATTTGGTGTAAATTTATCACAATACATAACTTCACTCAAACTAAAAAGTTAATACTCTTTTATTAAAATGGTCGCAAATTAAACAGTGCGGTGCGGTTTCATTTGGTGCGGTTTCGGTTTTCAAAACTAATTGAAACAACAATTGATATAAAATAAGCTCTTTGTTTTCGAAATTGATATAAATTCATTAATGTAGACATATACAACAATGAAAACTATAAACTATCTAAAATGTAAATTTTTTCTACAGTAGTATAACTTAACAATGGTACAAGTGTGCAACTTTTTAAACAGGTTGATGAGCTATAGCAATTGAGGATATTAAAACACGGGCTTGTGAAGATCTTATAGGCTGTTATACCAATTCGGAGAACAACCAAAATACTGCAATAATGATAGCAAGATGTATGAACACCAACAGCAGTAGCAATTCGTAGGAGCTTCACCAAATAGAACCCTTTTCTAGATGTCAACTAAATAAAATAATTAGAAATTAATTATTAGCTCCAATAATTGGGTGAGGGCAAGAAATAACCTTTAGCAAGTAAATGTTGTTGAATGAATTTATTTTTGAATTGAATTCATCAAATACAACAACATCACAATTGTAGTATATTGATATTCTTCTCTTTCTTTACTGTTATCCTCAATTTCAACTTTTGCATATGCTCAAAGGATTTGATGAGGTATCAATTGGTGAAAATTTTAAGCCCTGATTCTCCATATGGGAATCCTAAAAAAGGGTCAAAATGGTAGCAGGACTAAGCGAAAACTGAAGATCATCGTTTCAATGGTTCTATTTGGAAATTACTATAGTACCTATATATTCAGAAAGATATAAAACCACCTGTATTGAACACTCCAAATAATTTTTTTCCCTTGCATATTTGGTTGTATTGGTTCTTTTTCAGTATTCATAACAAACATATTTTGTTTCGAGGACATTTCTAAAAAGTTTAAATCTCTTGATTGTATGGAATCATTCACTTCCATAATCTTCAAATAAGTTGTGGTGGGAAGTATGTTGAACTTTAGTTAAACGACATCGACATATATCAGCAATATCAGCATATAAGAGAAATATTAGCAATATCAACATAGGTATATATAATAGCAATATCAGCAATACATAAGAGAAATATCAGCAATATCAACATTTTTTCTCAGCAATATCAGCTGCTACAACATTGTTTTCTGATACATTCTAAAGAATTAAAATTGGCAGTCAACATATAAGAGCATTGAACAATGCAATAATATAAGCATATATGCATTATATATTGTAAGACCCCAAATTATTAATAAATGAAATTTAATTTCCTCTATTTATTATTTTAAAATAGTAAGGGTTGATTTGATTATTGTGGTTAGTTATTGGTAAAATGCGAAAATATTTTAAATAAGCAAGTGGTTATAAAATATTCATTTTTATCGGAGAATATTCGTTTGGTCGTGGAATATTCTTACTGTCGGGGAATATTCATACGACGGCGCAGCCTTGTGTGGGCCTTATAACGAAAAGCGATTGGATGAAGAAAACAACAAATATAAGTTGTTTATAAATAATGGCGTAGTTGTTACCGTTAATACTGTTGGAATACCCAGTTGTTAAAACACAGTAATACGCGTTGTTGCACAGTAGCACATGGTATTGCACCAATTATTGATTCTTACGTAAAAAGGCACTTCTCAAATAATTGTTACAGTAATTACTGTTCAGTATTTTATTTTATTGATTCAATAATTGTTGCGTTGATATTTTATATTACTGTTGTTTCAATAATTTTCATTACACAATTTTTTCCATTATCGAAGCAATAATTCATATTATCTGAATAATATTATTAGATAACATTATTGACAATATCTAGAAAGTTCTGTCTAAGGAGAGGTTTGGTCACCTAATTGCACGCCAGTAAGGAGAAATCCTTATTAGAAAGCCCTCCCTTTTCCTAGGAACTGCCTGGTTGTCAGTATTGGGATTCTATAATATTATTTATGAATAATTAATTATTAATTTATATGATGAGGAAAATATTCATTTTTATGTGAATATAGATGAAGAAACTTTTTAAAGTGACAATTGTTGAAAATAGATATTTTATCCTTTCTGATAAAATAATATTTTATTATATTATTATAATATAATAATGATGATATTTTTTACAATGAATGTGGGATATATGAGTATATGAGAAGGAAGATTATTTTTGTTGCATTAAATGATTAAAACATATTTTGGGAGTCGGTGGACCCCATTTCTTGACTGAAATTTGATTATAGCCTGTAAAATCACCCATTTGTGGATTTCGGTCAATTTCTGTTTGGAATTTGGAAAAACTTTCTTCTGCAAAGTTGTAGATAATGAAATTTCCTATGGAAAAGACATGTGGTTCGAATTTTTCTGACAAAATGGCTATTTATTATGAATTATTGAAGTTCTGAAGTTCCGAAATAATTAATTTTTGGAAGTTTTAATTATTTATATCAACAAAAATGTTTTTAACAAGTTGGTGGGCTCATTTTGTTGTTAATCATGTGGGATTCCAGCATTCAAAGGTTGGCGTAGGAATTTATATATAATATATTAATATTATATTAAATTTTCTGCTTTGGTGTTCTAAGTGTTTTCCTATAAATAGGGTGTTTAGGTTAGAATTGAAAATCATACCAGAAATACAAGTTTTCTCTCTCTTTCTCTCTCTATATTATCGAGCGTATTCTTGTGAGTATTTTAAGACTTTGAGTGTTTCTATACGGTGCAAGTTCCCTTCAGCTCTATATCTAGTATTTCAGTAAGAAGTACTGTCTTTTCGAGGTAAGGGATATTGTTTTTTTTAAAAAAATGATATTATTTCTTTCAATATCATTATGCCGGAATATTGGTAAGATTTTTCTTGTGAAATTCTTGTCTTTTAGTGTCGGGGTTACTATTCACGTATACGGCACTATTCACAGAAAAATTAAAATTTTGTTTTTCCTCCAAAAATATCTATTATGGATACTAGCCTTGATTGTATCCATGTTTTGATCATTCTTAAATTTTACTCCAGTATGATTATTTATGAGGTATTTTTGGACATGGATAAATCGAAATACGAATCCTTAATATTTGTTATTTTGTTTCACTGGATTCGTTTCCTTTAAAATATTTCTTATCATCCTCAGTCCTAAATGATGATATTACTGAATATCTTTGGCCTTTAGTGCAAAGATGAATGATTTCTGATGAATATCGTTGGCCCGTAGTGCAAAGATGAACAGGTGTTTAGATGAACATGACCAACTGGTGAATATCTTTGGCCTGTAGTGCAAAGATGAATATTTGATTTATGATGTATATTGATTGATGTTACAGGGATAAAATATTGATGATGGACTTTTAAATTCATAGATAATAGTAGATTTCATTCTCTACGTAACTCTTCTATGAATTATTATTTCTGCTGCGAATATTGATCTGAAACTTGTTGTCTATTGTATTTTATAAGATTTTTTCCTGTTGAAGACTAACGATAATTTGTTCTATATTATCTTAGTCAAAATATTCTTTACTGGGCTAGTTGAGCTCACCCTTTTCTTTTTTCTTCTATTTTTCTTCTCAGGAGGCGAGAATGTAACGAGTACTAGTCGGGGTATGGAATAAAGGTTCTAGAAAGTCGTTTTAGTAGTCCTCACCATTTTTGTAAAATAATGTATCAATAATTATAATGAGGACTTATTTGGGTATAAATATTATCTAGATGATAATATTTGTATTTAAACTCATAGTTTTTATGTTGTATTAATAAAGTTGTAGTTGTTTCTATACCATGTATTTTGACGACTCAGAATGGGTGTTGTATACCTATTTTGGGGGTGTCACAGTTGGTATCAGAGTTTAGGGATATGATCTCTGGCGTAGATCGGGGGATAGAACTAGGAAGGGAGAGACGAGTAAATCCTTCGCTAGTGTGTCCTACCTAAGCTTATTTGTTGGTCGGTCATAATATAGGGGTATTATGTGATTTGTTAATTTGTTTAATTAACCCTTGTGTTATGGCAGTATTTAAGAATGACAACTGAGAATGTTAACAGTGGAGTAAATGAAACCGTGGAGACGTCTGTACTCACCAATGAGGAGAACGTGCAATAGGTTGGCAATGTCCTCCTGTGAACAACACCACTGAGCAGATGATGAACGATGGGATGTTTAAAAGCTTTTTGCAGTTTATGCAAAATCAGACGAGGGAGACTCATGTTCAAAATACAGGAGGAAATGATAACAATTCACAGTTTGTCACAGCCAAGCAGTTCAAGGAGTTGGGACCACCAGAATTCTGGGGAAAGCCGGATCCGATTAAGGCGGAGACGTGGGTCAAGTAAATTACCAAGATATTCAATGTCTTGGGATGCACGGAGGAATAGGAAGTTCTATTCGCCACATTTATGTTCCGTAATGAGGCAGATTATTGGTGGGAATCTGTGAAGCGTACCCATCCAACCGTATTTAGCATGTCTTGGGAAACGTTTTAGAAACTGTTCAATGACAAGTACTTTCCTGAAAGTATTCGTCATATGAAGGAGGTAGAGTTCATTAGACTGGAGCAGAATAACATTACGGTGTCCTAGTACGAGGTGAAGTTTGCAGAGTTGTCCAGGTTTGCACCTCATTTGGTGGAGAATGAGGAACGTATGACGCGAATGTTTCTGAGAGGTTTAAAACCAGACATACGTCAATATCTCATTTCACATAAATTTTTTCTCTATTCAGATGTTGTCAATAGGGCTCAATTATTAGAGCGAGATAACGAGTACGTTCAACCGAGGGACTACAACCAGGATCATACCGGTGACAGCAATCATCAAAATAACGATAACCAGCGCAGAAAGAAAAAAACGGATAAGAGCGGCAACCACTCTGGTGGTAATCATGGCCATGAGAATAGAAGAAGCGAGTCGGGAGGAGATTTTAAAAAGAGGAGATTCAACAATGACAATATGAAGACGTCAGCACCAACAACAACTAGTTCCAAGGGAGGAGAACGACCACTGGTCATATGCTATAAGTGTGGAAAAGAAGGACATATCAGTCCAAACTGTCCACAACAATTTAAGGTATGTTATAATTGTGGAAAGGAAGGACATATTGCTCGAGATTGCACTGTAGTGAAACCAAGTCCAGCGGGGATGGTGACTCAAAAGGCTGTCCCAGAAAAGTCAAAGTCAACGGTTCCTGGAAGAGCATTTGTCGTGACTGGTCAACATGCGAGGAACCCAAACGAGGTGATCACGGGTAAGCTAATCATAAATTCTTGCGAAGTTTATGCCTTACTAGATACCGGTGCTACCCATTCATTTATTTCTCCTGCTTGTGCTCAACGTTTAAACTTGACTCCAGAGAAATTAGACTTTTATTTATCTGTGGAAACTCCATTAGGAGAAACTTTCATCACATCCACTGTTTATAAATCTTGTTTGATCCAAGTTGGCACCATCACCTTACCTATTGACCTTATCTCTTTAAAGATACTTACATTTGACGTGATTTTAGGGATTGATTGGTTAACTACTCATCATGCCAAAATTGATTATTTTCGTAAGGTTGTTAGTTTTCATATTCCTAACCAACCTGTTGGGCGAATTCAAGCAACTAAGCCATTGAAATCAATCACTGTTATATCAAGTCATGAAGCTATTCATTTATTAAAAAACGGATGTCAAGCTTTCTTAGCCCATGTTATGGATTTGAATAAAGACACGTCATATTTAAATAATATTCCTGTTGTTATTGACATTCCAGACGTATTTCCTGAAGAACTTCCTGGTCTACCCCAAGAACGTGAAGTTGAATTCTTTATTAATCTTGAACCTGGTACAAAGCCCATTTCTAAAACGCCATATCGAATGACTTCTATTGAACTTCAGGAGTTAAAGGTCCAACTACAGGAGTTGTTGGACATCGGTTTTCCTAGTACATCTCCTTGGGGTGCTCCTGTTTTATTCGTAAAGAAGAAAGACGGGAGTATGCGAATTTGTATCGACTACCGGGAATTAAACCATGTCACTATCAAGAACAGGTATCCGCTACCTCGTATTGATGACTTGTTTGACCAGTTACAAGGAGCACAATTCTTTTCAAAAATCAATCTTCGTTCTGGATATCATCAGCTGAAGATTAGAATTGAGGATATTCCAAAGACTGCCTTTAGAACTCGGTACGGGCATTATGAATTCTTAGTCATGTATTTTAGATTGACTAATGCTCCTACGAATTTCATGGATATGATGAACCGAGTATTCAAGGAATATTTGGATCAGTTCGTTATTGTCTTTATTGATGACATCCTCATATATTCCAAAAGTCGTGAAGATCATGAGCACCATTTGAAACCGGTACTCCAAAGGCTTCGTGAAAACATGTTATATGCCAAGTTGAAGAAATACGAGTTCTGTCTTGAGGAAGTAGCATTCCTTGGGCACGTGGTGTCAAAACATGGAGTATCTATTGACCCGACGAAGATTGAAGCAATACAAAGTTGGGAACAACCGAAGTCGGTGACCGAAGTACGTAGCTTTCTGGGCTTAGCTGGTTATTATCGGAGATTCGTGGAAGGATTTTCTCGAATCGCTACTCCATTAACTCAGCTTAATCAGAAAGATATCAAATTTGTATGGAGCGAGGAATGTGAGAAGAGTTTCCAAGAGCTTAAGAGGAGACTCATTTCGGCACCTGTTTTGACCATACCATCTGGTTCGGATGGATTTGTTATCAACAGCGATGCTTCAGGCAAAGGGCTAGGATGTGTTCTCATGCAACGTGGGAAAGTTATAGCCTATGCCTCACAACAACTTAAAGAATATGAGAGGAATTATCCTACTCATGATCTATAGTTGGCAGCAGTCATTTTTGCGCTAAAGATCTGGAGGCACTATCTATATGGGGAGAAAGTCGAGATATATTCAAACCATAAAAGCCTCAAATATTTCTTCAACCAAAAAGAACTCAACATGCGGCAACGATGTTGGCTCGAGTTATTGAAAGATTACGACCATACCATCCAATACCATCCTGGAAAAGCAAATGTGGTAGTTGACGCATTGAGTAGAAGATCATATGCGGGTACAAGTGCAATGTTGTTAACATAAAGGCCCATTTTGTATGACTTGCAAAGGATGAAGATAGAGATAAATGCTCCAAGTACCCACGTGATGATATCAAACATACGAGTAGAATCGACTTTAATTGATAAAGTTAAAGCTACTCAAGCTACGGACATGGAGCTGATGTATATGAAGAAGAAAGTGCAAGAATGTGCTATTCCAGAAGTAAGAATCGATGAAGAAGGAACACTTCGAGTCCACTCCAGAGTTTGTGTTCCTAATGATTATTATTTAAAGTACAAGATCATGATGGAGGCACACAATACACCATTTGCAATCCATCCTGGAAGTACCAAAATATATCGTGATCTTCAACATACATTTTGGTGGAATAATATGAAGAGAGAGATTGCAAAGTTTATCTCGAGGTGTTTAACTTGTCAACGTATAAAGGCTGAGTTTCAAGTGCCAAAGGGTCCATTGAAACTACTTGAGATTTTGAAATGGAAGTGGGAACACATTACCATGGATTTTGTTACGGGTCTTCCCACGATTTCTCAAGGCATAAGTGCAATTTGGGTTATTGTTGATAGATTAACCAAGTCTGCTCATTTCTTGCCGATACGAGAGACTTATTCCCTTGAACGTCTTGCTCGTATATACGTAGATGAGATTATGAGATTGCATGGCATAACAGTATCCATAGTTTTGGATCGTGACCCAAGATTCACTTCAAGATTTTGGGTTAGCTTGCAAAAAGCTATGGGCACGGATTTACGATTTAGTTCGGCATACCATCCTCAAACAGACGGGTAATCAAAGAGGACTATTCAAACTCTTGAAGATCTATTAAGACTCTGTGTCCTAGACTTCAAAGGCAGTTGGGATAAGTATTTACCATCGGTGGAATTCTCCTACAACAACAGTTATCAGGCAAGTATAGTTGTGGCTCCATTAGAAGCATTGTATGGACGAAAGTGTCGCTCTCCAATATGTTGGGATGAGGTGGGTGAAACAACATTGTTGGGACCCGAGTTGGTACGTATGACTATAGAAAATATCCAAATGATTCGACAACGTATACAAACGGCACATGATCGACAAAAGAGTTATGCGGATCTTCATCGAAAGGACGTGGAATTTAGTATTGGGGATCATGTATTTTTGTGTGTTGCTCTATGAAAGGGAGTTACAAGATTTGGGAAGAGAGGAAAGCTCAATTCACGATTTATTGGTCCATTTCAAATTCTTGACCGAGTAGGAAAAGTGGCCTATAGACTCGTGTTACCTCCAAGTATGTCTCGTGTTCATAATTTTTTACATATATATGTGCTACGTAAATATGTGAAAGACCCGAACCACGTTATTGAGTTAGAACCGGACGAGATAGCCGAAGACTTAACGTACGAAGAGGTACCTGTCAAGATCTTGGATAAAAAGGAGCATGTCCTACGCACAAAGGTCATACCACAAGTTAAAGTTTTGTGGAGGAACCATGCTATTGAGAAAATGACCTGCGAGTTGAAAACGGAAATGAAAGCGAGGTATCCTCATCTTTTCGAAACACCAGTTACATACGTCAATTCGAGGACGAAATTTCATAAGGACGGGAGGTTGTAAGACCCCAAATTATTAATAAATAAAATTTAATTTCCTCTATTTATTATTTTAAAATAGTAAGGGTTGATTTGATTAATGTGATTAGTTATGGGTAAAATGCGCAAATATTTTAAATAAGCAAGTGGTTATAAAATATTCATTTTTATCGGAGAATATTCGTTTGGTCGTGGAATATTCGTACGATGGCGTAGCCTTGTTTGGGCCCCATAACGGAAAGCGATTGGATGAAGAAAACAACAAGTATACGTTGTTTATAAATAACGGCATAGTTGTTACCGTTAATACTATTGGAATACCCGGTGGTTAAAACACAGTAATACGCATTGTTGCACAGTAGCATACGGTATTGCACCAATTATTGATTCTTACGTAAGAAGACACTACTCAATAATTGTTACAGTAATTACTGTTCATTATTTTATTTTATTGATTCAATAATTGTTGCGTTGATATTTTATATTACTGTTGTTTCAATAATAGTCACTACACAATATTTTCCATTATCGAAGCAATAATTCATATTATCTGAATAATATTATTAGATAACATTATTGGCAATGTCTAGAAAGTTCTGTCTAAGGAGAGGTTTGGTCACCTAATTACGCGCCAGTAAGGAGAAATCCTTATTGGAAAGTCCCCTCTTTCCTAGGAACTGCCTGGTTGTCAGTATTGTGATTCTGCAATATTATTTGTGAATAATTAATTATTGATTTATATGATGAGGAAAATATTCATTTTTATGTGGATATAGATGGAGAAAATTTTTAAAGTGACAACTGTTGAAAATCGATATTTTATCTTTTCTGATAAAATAATATTTTATTATATTATTATAATATAATAATGATGATATTTTTTATAATGAATGTGGGATATATGAGTATATGAGAAGGAAGAGTATTTTTGTTGCATTAAATGATTAAAACATGTTTTGTGTGTCGGTGGACCCCATTTCTTGACTGGAATTTGATTATAACCTGTAAAATCACCCATTTGTGGATTTCGGTCAATTTCTGTTTGGAATTTGGAAAACTTTTCTTCTGCAAAGTTGTAGATAATGAAATTTCCTATGGAAAAGACATGTGGTTTGAATTTTTCTGACAAAAGGGTTATTTATTATGAATTATTGAAGTTCTAAAGTTCTGAAATAATTGATTTTTGGAAGTTTTAACAAGTTGGTGGGCTCATTTTGTTGTTAATCATGTGGAATTCCAGCATTCAAAGGTTGGCATAGGAATTTATATATAATATATTAATATTATATTAAATTTTTTACTTTGGTGTTCTAAGCATTTTCCTATAAATAAGGTGTTTAGGTTAGAATTAAAAATCACACCAGAAACACAAGTTTTCTCTCTCTTCAGCTCTATATTCAGTATTCCAGTCAGAAGTACTTTCTTTTCGAAGTAAGGGATATTATTTTTTTTTTAAAAATGATATTATTTCTTTCAATATCATTATGCCGGAATATTGGTAAGATTTTTCTTGTGAAATTCTTGTCTTTTAGTGTCGGGGTTACTATTCACGTATACGGCACTATTCACAGAAAAATTAAAATTTTGTTTTTCCTCCAAAAATATCTATTATGGATACTAGCTTTGATTGTATCCATGTTTTGATCATTCTTAAATTTTACTCCACTATGATTATTTATGAAGTATTTTTGGACATGGATAAACTGAAATACGAATCCTTAATATTTGTTATTTTGTTTCACTAGATTCGTTTCCTTTAAAATATTTTTCATAATCCTCAGTCCTAAATGATGATATTACTGAATATCTTTGGCCTTTAGTGCAAAGATGAATGATTTCTGATGAATATCTTTGGCCCGTAGTGCAAAAATGAACAGGTGTTTAGATGAACATGACCAACTGGTGAATATCTTTGGCCTGTAGTGCAAAGATGAATATTTGATTTATGATGTATATTGATTGATGTTACAGGGATAAAATATTGATGAAGAACTTTTAAATTCATAGATAATAGTAGATTTCATTCTCTATATAACTCTTCTATGAATTATTATTTTCGCTGCGAATATTGATCTGAAACTTGTTGTCTATTGTATTTTATCAGATTTTTCCCTGTTGAAGACTAACGATTGTTCTATATTATCTTAGTCATAATATTATTTACTGGTCTAGTTGAGCTCACCCTTTTCCTTTTTGTTCCATTTTTCTTCTCAGGAGGCGAGAATGTAGCGAGTACTAGTCAGGTTATGGAATGAAGGTTCTAGAAAGTCGTTTTAGTAGTCCTCACCATTTGTATAAAATAATGTATCAATAATTATAATGAGGACTTATTTGGGTATGAATATTTTCTAGATGGCAATATTTGTATTTAAACTCACAGTTTTTATGTTGTATTAATAAAGTTGTAGTTGTTTCTGTACCATGTAATTTGACGACTCAGAATGGGTGTTGTATACCTAATTTGGGGGTGTCACATATATTGTTACAAATAATGTTTTTAGTCAATTAAATGGATAGTGATAATTGATCATTGAATCAGGTTGACTTCTACTTGAGTTATTATCATGACTTACGGTGTTATCGCTTCCCCTTTGATACCCTTCACTTACTGCAAAAATCAAAACAAATACTTTCAATTTATTCAAACATGACAAACCTTAAAAAAGCATCTGAATCATTATAATAAGGAGAAACAAGTTTTAAAAAACAAAATCCTTTGGTATACCTTTTCTTTTTCCTTTTTCTACTTTTGACATCTGCTTCATATGTTTAAACTCCTTGGTTACATGATGCCAAAATTAAAGGGGTAGTCATTTACAAGTTTACTACATAAAAAACTGAAGACAGAAAATAAGGCTTACCTATAACCTATTTGCATTCCATTAGTCACTCATCGACCATGCATTACTCAAACGAATTGAATTCATCTATGGAGCATACAAAAAAAAATTTATATGTAAGAATATTTGAAAAGTACAATAAAATCTAATAAAGAATTAAAAATACAATTAACATATACCTTTTTCAATATTCTCGAATTGTTGAAGTTCTTCCAATTGTTCTCGAATGTCAATAAAAGTTTGTGAATTGTGTAGCCAATCTTGAGTACAAATCAATGCTTCGACCGTCCTAGGAGAAAGTGAACTCCTATATGCATCAATAGTCCTTCCCCTGGTGCTAAAGGCGGACTCTGAAGCAACTGTAGAAATACACATACCCAATACATGCCTAGCAATTTTTGAAAGAATTGGAAACTTCACCGAATTCATTTTCCACCAAACCAAAACATTAAATTTTTCATCTTTCTTCTCTCTACCATCCACCAAATATATATCAATCTCTATTTTTTCCCTAACCCCTTCAACTTGTTCTTTCATGTACTTTTCAAAGTCATCATCTAAATCCCCTTCCATGTTTACAGCAGCAAAAGAAGAAGAAATGTCACCTCCCTTATTATCTTTATAATAGTCAAACATTTCTTGAAATGTCACCTCCCTTATTATCTTCACCACTTTTTCACACATTAATGTAGTTTTTGAAGATCATTTCCCATAAAGTCTAGAAAAGCAAAATTCCAAATAATGCATCTTATATCTTGGATCTAAAGCAATATAGACATATAACAAGAAATTAGAATTATCCATATTGTCCCAATACTTGTCATATTTTTCTTTCATCCTTTTAGCTATATCTCTCATCAAAAGATCCCCACTTGAACACAATTTCACTATTGCATCTTGCATTTTTAAAAGTTCAATGAAAAAAAGATTTGAAGTGCAATATTTGGAACCATATATTTTTGTCGTGACCTCATAAAATATTTTCAAAAATTGAATGAAACACTTAACATTTTCAAAATCAATCCACTCTGGATATCCTTCAACCATTTTCTTCTTACTCTTTCTTCTCTTAGTATTATTCTCCCAAGCCTCCGCTTCCTCGTGCTTAAAGAATCTCTCATAATCATACTTTACGGCAATCTCCATCGTCGTATATGTGGAGTTCCACCTAGTCTCAACATTAAGACACACCATTTTCTCACACTTTATTTTCTCTCTTTCCAAACAAGTCTTAAATTTTGCAAGCCTTGCCGGAGAGAATCTAACACACCTCACCGCGTTTCTTATCCTAAAAATAGACACATGTTGATCTTTTAAGCCATCCTTCACAATCAAGTTCAAAATATGAGCACAACATCTCAAATGTATATATTTATTCTCTAATACTGCTTCTGGGTCACGAAGAAATTTTTTCAAGTATGAGATAACGGTGTCATTCGAAGATGCCTTATCTACCGTGCTTGTAAATACACGATCTATCCCCTACTTTGTCAACAAAGCATGTACTAATTTCCCAATTGCAACCCCTTTATGACTTTCAATTTGACAAAATTTTAGAATTCTTTCACAAAGATTCCAATCATCGTTAACCCAATGAGCCGTTAGACACATATAATTAACGTTTTAAAAGGATGTCCAAGTATCCGTTGTGAGGGAGACTCGTTGAGAGGTGATAATTTGCTTCAATTTCATCACTTCTTCCTTATAAATTTTTAGACAATCTCTAGCAACTGTCTAACGAGATGGCATCTTAAACTTTGGTTCTGCATCACGCATGAATTCTCTAAACCCCTCATGTTCCACAATACTAAAAGGTTAGTTATTTTTAATACACATTATTGCAATTCATTTCCTTAATATCTCTTGGTTAAATGTATGACTTTCAAGGTTATGAGTTGCGCTCACACTTTTCTCTCTCTTCCTTTGTCAAAGCAACAAATTATAAAGTCTTTTGTTTTTTATCTTTAATGATTCGGAGGGGGGTGTTGGTCGATTTTGCAATCAATGAATACGTGTAAGTATACACGATCAACAAGTAATAAAGTGATAAGAAAAGTATCGTTCCCACGAGGAATTATTTAATAAAAATTACCAAGTACTAACTCTTAACCAAATCAATTTTATTTAAACAACCATAAATTGTGATTTTTCTAATTAAGAAAACTAAATTAATCAATTAAAACTAGATTACTCTAAAATTAATTCAAATAAATAAAGAATAAGACTTCAATATCCCCAATTATGAACTATAAATCAAATATCCAATTATCCAAATTATTATGTCTACTGAATTGTTAACAGGAATTCTCAAATGCCAAATGTCCTTTTCCAAGTGATCAATTGTCTTCTATTTAATCCAGATTAATCTTGTTATATTTCTATGCAAAATAATTGAATTAAACTCCTTCAATTCTAATTTCTTATGTGTTACATGTGGTGAACAGATATTTCTATTCAATTCACAAACCTAATTATTCACCATGCAAATAACTAAGTCACATGTTATCATGCCCAGTTCTAACCCTAGAATTCATCTTTCAATTCCTTCTAGAGTAACAAGGTAATTACTGATCAAATAATTAAACAATAAGCACAAGACAAGATAAACAATTCACTTTGACATAAATAATTGGCATAAATCAAATAACTAATTTAATGACATAAAAGGTTCAATTGAAATCTTAATAAAAGAGTTAGTTCACAATTAATGAATTAAAATCAAGAATCCACAACTGAATAGACATTAAAAGATAAAAGTATGATAAGAGAATAGAATATAATCTGTTGTCAGCAAATCTGATGCTCCCCTCTTGCTCCTGCTTTTGATCTTCAATGATCTCCAAGTTGCTTCAATCTCCATAACTAGTAAGAACTAGGGTTTATATTTTAATCTAATGGAGTGTTTTATCTAAGCTAAGCTATGTAATTTCTCTTTATTTTATGCCTTACATCATGTATTTATAGGTTACAAGTCCAATTTTTAGCTTAGGAACAAACCCAATCCAATTTGGAGTCAAAAAAGTGTCAAAATTCGCCCCAAAACGCGTCCAAGCCTGACCAAACTCTTCCCCAGTGCCCCGGCGCTGGGCACGGCGCTGCGACACTGCCTTCCAGCGCCCCGGTGCTTGGCATAAGCCTTGGTTGGGCGCCCCGGCGCTGGCAAATGTTTTGATATTTTTTGCTCTGACGTCCTTTGGGAAAATGGCCATAACGTCTTCGTCCGAACTCCGATTTTGATGATTCAAGATGTTCCAGAAAGAAGAGACGTAGATCTACAACTTTCATTCTGTAAGGTTTTCAAAATAAGGTCCCGAGCAATATCCAAATTGGCTCTGAAGTGACTGATGTGTAAATGGCAAGCCCAAAATGCGAATCTAGCCACCCCAAACGTCGATCCAAGTAACTTTTGTCCCAATTCCTATAAAACAACATAAAACATGCATGAATAGACATAAACACATAAAAATATCCAAAAGATTATGTTCAAATGCACTCAATTATGAGTATAAAACTCACTCATCAAATACCCCCAAACTTAAACATTTGCTTGTCCTCAAGCAAAAACATAATTTAAAAAAATTCATCCTCTAGCAATGATCCACCCAAACAATGAATCAATATGAATTCGCACAATGGCCTCAAAGGTTACAACAAATGTTAACCCGCAGAAAATTTCAAAACAATGTCATGTCTAAAATTTCAACAACTTTCATTAACTTCACATCTACTCATAATCCTTTAAGTGCGTGTGTGCATCCAGATGTTCAAAGTAGTCATGATTTAGCTAAGATTAACCAACACTCATAAAAGATTTTCAAAACAACTCTCAAAACTTCTTATCACATCAATCACTGCTAAAATAGACAAAACACAAATTTTTTTTCTTTCTTTCTTGAGGATCAACCGGATATTCAAACTTTTAAGCACATATGAACCCTTCCCAAGTATTTTAAACATATTTTCTTTTCTCTATTTAGTGAGTGCGTTTTACGCTCCATCTCACTTTCCATTTTTTATTGAACAAGTGCATTTTACGCTCCATCTCGTTTTCCATTTTTCATTGAACGAGTGCGTTTTACGCTCCATCTCGTGCTTGCATTTATGGGGAGTACATTTTACGCTCCTTCTCGACCCACCACATGCTTCAATTATTCAACTCGGGAAGGTTCCAATAATTTTTTTTTAAAAATAAATACCCCAAGATTTCCCCTAAACTTATGTGAGTGCCTAATTTTCACTTCGAATGATGCTCAAATAAGATTTCTCAAGTTGCAATGGTATCATTCATAAGCATTTAGCCAAAAAATGTCAAACTCAACTGTCTAAACAAATGGATGTGTAAAAATTTTAAAAAATTTCGCACGTAATGTGAAAACCAACTAATGAGTTAAAATATAGACTAAGCATGCTCATCAATTCTCCAAGAGTTAACAATATCAACCACCCACTTATCATTGGCCAAAATCAAATTCCCTCATAACATTGCCCAAGTAAATACTAAACATGATAAATACCCCCAAACTTAAAACAGATATTGTCCTCAATGACTAAGATAGGAAAAATTAAAAGAAAGGACTTCCCTGACATATAGCAATTTATCTCCTTGTCAGCGAAGTCTGAAGAATAGGTTAGGCACATTGAAATGAATCGGGCACCACACTTGAGTTGGACTTAACTAACCTGTAAACACAAAAGAAGCAAGCTTATTAAATCCTAAAGAAATGAAAAAAAAATCTATCAACTAATATGAAACCTAATAAAAATTAAAAATTAAAATTAAACTTGGGTTGCCTCCCAATAAGCGCTTGTTTTATAGTCTCAGCCTGACTTAATCAATTCTCTATCCAATTCCCCTACGAAAATTGAGGAACCCTCCATCCATAAAAAGCAATGTCTCTTTTGGGAGGTTCCCAATTATAAAAACCCTTGAATTGAAGTCACCTAGCATGCTCTTTGTAGATAGGTTCCCTATTAAGAACGTCCAACAACTAGGTGTTTTCTCCATTATGTCTATTATCAGATTGAGGCATTGAAGCTTAATAAACACAATGGGATCATCCTCTATCTTCTCCTTTTCAACCCACCATGACTCCATAGTTGTACTAGCTCTTATGTCACAAAGATCTTTGCCGACGACATGACTGCCAATTGGGTATGGTTTTACAAAACTTCCCGGATTATTGAACTTTGGTGGAGAAGGCACATGGGATACTAATGAAATCGGCTCATCTTCGTTGAATCTTACAGTTAGATCTTCGCCGATCTCCTTTTCTTGGTCCCCAAGTCTTTCTTCTCTATCAACATCTATATCATTTGGCACATCCAGTTGCAGATTTGGTTCGGGCTCACCATCAGTCTCGAAATCCGTGTCATAGAGCCAAGTGTATTGAGGACAAATGTTCTAGGCCTTGTTCATTTGTTCCATTTGGTTCGCAAATTTTTGACTTGATATCTCTCGATTAATCCTCCACTCCTCACCTGAAGCTATGAACTTGGACAAAGCTTTCTCCCAATTTGAATGTTCTTCTTATTGTAGTGGAGGTGGACACGAGAAATCCGGTGGGTTTGTTGGACTTGGAGTATAAAATTGATCTTGATGAGTATGGCTCCATGAAAAATCCGGGTGATACCCCCAATGCTGATAATAGTTGTTGGGATAGACATAATTGTTGGGGTAATCACCACCATACGGTACCGGCTCAAAACTGGTGGTGCATTGATGACTCATATGATTTCCAGCACAATAATCACAAGTAACCGCCACACTTTGACGACGTTGAGCTTCAAAAGCGTTGATCCTTTTCGAAAGTATCTCAATTTGTGCTGATAATGCAGAAAGTACTGTCGCGAGTCCATCATTCTCCGTTTCCATTGGTTTAATCATGTTTGCCATTCTTCGCCTCCGTTGGGCAGTGATAACCTCCAACGTCTTCGAAGTTGCCTCAATTTGTAATGGCTCTATAGAAGATGAAAGTGTATGGCCATTGATACGCAAAGTCATCCATGGTACCTGAAAAGAGAGAAATATAGAAAGAGAATTAAAAATAAAAATAAAAATATTTAATTTAAGACTAATTTGATTAAAATTAATATTGGTAAAAATTTATTAAATTAATTCCCCGGCAGCAGCCCCAAAAACTTGTTGGTCGATTTCGCAATCAATGAATATGTGTAAGTATACACGGTCAACAAGTAATAAAGTGATAAGAAAAGTATCGTTCCCACGAGGAATTATTTAATAAAAATTACCAAGTACTAACTCTTAACCAAATCAATTTTATTTAAACAACCATAAATTGTGATTTTTCTAATTAAGAAAACTAAATTAATCAATTAAAAATAGATTACTCTAAAATTAATTCAAATAAATAAAGATTAAGACTTCAATATCCCCAATTATGAACTATAAATCAAATATCCAATTATCCAAATTATTATGTCTACTGAATTGTTAACAGGAATTCTCAAATGCCAAATGTCCTTTTCCAAGTGATCAATTGTCTTCTATTTAATCCAGATTAATCTTGCTATATTTCTATGCAAAATAATTGAATTAAACTCCTTCAATTCCAATTTCTTATGTGTTACATGTGGTGAACAGATATTTCCATTCAATTCACAAACCTAATTATTCACCATGCAAATAACTAAGTCACATGTTATCATGCCCAGTTCTAACCCTAGAATTCATCTTTCAATTCCTTCTAGAGTAACAAGGTAATTACTGATCAAATAATTAAACAATAAGCACAAGACAAGATAAACAATTCACTTTGACATAAATAATTGGCATAAATCAAATAACTAATTTAATGACATAAAAGGTTCAATTGAAATTTTAATAAAAGAGTTAGTTCACAATTAATGAATTAAAACCAAGAATCCACAACTGAATAGACATTAAAAGATAAAAGTATGATAAGAGAATAGAATATAATCTGTTGTCAGCAAATCTGATGCTCCCCTCTTGCTCCTGCTTTGATCTTCAATGATCTCCAAGTTGCTTCAATCTCCATAACTAGTAAGAACTAGGGTTTATATTTTAATCTAATGGAGTGTTTTATCTAAGCTAAGCTATGTAATCTCTCTTTATTTTATGCCTTACATCATGTATTTATAGGTTACAAGTCCAATTTTTAGCTTAGGAACAAACCTAATCCAATTTGGAGTCAAAAAAGTGTCAAAATTCGCCCCAAAACGCGTCCAAGCCTGACCAAACTCTTCCCCAGTGCCCCGGCGCTGGGCACGGCACTGCGACACTGCCTTCCAGCGCCCCGGTGCTTGGCATAAGCCTTGGTTGGGCGCCCCGGCGCTGGCACATGTTCTGACATTTTCTGCTCCAACGTCCTTTGGGAAAATGGCAATAACTTCTTCGTCCAAACTCTTATTTTGATGATTCAAGATGTTTCGGAAAGAGGAGACGTAGATCTACAACTTTCATTCTTTATGGTTTTCGAAATAAGGTCCTGAGCAATACTCAAATTGGCTCTGAAGTGACTGTTGTGTAAATTGCAAGCCAAAAACGCTAATCTAGCCACCCCAAACGTCGATCTAAGTAACTTTTGTCTCAATTCCTACAAAACAACATAAAACATGCATGAATAGACACAAACACTTAAAAACATCCAAAAGATTAAGTTCAAACGCACTCAATTATGAGTATAAAACTCACTCATCAGGGGGATCTAACACAAAATTTTACAAATGATTAACCATTGAGCCCGTGCCATTCTTTCTAATGTTACATCCCACTACAACCTTAAATTATTTACATTTTGCCTTCTTTTTACCCACTTCACAACCCTCTTATACCTTAAAATATTTCCAAGCAATCAAACTCTTTTTACTCTTACATTCATCCTTATCTTCCTTTTTATCATCGTCTATATTGATAGGATTGGCAACATTAGATGATACATGCTGATTCTGAAAATATAAAGTATATAAAATGATAATTAACTACTACTTAGAAATACATAGCAGTAGCATAACAAAAGAGTGTTTATTTTATACCTCGTTAGCAGCTTGTTGATTTTGTTGTATAATATGTTCATTTGAAGGAATTTGAGGGGTAAAAGATATAATTTGAGGCAATTTCAACTTTTCACCTAGTAATTGGAATTTGAGGAGATCTTGATTAGAACTATGAACCAACATTGAAATCAACCAACCACATTAACAAAGTATCCTAATAATTTCAGAGGTTTAAGTATGAAAATCATAATAACATAATATATAAATCAATAAAGAAAAAATTAAAGATAAAAAAGCCCTAATTTTGTTACCTTATAAATCTCATATGTGCAAGAAAAAATGGTAATAGAATGAGAAGAGAAGACAAGGTCGTGAGAAAAGGAGAAGTCGCGGACTCGCGGTGGCCCGATGGACGGTGGTCGCAGCATCACTGTGACGCCCCCAAAATAGGTATACATCACCTATTCTGAGTCGTCAAATACATGGTACAGAATACAAATAAAACTTAATTATACAACTGTCGTGTAAAGTACGACAAAACATAAGCTGTGAGTTTTAATACAAATATTGTCGTCTAGACAATATACAAACTCAAATTCAATATTATTACATTTATTTTCCACTATTTCACTGAATAGTGAGGACTACTAATGCTATCATCTGGTCCGTCACTCCATTCCCCGACTAGTCCCTGCTACGTTCTCATTTCCTGAAGAGAACAATAAAAGTAAAAGGGTGAGCTCAACTAGCCCAATAGAAAATATTATGACTAAGATAATGCAAAATATATTATCGTTAGCCTTCAACAGTGTTAAACTGATACAATATAACAACCATCAAGTTTAACTGCAGCGGAACAAGCAATCCATTAAAAGACTCGAGTAGAGAATAAAATCTACTATCTTTTATGATTTAGAAGGTTTTTTATCACTTTTATTGCTGGGACTCAGCTTAATAAATAATCCATATCATCGAATCACCCCTGCACTACGGCCAAGGATATTCTTTAGTATCACGACCACAATTATCCATGCACTACGGGCCAAGAATATTCATGTATTCATCAATGGTCATGATCATGCCAACAACTGTTCATCAATGCACTACGGGCCAATGAGGACTTTTTCCACATCATTTGTAACATTACGGTCATGATTACACCGAATAATCCCTGGTCATAATCATACCAAGTCCATCTATGCACTATAGGCCACAGATGACTTTCAACAAAATATAAACATGAGGATGATGACAATGATATACGAATTCAATAAAACAAGTTCAAGAATTAATTTATCCAGGAAATAATAACGTCCAAATTGTCAACATGATACTACTTTGTAGAGTAAAATTCAAGAATGCTCAGAAGAATATTTCCATGAAAAGATACTGGATGAAGCGCAAATATCAAGGATATTCCACAAATTTTATGGAGTATAGAAGTTAAAACTTTTGACTAACTGAGTATAATAAGGAATGGAATAACAAAAGAAATCACCAGGCATGCGATAGATTGCACAGGCAGGTTATTCCAATAGAATAATAAATAAAAGAATCAGGTCCGACGTAAAACGCACAGACAGGATATTCCAACAAAATAATAAAGACAGAATCAGGTCTGGCGTAAAACGCACAGACAGGATATTCCAACAAAATAATAAAGACGGAATCAGGTCCGGCGTAAAACGCACAGACAGGATATTCCAACAAAATAATAAAGACGAAACCAGGTCTGGCATAGAACGCACAGACATGATGTTCCTAACAGAGTGATAAATAATGGAACCAGGTCCGACATAAACGTACAGACATGATGTTCCAACAGAATGATAAAGAATGGAATCACATAAGAATTTCACCAATTATAGGGTAGCCCACGTATACAGTTTATTCCAAAAGAATAATAAAGAATAGAATAACAAAAGTTCTCTTCGTAGATAAGAAAGAAATAATACTCCCTACCTTAGAAAAACTGGATACTGGAATAGTGAGGTAGCAAACTTCTCTTCTTCTTTCTATAATTTCTCTCTATAATAATCGCTCTAAAGCTTTTGTGAATTGGTGAGAAATGAAGGGAGAATGAGCTTCTATTTATAGGAAAATATAGTTTCGATAATTGCACGTTTTGGGGCTCAAAAAATTACAGTACAATACCTCCAACTTTTCTTTCATTTTTAATTTAGTCATGCAAGTATTATCAAACTTTCACCACCTCCCCTAATAGTAAATAATGTGAATCAATAGTTCAATCATGTGAATCAATAGTATAATCATGTGAAAAATACGAATTACAGTATAGTACCTCCATCTATACCTCCATTTTTAACTTAGTCATGTAAGTATTATCAATTTTGCACCAACTCCCCTAATAGTACAAGAATGTGAAACAATATTATACACATGTGAATAAATATTTATAATCATGTGAAATAATAGCAATCAATTGCTCATTTATCCGGTTAAATACCCGATTGGTCAAAATAACCTCTAGACATCAATTTTTATCGAAATAAATGTCGATTTTCACTAACACAAAAAATTTCAACATAATGAAACTATTTTTATCAAAAATATAAATTTTGAAATTTCAAAGTTTTACTTTTCCCCGAAAAGTCAATAGCCAAAAAAGTCAACTATTGACTTTTTGACCAAATAGTAAAAACCGGCAAATTTTGTGTTTATAGTCTATTTTTACTAATTTCATCGTTCTGGACTCAAATATCACGTCCGCGTGTAAGACCCCAAATTTTATGAAATAAAAGTATTCAATTTTTCTTATAATTACTATTCAGTAAATGGTTAAATTGATAAAAAGTTAAAGTTAAGGGTGATATATGAAATTTTTTCAAAAATACGCAAGTGGTTATAAAATATTCATTGTTGTCGGGGAATATTCGTTTGGTCGTGGAATAACTGTCAAATGAAGAAAATGACAAAATTAAGTTTTTATAAATAACAGTGTAATCGTTACCGTTAATACTGTTAGAATACCCGGTTAGTAAAATAAAGTAATACGCATTGTTGCACAGTAGCACACGATATTACACAATATTTTTGAATTATTGATTCTTACGTAAGAATGCACTACTCAATAATTATTACAGTAATTACTGTTCAATATTCTATTTTATTGATTCAATAATTATTGTGTTGATATTTTATATTATTGTTGTTTCAATAATTATCACTGCACAATATTTCTCATTATCAGATCAATAATTCGTATTATTTGAATAATATTATTAGATAGCATTATTGGAAATGTCTAAAAAGTTCTGTCAAGGAGAGGTTTGGTCACCTAATTGCGCGTCACTAAGGAGAAATTCTTATTGGAAAGCCCCCTCTTTCCTGGGAACGGCCTGATTGTCATAATTGTGATTCTGTAATATTATTTGTGAATAATTAATTATTAATTTATATGATAATGAAATATTTATTTGATGTGGATATAAATAATGGATTTATTTATGTGGTTACAAATGAAGGAATTAATGTTGAGGTGTTTTATAAGTATTTTGTCAGATTGTAGGTATTAAAAAACTCAAATCGGTGTTCTTAAAGCTTTACTGCGTGAGTTATAATTTTAATCTGACCGTTGGATCGTTGTGATTTTTGGATATATTATATATATGTGAGTTGATTATATGTCCACAAATTTTGAACCGTTAAAAATAAACGCATGATTTGTTATGAATTTTAAAAGGTGTTGAAACGGTGTTTAAAATCATCCGTTTGTGGATTTCGGTCAATTTTTATTTGGAATTTGGAAAAACTTCCTTCTGCAAAATTGTAGGTAATTGAATTTCCTATAAAAACTCGTGAGATTCGAATTTTCTAATAAAAGAGCTATTTATTGTGAATTATTGAAGTTCTGGAGTTCCGAAATAATTAATTTTTGGAAATTTTAATTATTTTATTTAAGAAAAACGTTTTTGTGGTTGTTGGCACATGGGTGGCTGATGTTTTTGACCAAAGATGGATTTAAAAATTGGTTGGTGAAGGTTGGTGTGGAATAAGAAAAAAAAATAATATTTTATTATTTTAGTCTTCTTTGGCGTTCTAGCATTTTCCTATAAATAGAGGGCTAAGTTAGAATTGAAAATCACACCAGAAACATAAGCTTTCTCTCTACTTCTCTCTCTATATATCAAGCGTGTTCTTGTGAGTATACTTTGAGTGTTGCTATACGGTGAAAGGTTTCTTCGACTTTTCATCCGATATTCCAGTCAGAAGTACTGCTATTTTGAGGTAAGGGATTTTAAGGGTTATTATATTTTCAGTTCGTACTTCTTCTGTCCTTCAAAAAATTCTGGAAAAATTTGGAATGATATTTTGATGATTTTTATTGATTATGTCCAAAAATGGCGATTTTTGGATGTATAGATTAAGAGTTATAAATTTTACGGGAAAAGACTATTTTAAAAGTAACCGCTTATAACTCCTTGTGGTTAACTTCAAAATTGATAAAATTTTTATTGGGAGTACATCTATATAATATCAGTGTACTCTGTGAATTTCAGAATTTTTGGACAAAGGTACAATTTATGATAAATGTCTAAATATTTGACAGTTTTGGCCATATGAAAAATAGTAAATGACTTTTAAAAATTCTGAGAAAAATATATGTTCAATATGAGACTATATTCTGTTAAATCCAGGAAAAGAAATAGTTTTGGAATTGATTTGATATTTTTCATAAAAATGGACTAGTTATGAGTAAATGAATTAAATATGTTATGTGAAGTAAGAAAATTGGAAAATAGGATTTTATGGCTTGAGAATCTTATATAAGGTATATGCATATTTTTGATGAGGTTTTTGGTTATTTGGTGATTAAATCTTATGAGTTTGGCATTTTAAGATGATTAAATACATTATTTAGTAAAGTGTAAATAATTAAAATAAATTATTTATAAGCTTAAGAAATATTATTCTTTCAATATCATTATACCGAAGTATTGACATGGATTTTATTATGGAATTTCTACCTTTTTCATGTCGGGGTTACTATTCACGAGTTACTATTCACGGGTACTATTCACGACAAAATTGGTTTCTTTTTCTAACCAAATTATAGTTGATTTATGAATATTACTCTTGAGATTAAAACTATATGTTGATCATATTATTTTATTATCATATATAACATTTTTATAACCCTAATGATGATATTTCTCTTTGACTTGAGTGTAAAGATGGGTAGATTTTTGGTATGATCATGACTATGGGTTCTCTTTGGCCAGTAGTGCAAAGTTGAATTGTTGACTGGTATGATCATGACCATTGAATTTATAATTGAATATCTTTAGCTTAAGTAAAGAGGTGAAATGATCAACATGGTTATAATTATTGTTCATATAAATTCTGAAATAATTATATATTTCTTTGAGATAATAATATATTTGGCCTGTAGTACAAATATGAACTGTTGATGAATATATTTGGCCTGTAGTGCAAATATGAACCGTTGATGAATATATTTGGCCTGTAGTGCAAATATGAATTGTTGAGGAATATCTTTGGCCTGTAATGCAAAGATGAATTGTTGATGAATATCTTTGGCCTATAGTGCAAAGATGACATGTTGTTGAATATCTTTGGCCAGTAGTGCAAAGATGAACATGTGTTGAGATGAACATGACCAACTGGTGATACAAATGAATATCTTTGGCCGTAGTGCAAAGATGAAATTATTAGTATGATTATGAACAGAAAATATGATTTGGTGTAACCATGATCTTTGATGTTCCAGGTAAAGATATGTGATGAAAATTATCTTCGTCCTGGATGAGAAGAGGAATTTAGAACTACAATTATGATTATGAGTTATTCATATGATTGTGGATTAGAATTGTTGATTGATGTTACAGGGATAAAACATTGTTGGTGGATTTTTAACATGGAGAATATAATAGACTTTATAGTCTATTTGACTCTTCTAATGGATTGCTCGTTCCGCTGCAACTATGGTTGAAATTTTTATCATCTACCATATGTTCTAAATCTCTGATTTATTATTGATGAAGGCTATTGATAATTTAATTATCTTTAGTCATGATATTCTTTACTGAGCTAGTTGTGCTCACCCTTTTGCTTCACAATTCCTTTCAGGTAATAAGAGTGTAGCTGGGTCGAGCGGGGGTAACAGTGGAATAGGACGGTGGTCATCATTTAGTTGTTATATTTGGTGAATCAACTAGGGTGAGGCGAACCCAACGTTGGAAGGGTGTTTTGTCACTATCATACAAGATGTCTAATGACATACAACCTCGTGTCATCATAAGACAGGGTTGTGCTCATCCACTTGCTGAGTATATTTACGAGCACTACCTATATAATCTTGGTGTTTGTTTGAAGTATAATTCTCAATTTGAGACAGTGGAGATAATGATAAATCAAGAGAAGACTCACCATTGGGAAGAATATGATAGTAATCTTCTTATTTTTCTTTGGGGTATATTGGGTTAACCAAGGATAATTCTGTGGCCATATGATATCTATCATAACCTAAAAGTATGGCCTCCCATGTACGAAGGTTTCCTTGAGCACTTCCCAAAGATTTTAGTTTCTAAAACAGTTTTTGACTATACCTTTATGTAAGGTGTCACTGTGAGGTGTTGTCCACGGTTGGGACATGTGTCACATTTGGTATATATTTGTATCTAAACTCACAGTATATGTGTTGTTGTATTTTGCACGACAATTATTGTAATAAAGTTGTATTTGTTTTTTGTACCATGTATTTGGCGACTCAGAATGGGTTGGATTGAATGAACCTATTTTGGGGTCGTTACACCGCGTCTCCAAATTCAACTACGAGCACAACTTCAATATTAATAACATTCATCATTAATATTATAACTCACAATATTTATCAACCAGGTCGTTCCCAGGAAAGAGAGGGCTTTCCAATAAGGATTTATCCCTATTGTCGCGCAATTAGGTGACCAAACCTCTCCTTGACAGAACTTCTAGACATTGTAAATATTGTAATTTAATAATATGAATAACTTTGTCATCTCAATTATTGACTGAATAATATAAAATATTATGCAAATGATACTGTGATAATAATTGAATCAATAATATGAGAGATATGATGCAGCAATTACTATAGCAATAATTGAGTATAACTGAGTGACTTCTCACGTAAGCATCAATAATCAATACCGTGTGAAACTATGCAACCACGCGTATTACTGTACTTTTAACACCGGGTGTTTCAACAGTTAACGGTAAAACTTCCGTCGTTATTTTCATAAAGTATTTTTGTCATTTTCTCAATCTGACAATAATTCAGTTGTGGGGGTCCACCAATGATTGTGTCGTTGTACGAATATTCCCTGTTAAAAAGAATATTCCCTGACCAATCAAATATTATATAACAACTTGCGTACTTTACAAAATTTGTAAATATTACCCACAGCTATAACATTATATCAAAACCACACCATAATATTCAAAAATATATTTCGAGAAAATTATTCTATATTCATAAAAATTGGGGTCTTACAGTCACAGTGCTTGGCCAAAGAAGTTATAGTGCTTTGAAGTTTGAAGTTCCCTGAGCTCTTAATTTGTATACATTAAACACTTAGCAGTTGCTTTGAACTTTGAAGAATTAGATATTTAGATTAGAACAGATGTTTTTTCTTTTGCCCCACCAAGTTCAACTTGTTTATTAATTTGGCCCTTTGACTTTACTAACTTATAAATTATGCCCCTATTGAGTTTTCCTTTTAAAAAAAATTGAGCATAAGCATCCCTTATACTCCATCCGCCCCTTCATACATACATACACACACATGGTGCGATTTTCAGTTTTGTGGGTGCGTTTTTGGCTAGTAACCAAACCGGAACCATAAATTTGGTTATTCAACCAACCTAAAACCACAAATTACGTGAGAACCGTTGCTGTGGTTTTAATTGGTGCAGTTGTGCGATTTTTGGTGCGGTTTCAGTTCCAAATTGGTTACTTGTTCAGCTCTAATAATAAAGATAACAATCAAAAAAGTTAGCAGAGTTAACTAAGTTTTTTTAGTTGGTCATGAGTTGACTCAAAAAAAAATTTGAGTTATTTATGAAAGTAAACTCTAAAAACTTAATTAGCAAAAAAAAAGACTTTAAAAACTTAATTAGAAAAAAAACTCTAAAAACTTTTTCCAAAAATTAAAGCATACTTATCATATTAAAAACAGATATCATCTCTTCCAACAATATTTTTTTTTCCTTTTCTTTTTGTGTATATTTATATTTATTATCTAAATCTTTAAAGAGCATAATATGTAATATTTTGTTATTATGAGATTACTAATACAAAATAAGATTATTATTGACTTTTTAAACTTTATTTGGACATTTTAAACTCAAAATTGATATATTTATTAAACACATAACCTATTATAATATTTTACTGTTGTATAGTTATAATATCATATTAATTTGAAATGTCTGAAATTAATTTTTTAAAAATCAATAATAATTTTATATTTTGGAACAAAAGTATATATAATAATTTTTTAAATTTTTAAATTGCATAATTATATAATATCATGTAATTATTAATTATTAATTACGTTTAGATATTATATGTTATAATTTTTTATTAAAATAAATAATCAAATATGGAAAAAAAAAATTTCCTTGCCTTGCAAGGGCATGCATACTAGTTTACTTAATTTGATGTGTGGAGAATACACATAGTACAACAGTTTCTATTTTTTCTATTTCAGGTTTTGTATTTTTAATTTCCTAATTTCTTATCAAATTGTACTATGTACTATATTATACATTTTAAGGGGAAAAGCAATACTAAGAATGTATTTTTGTTCAATATTTAGTGTTAACAATAATAAATTATCAGTTATTACAGGTGATATGATAATAAAATTGTAATAATAAACTTGGAAATATTTGGTCATTTATTTCATGTTAGATTTTTTATGTGATTTTTGTTAGAATTTGAGTTTAAATTGAAATGGGTATCATTAATTGTTTGAAATAATTACACATATCAATGTGTTCTACTACAAGAGTAGATTAAATTAAGTATTTGGAAGCTCAAATTTATGGAGTAATGAATGAGATATTCAATCCCAAATATCACACTTGGAAATGATAATAAATAGTTGTGGAAAGCAAAGTCCCACATCGGTTAAGAAGTAAAATATTAATTGGTTTATATACATTAAAGTTGCTATTGGGTTTTGGCCCCTAGTGGCACCCCACTTTTGTGGAAGGGAGAGTACCTAGCCAATGCTTGGTTTGAACCTACATACGCATCATCGCCGCTCAGTCTGGCCTGGCTCGAGGTTCGAGGTCCTTGTATATAATTTTTGGATAAATTTATTTAAATTTTAATTCATTTAGTTATATTATCAAAACTGTGTCGTTTTGATAAATATTATTTA
Organism: Panax japonicus; assembly: GCA_020205505.1. Classification (NCBI taxonomy): domain Eukaryota; kingdom Viridiplantae; phylum Streptophyta; class Magnoliopsida; order Apiales; family Araliaceae; genus Panax; species Panax japonicus. The sequence continues at coordinate 37,947,488 of CM035091.1, forward strand.
TTATCAATATTGTGTCATTTTGGGAAACGTTATGTGCTGAACGGATGCGTTAATATTGCGTTGTTTTGGGAAGCGCTATTTGTCTGAACGGACGCCCAAAAACTACGTCGATTTTTCCTGAACAAACGTGTCCTTTTCCGCTAAGCCTAAATTACGTCATTTTTGTCCTGCTAAGCTTAACACTACGTCGTTTTTGGCTTAATTGTACCTTTTCAATGGATTGTGTCCCTTCTGATGGGTCACTAACCCTCCTATAAATAGATGAGGGGGAAGCCTTTTCATTCATCGAATTCATTCAAGCATCTTGCATTATAGTCTTTAAGTCATCTTCATTACATAGTTTATTTTGAGAGAGAGTTCTGAGCATTTCTTTGGTTCGTAGAGTATACTATTTGGAGTGCTACTATAGTATACATTGTCATTATATCTTAGGAGACAAGTGCTATCAACTCCGAGCACCGTTAGGAGGGCATAATTGTCTTAAGGATATAGTACAAAGTACTAGACTTGACAAATTCATTTCTATAGTTTGAAGATAAGTTTATATATATATAGTTTCCATTCATTTTTCATAAAAATCTTAAGACAATTATTTTTTCTATATATATATATATATATATATATTATAATAAATATGGCTACCGATTCTATTACTATAGTATGTTCTTCTTCTACACCAATAATTCCAAATATACATGTTAACCATGTTGAAAACTAGAAAGGTTCAATGGTACAACATTCAAAAGATGGCAACAAAAGATTTTGTTTTATCTTACTACTCTGAACTTGGCAAGGTTTCTTCACAAAGATCCTACTGTTCTCAAAAAAGATAAAACAGGCAGGAAGTTGTTGTCACTATTGATGCATGAAAACATGCTGATTTTCTGTGCCAAAACTAAATCCTCAATGGATTGGATAACACATTATATAATGTGTATAGTTCTCTCAAAATAGCAAGAGAATTATGAGACTCCTTGGATAAGAAATATAAGACGGAAGATGATGGCACGAAGAAGTTCATAGTTGGCAGGTTTTTGGACTATCAGGCTATCATCAATCAAGTCCAAGAATTACAAGTTATCCTGCATGAAATACATGCAGAAGGTATGTACTTATGTGACGCCCCCAAAATAGGTATACATCACCCATCTTGAGTAGCCAAATACATGGTACAAAATCCAAATACTACTTAATTATACAACAGTCGTGTAAAATACGACAAAACATAATCTAAGAGTTTTAATAAGAATATTTTCATCTAGACAATATCCACACTCAATGGAGTCCTCATTACATTTATTGTCACACTATTTAACAGAATAGTGAGGACTACTAATACTATCATCTGGACCATCACTCCGTTTCCCAACTAGTCTCGGCTACGTTCTCATTTCCTGAAGAGAATAGGGAAAGAAAGGGTGACCTCAACTAGCCCAGTAAGAAATATTATGACTAAGATAATGATGAATAAATTATCATTAGCCTTCAATAGTGTTAAATTGATAAAATATAATAAACATCAAGTTTAACAGCAGCGGAACAAATAATCCATTAGAAGAGTCAAGTAGATAATAAAATCTACTATCTTCTATGATTTAAAAGGGTTTTCATCACTTTTGTCGCTGAGACTCAGCTTAATAAATAAACCACATCATCCCTGCACTACAGCGAAGGATATTCATTAGTATCAAAACCACAAATTATCCATGCACTACGGGCCAAGAATATTCGTGTATTCATCAATGGTCATGATCATGCCAACAACTGTCCATTTATGCACTACGGCCAATGAGGACTTTTACCACATCATTTGTAATATTACGGTCATGATTATACCGAATAATCCCTGGTCATAATCATACCAAGTCCATCTATGCACTACAGGACATAGATGACTTTCAACATAATATAAGCATGAGGATGATGACAATTCAATAAAACAAGTTCAAGAATAAATTTGTAAAGATTTATAATTTAATTTATCCAGAAACCAATAACGTCCAAATTATCAACATGATACTGCTTTGTGGAGTAAAATTCAAGAATGCTCAAAAGAATATTTTCATGAAAAGATACTAGATGAAGCGAAAATATCAAGGATATTCCACTAATTTCATGGAGTATAGAAGCCAAAACTTTAATCAACTGAGTATAATAAAATATATGAAACTGCAAATGAATTTTTGCCGCCATGCGGTAATCCACGTAGACAGATTATTCCAACTGAATAATAAAGAATGAAATAACAAAAGAATTCACCAGGCGTGCATAATCCGCACAGACAGGTTATTCCAACAGAATAATAAAGAATGGAACCAGGTCATGCGTAATCCGCACAGATAGCATATTCCAACAGAATAATAAAGAATGGAACCATGTAAGACCCCAACTTTTTAATAAAGATGATTTTTCTATAAATATCATTTTCGAATATTATGGAATGAATTTGATATAACGTTATAGTTATGGGTAATATTTATAAATTTTGCAAAGTACGCAAGTTGTTATATAATATTCGATTGGTCGGGGAATATTCATTTTAACAGGGAATATTCGTACAACGGCACAATCATTGGTGGACCGCACAACAGAATTATTGTCAGAGTGAGAAAACGACAAAAATACTTTATAAAAATAATGGCGGAAGTTTTTACTGTTAACTGTTGAAACACTCGGTGTTAAAAGTACAGTAATACGCGTGGTTGCATAGTAGCACACGGTATTGATTATTGATGCTTACGTGAGAAGTCACTCAGTTTTGTTCAATTATTGCTGCAGTAATTGCTGCATAGTATCTCACGTTATTTGATTCAATTATTGTCAATATTTTATATATTATTAAATCAATAATTGAGATGACAAAGTTATTAATATTATTATTTACGATATTAACGATGTCTAGAAGTTCTGTCAAGGAGAGGTTTGGTCACCTAATTATGCGTGCCAATGGGGAGAAATCCTTATTGGAAAGCCCCCTCTTTCCTGAGAACAACCTGGTAGATTAATATTATGAATTATAATAATGATGATAAATTTTGTTTTATTAGTATTATTAATGTAATAAAATAGAAAAACTTTTTATATAAAATAAAATACTTTTATAAAGTAATCTGTTTAATTAGACTATAAATAGAATATATTATATTTTATTATGCATAGTGTTGTATAGTGTCTGCATAGTGTTTGCATAGTAAAAACTTTTTATATAAAACAGAATACTTTTTATAAAGTTTTATTTTATTTGATTATAAATGGAATATATTATATTTTATTGCATAGTGAAGCATAGTATCCTTTCCATTCTTCTATAAATAGGATTCTTAGTTAGAATTGAAAATCACACCAGAAGTTCAGAGAATTCTCCTTCTATAATCTTGAGTGTATTTTTTTAGAGTTTAAGAAAGCTTTGAGCATAAAAATTAGTGCAAGTTTTCTTCAAGTATATCATCACCCTACCAGTCGGAATACTCTTCTTTTTAAGGTAAGGGGTATTATTTCTTTCGTATTCATGAAGAGAACTTCTGTTATTCAATTCTCTATTATTCTGTTGGAATAACCTGTATACGCGGGCTACCCTATACTTGATGAAATTCTTCTATTATTTCATTCTTTATCATTATGTTGGAATAACCTGTCTATGCGAAGTACCGTATACATGGTGAAATTCTTCTATTATTCCATTTTTATTATTCTGTTGGAACATCCTGTCTGTACGTTATGTATGACCTGGTTCCGTTATTTATTATCCTGTTGGAACATCCTGTCTGTGCGTTTACGCATGACCCAGTTAAGTTGTTTATTATTCTGTTGGAATATCCTGTCTGTGCATTTACGCATGACCTGGTTCCGTTATTTATTATTTTGTTGGAATAACCTATATGTGCGGTCTATCGCATGCCTGGTGATTTCTTTTGTTATTTCATTCTTTATTATACTCAGTTGGTTAAAGTTTTGACTTCTATACTCCATGAAATTAGTGGAATATCCTTGATATTTGCGCTTCATCCAATATCTTTTCATGGAAATATTCTTCTGAGCATTCTTGAATTTTACTCCACAAAGAAGTATCATGTTGAAAATTTGGACGTTATTGGTTCCTGGATAAATTAATTCTTGAACTTGTTTTATTGAATTCTTATATCATTGTCATCATCCTCATGTTTATATTATGTTGAAAGTCATCTGTGGCCTATAGTGCATAGATGGACTTGGTATGATTATGACCAGGGATTAATCGGTATAATCATGACTGTAATGTCACAAATGATGTGGTAAAAGTTCATTGGCCCGTAGTGCATTGATGAACAGTTGTTTGCATGATCATGACCATTAATGAATACACGAATATCCTTGGCCCATAGTGCATGGATAATTTGTAGTCGTGATACTAATGAATATCCTTGACCGTAATGCAGGGATGATGTAGATTATTTATTAAGGTGAGTCTCAGCGATAAAAATGATTAAAAACCTTTTAAATCATAAAAGATAGTAGATTTTATTCTCTACCTGACTCTTTAAATGGATTGCTTGTTCCGCTGCAGTTAAACTTGATGTTTGTTATATTTTATCAGTTTAACACTGTTGAAGGCTAACGATAATTTATTCTGCATTATCTTAGTCATAATATTTCTTACTGGGCTAGTTGAGCTCACCCTTTCTTTCACTGTTCTCTTCAGGAAATGAGAACGTAGCCGGGACTAGTCGGGGAACGGAGTGACGGTCCAGATGATAGTAATAGTAGTCCTCACTATTCTGTTAAATAGTGTGAAAATAAATGTAATGAGGACTCTTTTGAGTGTGGAACTTGTCTAGATGACAATATTCTTACTAAAACTCTCAGTTTATGTTTTGTTGTATTTTACACGACAGCTGTATGATTAAGTTGTATTTGAATTTTGTACCATGTATTTGACGACACAAAATTAGTGATTTATACCTATTTTGGGGGCGTCACAGTTGGTATCAAAGCTTAAGGATATGATCCCTGGCTAAGATGTGAGACTAGAACTAGGAGGGGAGAGACGGGGAATTCCTTCACTAGTATGACCTACCTAAGTTTATTTGGTATTTAATTGGTCGGTCAGAGTATAGTGATAATATGTTATAAATCAATTAACCCTTGTTTTGTGGCAGTATCTGAAAATGACATCTGAGAATGTTGAGAATATAAATAGAGCACAGGAGACCATTGAGTCACCATAAATCAACACCCAGGATAATGTGCATCAGGAAGGCAATAATCCTCAGGTGAACAACAACACCGACCAAATAGCGAACGAAGGAATGTTTAGGAGCTTTCTGCAATTCGTACAACATCAGGCAAAAGAGACTCCTGTCCAAAATGTAGGTGGAAACACTGGCAACTCTCGGACGGTCACCGCTAAACAGTTCAAGGAGCTGGGACCACCAGAGTTTATTGAAGAACCAAAACCACTTAAGGCGGAGACGTGGATAAAGCAGATCACCAAGATATTTGATGTCTTGGGATGCTCCGAGGAGCAAAAGGTTCCCTTTGCCACCTTTATGTTGCGAGGAGAGGCAGATTAATGGTGGGAATCGGTAAAACGTACTTAACCTGTCGCACTGAAGATGTCTTGGGAGAAGTTCTAAGAAATATTTAACGACAAGTACTTTCCCGAAAGTATTCGTCATGTGAAAGAGGTAGAGTTCATCAAGTTAGTGCAGAACAATATGACCGTGTCGAAGTACGAAACTAAGTTTACCGAGTTGTCCCGATTTGTGTCTCACTCAGTTGACAATGAGGAGAGAATGATGTGGATGTTTCTAAGAGGTTTGAAACCCAAGATAAGTCAATATATAATTTCTCATAAACTGTGTTTGTATTCAGATGTTGTAAATAGGGCTCAGTTATTGGAGCGCGATAACGAGTCAATGAAACCAAGAGAAATCAGCCGACAAAATGATAATACCAGTGGTAGCAGTCATCGAAACGGTGACAACAAATGTGGAGGGAATTAACATGCCAGAAATGGTAACCACTTTGGTGGTAATCATGGCCAAGACAATAAGAATGGAAATTTCAAGAAGATGAGATTCAACAATGATGGAAAGACGTCAGCACCAGCATCCGTTGTTAAGGAAGGAGAACGACTACCTATTATATGCTTTAAATGCGAAGGGGAGGGACATATCAGTCCAAACTGCGCGATGCCATCCAAAGAGTGTTATAATTGTGGAAGGGAAGGTCACATAGCCCGATTTTGTCGTGTACTGAAGACAAGTCCAGTTGGAACGGTGACACAAAATACCGTCCCAGATAAGTTAAAACCAGTAGTTCAAGGGAGAGCTTTTGGTGTGACCTCCCATAAAGCAAGGAACCCAAACGAGGTCATCACGGGTAAGCTTATCATAAACTCTAGCGAAGTCTATACCTTATTTGATATCGATTCTACCCATTCTTTTATTTCTCCTACCTATTTGACCAGTTTCAAGGTGCCAAATTCTTTTCAAAGATCGATCTTCATTCTGGATATCATCAGCTAAAGGTTAAAACTGAGGATATTCCAAAGACTGCCTTCAGAACTCGGTACGGGCACTATGAATTTTTATTCATGTCTTTTGGATTGACTAATGCTCCTGCTGCCTCCATAGATATGATGAACCGAGTATTCAAAGAATATTTGGATCACTTTATGGTCATCTTTATTGATGACATCCTCATATATCCCAAAAGCCGTGAAGATCATGAGCAACACTTGAGGCTGATACTCCAAAAGCTTCGTGAAAACAAGCTTTATGCCAAGTTAAAGAAATGCGAGTTCTGGCTTGAAGAAGTAGCATTCCTTGGCACGTAGTATCAAGTCATGGAATAGCTGTTGACCCGGCAAAGATTAAAGTTATTCAAAGCAGGGAGCAACCTAAATCAGTGACCGAAGTTCGTAGTTTTCTCAAATTAGCTGGTTATTATCGGAGATTTATGGAAGGGTTTTCTCAAATCGCTACTCCATTAACTCAGCTGACTCGAAAAGATATAAAATTCGGTTGGAGCGTGAAATGTGAGTAGAGTTTTCAAGAACTCAAGAGGAGACTCATTTCAGCACCTATTTTGACAATACCATCGGGCTCGGAGGGATTTGTCATCTACAGTGATGCATCGGGCAAAGGGTTAGGATGTGTTCTCATGCAACACAGGAAAGTCATAGCCTATGCCTCTCGGCAACTTAAAGAATATGAAAGGAATTATCCTACTCATGATCTAGAGTTGGCAGCTGTTGTCTTTGCACTTAAAATTTGGAGGCATTACTTGTATGGGGAGAAAGTGGAGATCTTTATGGATCATAAAAGACTCAAATATTTCTTCACCCAAAAGGAACTCAACATGCGACAACGATGTTGTATTGGACTTTTGAAAAATTGTGATCATACCATCCAATACCATCCTGGAAAAGCAAACGTGGTAGCTGACGCACTAGGTAGAAGATCAAATGCGGGTACGAGTGCGATATTGTCAACGAAAAGGCCCATTTTGTATGACTTACAAAGGATGGAGATAGAGATAAAGACTCCAGGGACCCATATGATGATGACGAATATACAAGTAGAACCGACTTTAATCGATAAAGTTAAAGCTGCTCAAGCTACAAACCTGGAGCAGATGCGTATAAGGAAGAAAGTGCAAGAATGTGCTATGCCAGAAGCAAGAATTGATGAAGAAGGAATACTTCAAGTCAACTCAAGACTTTATGTTCCTAACGACCCTTATTTAAAGTATAAAATTATGATGGAGGCGCATAATACACCGTTTGCAATCCATCCTAGGAGTACCAAAATGTATCGTGATCCTCGTCATACATTTTGGTGGAGCAATATGAAGAGAGAGATAGCGCTGTTTATCTCAAGGTTTCTAACTTGTCAACGTGTCAAGGCGGAACATCAAATACCAAAAGGTCCATTACAAGCACTTGAAATTCCAGAATGGAGGTGGGAGCACATTACCATGGATTTCGTTACTGGTCTTCCCAAGGTTTCTCAAGGCATAGATGCAATTTGGGTCATTGTTGATAGATTGACCAAGTCTGCTAATTTCTTACCAATACGAGAAACTTATACACTTGAACGTCTTGCTCGTATGTACATAAACGAGATTTTAAGACTGCATGGTATGCCAGTATCCATAGCTTCTGATCGAGACCCAAGATTCACTTCACAATTTTGGGTTAGTTATAAAAAGCTATGGGCACGAATTTATGATTTAGTTCGGCATATCATCCTCAGGCGTACGGACAATTAGGGAGGATTATTCAAACTCTTGAAGATTTATTAAGACTCTGTGTCCTTGACTTCAAGGGAAGTTGGGACAAGTTCTAACCATTGGTGGATACGAGCCCATCCATCTGAGGATGATATGCTGAGCTAAATCTTTAAGAGTTTGGATAGTCCTCTCCGACTGCCCATCCGTCTGAGGATGATATGCTGAGCTAAATCATAAATCTGTGCCCATAGCTTTTTGCAAACTAATCCAAAATCTTGAAGTGAATCTTGGGTCTCGATCAGAAACTATGGAAACCGACATACCATGCAGTCTTACAATCTCGTTTATGTACATACGAGCAAGACGTTCAAGTGTATAAGTTTCTCGTATAGGTAGGAAATGAGCAGACTTGGTCAATCTATCAACAATGACCCAAATTGCATCTATGCCTTGAGAAACCTTGGGAAGACCAGTAACGAAATCTATGGTAATGTGATCCCACTTCCATTCTAGAATTTCAAGTGCTTGGAATGGACCTTTTAGTACTTGATGCTCCGCCTTGACTCGTTGACAAGTTAAACACCTTGAGATAAACTTCGATATCTCTCTCTTCATATTGCTTCACCAAAATGTATGTCGAAGATCACGATACATTTTGGTACTCCCAGGAAGGATTGCAAACGGTGTGTTGTGCGCCTCCATCATGATTTTATACTTTAAATCATGGTTGTTAGGAACACAAAGTCTGGAGTTGACTTGAAGTATTCCTTCTTCATCGATTCTTACTTCCGGCATAGCACCTTCTTGCACTTTCTTCCTCATGAGCATCAGCTCTAGGTCTGTAGCTTGAGCAGCTTTAACTTTATCGATTAAAGTCGGTTCTACTCGTATATTCGCCATCCTCACATAGGTCCCTGGAGTCTTTAACTCTATCTCCATCCTTTGTAAGTCATATAAAATAGGCCTTTACGTTGACAATAATGCACTCGTACCCGCATATATTCTTCTACTCAATGCATTAGTGACTACGTTCGCTTTTCCAGGATGGTATTGAATGGTATGATCGTAATCTTTCAAAAACTCAAGCCATCGTCGTTATCGCATATTGAGTTCCTTTTGAGTGAAGAAATATTTGAGGTTTTTATGATCCATATAGATCTCCACCTTCTCTCCATACAGGTAATGCCTCCAAATCTTAAGTGCAAAAATAACTGCCGCCAACTCTAAATCATGAGTATGATAATTCCTCTCATATTCTTTGAGTTGTCGTGAGGCATAGGCTATGAATTTCCCATGTTGCATGAGAACACATCCTAACCCTTTGCCTGAAGCATCACTGTAGATGACAAATCCCTCCGAGCTAGATGGTATTGTCAGAACAGGTGCTGAAATGAGTCTCCTCTTGAGTTCTTGAAAACTCTTCTCACATTCCTCGCTCCAACCGAATTTTGTATCTTTTCGAGTCAGCAAAGTTAATGGAGTAGCGATTCGAGAAAACCCTTCTACGAATCTCCAATAATAACCAGCTAAGCCAAGAAAGCTACGTACTTTGGTCATTGATTTAGGTTGCTCCTAGATTTGAATTGCTTCAATCTTTACCGGGTCAACAGATATCCCTTGATTTGATATCACGTGCCCAAGGAATGCAACTTCCTCAAGCCAGAACTCGCATTTCTTCAACTTGGCATATAGCTTGTTTTCACGAAGCTTTTGGAGTATCAGCCTCAGGTGTTGCTCATGGTCCTCACGGGTTTTGGAGTATATGAGGATGTCATCAATAAAGACGACCAAAAGGTGATCCAAATATTCCTTGAATACTCAGTTCATCATATCCATAAAGGCCGCAAGAGCATTAGTTAACCCAAAAGACATGACTAAGAATTCATAATGCCCGTACCGAGTTCTGAAAGCAGTCTTTGGAATGTCATCAATTTTAATCTTCAACTGATGATATCCGGAACGAAGATTAATCTTTGAAAAGAATTTGGCGCCTTGCAACTGGTCAAACAGGTCATCAATGTGAGGCAACGGGTACCTATTTTGATGGTGACATGATTCAACTCCCGATAATCAATACAAAGTCGCATACTTCCATCTTTCTTTTTCACGAATAGAACAGGAGCACCCCAAGGAGACGTACTAGGACGAATGAAACTAAAGTCTAACAATTCCTGCAATTGGGTCTTTAACTCCTGAAGTTCAATAGGAGCCATTCGATATGGGGCTTTGGAAATGGGTTTTCTACCAGGTTCAAGGTCGATAAAAAATTCAATTTCACGCTATGGGGATAGGCCAGGAAGTTCTTTAGGGAATACGTCAGGAAATTTATTAACAATAGAAATATCTTTCAAATCTGATGTATTTTTGTTTAAATCTGTGACATGAGCTAAGAAAGCTTGACATCCATTTTTCAATAAACGAATAGCTTTATGGCTTGAGATGACCGTGATTGATTTTAATGGTTTGGTCACTTAAATTTGCATAATAGGTTGATTAGGAATATGAAAGCTAACAGCCTTACGAAAATAATCAATTTTAGTATGATGAGTAGTTAACCAATCTATCCCTAGAATCACGTCAAATACAAGTATTTTGAAAGAAATAAGATCGACAGGTAACGTGCGGTTATCGATTTGAATCAAATAAGAATTATAAACAGTGGATGTAATAAAGGTTTCTCCAAACGGAGTTTCAACCGATAAGTCAAAGTCTAATTTCTCCAGAGTCAAATTTAAACGTTGAGCGCAAGTAGTAGAAATAAAATAATGGGTAGGACCGGTATCAAATAAGTTCTAGACTTCGCTAGAGTTTATGATAAGCTTACCAGTGATGACCTAGTTCAGGTTCCTTATTTTCTGGGAGGTTACAACAAACGCTCTCCCTTGAACTACCGGCTTTGACTTTTTTAGGACGGCCTTTGGTGCCTCCATCCCAGCTGGACTTGTCTTTGGTGCACGAAAAAATCGGGCTAGGTGACCTTCTCTTCCATAATTATAACACGCTTTGGACTGCATCGCACAGTTTGGACTGATATGTCCCTCCCCTCCGCATTTGTAGCATATGATAGGTGGTTGTTCTCCTTCCTTAACAACGGATGCTGGTGCTGATGTCTTTCCATCATTGTTGAATCTCCTTTTTTTGAAATGTCTATTTTTACTGTCTTGGCCATGATTACCACCGAAGTGGTTACCATTTATGGCATGTTGATTCCCTTCACATTTGTTATCACCGCTTTGATGACTGCTACCACTGGTATTATCTTTTGCTGGCTGCTTTCTCTTGGTTGAGTTAACTCGTTATCACGCTCCAATAACTAAGCCCTATTAACAACATCTGAATACAAACACAGTTTGTGAGAAATTAAGTATTGACGTATCTCGGGTTTCAAACCTCTTAAAAACATCTGCGTCATTCTCTCCTCATTATTAACCAAGTGAGACGCAAACCGGGATAACTAGGCAAACTTAGCTTCGTACTGTGACACAGTCATATTGTTCTGCTCCAACTTGATGAAATCTACCTCTTTCATGTGACGAATACTTTTGGGAAAGTACTTGTTGTTGAATAGTTCTTGGAAATTCTCCCAAGACATCTTCAGTGCAGCAAGTTGAATACGTTTTACCAATTCCCACCAGTAATTTGCCTCTCCTCGCAACATAAAGGTGGAAAATGGAACCTTTTGCTCCTCGGAGCATCCCAAAACATCAAATATCTTGGTGATCTGCTTTATCTACGCTTCCGTCTTAAGTGGTTTTGGCTCTCCAATAAACTGTGGTGGTCCCAGATCCTTGAACTGTTTAGCGGTGACCGTCCGAGAGTTTCCAGTGATTCCACCTATATTTTGGATAGGAGCCAATCTCGCCTGATGTTGCATGAATTGCATAAAGCCTCTGAACATTTCATCGTTCATCATTTGGTCAGTGTTGTTGTTTGCATGAGGATTGTCGCCTTCCTGATGCACATTATCCTGATTGTTGATCTGTGGAGACTCAATGGTCACCTGTGCTCCATTGCTATTCTCAATATTCTCGGATGTCATTTTCAAATACAGCCACAAAACAAGGGTTAATTGAGATATCACATATTATTTATATACTCTGACCAACCAAATAAATACCAAATAAACTTAGGTAGGTCATACTAGCGAAGGAATTTCCCGTCTCTCCCCTCCTAGTTCTTGTCTCACATCTCAGCCAGGGATCATATCCCTAAGCTTTGATACCAACTGTGACGCCCCCAAAATAGGTATACATCACCCATCTTGAGTCGTCAAATACATGGTACAAAATTCAAATACTACTTAATTATACAACAGTCGTGTAAAATACGACAAAACATAATTTAAGAGTTTTAATATGAATATTGTCATCTAGACAATATCCACACTCAATGGAGTCCTCATTACATTTATTGTCACACTATTTAACAGAATAGTGAGGACTACTAATCCTATCATCTGGACCATCACTCAGTTCCCCGACTAGTTTCGGCTACGTTCTCATTTCCTGAAGAGAATAGTGAAAGAAAGGGTGACCTCAACTAGCCCAGTAAGAAATATTATGACTAAGATAATGCTGAATAAATTATCATTAGCCTTCAATAGTGTTAAATTGATAAAATATAATAAACATCAAGTTTAACAGCAGCGGAACAAATAATCCATTAGAAGAGTCAAGTAGATAATAAAATCTACTATCTTCTATGATTTAAAAGGGTTTTCATCACTTTTATCGCTGAGACTCAGCTTAATAAATAAACCACATCATCCCTGCACTACAGCGAAGGATATTCATTAGTATCAAGACCATAAATTATCCATGCACTACGGGCCAAGAATATTCATGTATTCATCAATGGTCATGATCATGCCAACAACTGTTCATCAATGCACTACGGCCAATGAGGACTTTTACCACATCATTTGTAACATTACGGTCATGATTATACTGAATAATCCCTAGTCATAATCATACCAAGTCCATCTATGCACTACAGGCCACAGATGACTTTCAACATAATATAAGCATGAGGATGATGACAATTCAATAAAACAAGTTCAAGAATAAATTTGTAAAGATTTATAATTTAATTTATCCAGAAATCAATACGTCCAAATTGTCAACATGATACTGCTTTGTGGAGTAAAATTCAAGAATGCTCAAAAGAATATTTCCATGAAAAGATACTAGATGAAGCGAAAATATCAAGGATATTCCACTAATTTCATGGAGTATAGAAGCCAAAACTTTAATCAGCTGAGTATAATAAAATATATGAAACCGCAAATGAATTTTTGCCGCCATGCGGTAATCCACGTAGACAGATTATTCTAACAGAATAATAAAGAATGGAATAACAAAAGAATTCACCAGGCGTACGTAATCCGCACAGACAGGTTATTCCAACAGAATAATAAAGAATGGAATAACAACAGAATTCACCAGGCATGCGATAAACCGTACAGGCAGGTTATTCCAACAGAATAATAAAGAATGGAATAACAGAAGAATTTCACCATGTATGCGGTACTTCGCATAGACAGGTTATTCCAACATAATAATAAAGAATGGAATAACAACCCTTACGAGTATTGAAAGAAAATAACTCTCTTCATGAATACGAAAGAATACTACCCCTTACTTTAGAAAACTGGATACTGGAATAGTGAGGTAGCGGACTTCTCTTCTTCTTTCTCTCTATAATTTCTCTCTATAATAATTGCTCTAAAGCTTTTGTGAATTGGTGAGAAATGAAGGAAGAATGAGCTTCTATTTATAGGAAAATATAATTTTGATAATTGCACGTTTTTGGGGCTCGAAATATTACAGTATAATATCTTCCTCTTTTTCTTCACTTTTAATTTAGTCCTGCAAATATCATCAAACTTGCACCACCTCCCCTAATAGTAAATAAAGTGAATTAATAGTTCATTCATGTGACTCAATAGTATAATCATGTGAAAAAATTAATTACAGTATAGTACCTTCAACTATACCTCCATTTTTAATTTAGTCATGCAAGTATTATCAATCTTGCACCACCTCCCCTAATAGTACATGAATGTGAATCAATAATACACACATGTGAACAAATAGTTATAAGCATGTTAAATAATAGCAATTAATTACTCATTTATCCGATTAATTACCCAATTGGTCAATATAACCTCCAGACATCAATTATTATCGAAATAAATATCGATTTTCACTAACACTAATAATCCATACACGATGGAACTATCAATTTCATCTTTAATCAACACAACTTATTCATCATTAATATTATAACTCACAATATTTAACAACCAGGTCGTTCCCAGGAAAGAGGGGGCTTTTCGATAAGGATTTCTCCTTATTGGTGCGCAATTAGGTGACCAAACCTCTCCTTGACAGAACTTCTAGACATTGTCAATATTGCAAATAATAATATGAATAACTTTGTCGTCTCAAGTATTGATTTAATAATAATAAATATTATGCAGATGATACTGTGATAATAATTGAATCAATAATATGAGAGATATGATGCAGCAATTACTATAGCAATAATTGAGTATAACTGAGTGACTTCTCACGTAAGCATCAATAATCAATACTGTGTGCTACTATGCAACCACGCGTATTACTGTACTTTTACTACTGGGTAGTTCAACAGTTTTAACGGTAATACTTTTGCCGTTATTTTTATGAAAAGATAATTCTGTCATTTTCTAACTACGACAATACTTCTGTTGTGGGGTCCACCAATGATTGTGTCATCGTACGAATATTCCCTATTAAAACGAATATTTTCCGACCAATCGAATATTATATAACCAATTGTTTACTTTGCAAAATTGGTAAATATTACCCACAACTATAACATTATATCAAATCCACACCATAATATCCAAAAATATATTTTGAGAAAATTATTCTTTATTCATAAAAGTTGGGGTCTTACAACTTAAGTGAATCTTTTCAAGTTGCTGCTATTATTGAAAAATTACCACCAATATTGAAATTTTTTAAGAATTATCTCAAACATAAATGTAAAAAGATGAAACTTGAAGACTTAATCGTAAGATTAAGGATAGAAGAGACAACCGTGCTTCTGAAAAGAAAACAGGAAGGATCTTTGTGGAATATAAAGCCAATCTGGGGGAACAAGGTCCGAAGTCTAAAAAGAGAAAGTACTCCGGTAATGGGCCTCGACAGTAAACAAATAAGAAGTTCCAAGGAAAATGCTACATTTATGACAAGCATGGACATAGGGAAAAGGATTATCGTATACACAAAGACCAAAATTATAACTCCACTTAAGCCAGTATAACGGAAGTGGATGGTCCTCTTCAAGATTTTTCTGAAATGAACCTTTCAGCGGTCGTTTTTAAAGTAAACTTGGTTGAGAATCTAAGGGAATGGTGGGTAGGTACTGGAAAAACCCGCCATGTATGTTCTGAAAGGAAGATGTTCTCTACTTATCAAGAAATTGAGAATGGAAAATAATTGTACATGGGAAATTTTAATTCATCTAAAATTGTTAGACAAAGAAGGTGGTTCTGAAGATGACATCTGGCAAGGAACTCACCCTTAATGACGTGCTCCATATGCCTGATATTAAGAAGAATTTAGTGTCAGGATCCCTTCTTAGTCAAAAGGGATTTAAATTTGTCTTTGTATCGGATAAGTTTGTCCTAACTAAAAATGGGATGTATGTGGGGAATGAATATATGAGCAATGGGCTCTTCAAAATGAATTTAATGATAATTATACCTTCATATATTAATAAAATTACATCTTTTGCTTACATGATTGAGTCATCTAATTTATGGCATGGTAGATTAGGACATATTAATTATAATACTATACGTAGATTAATTAATATGGTATGTTTGCCAAAAAGTGAGATTAACTCTAATCATAAATTTGAAGTTTGCGTTGAGGCAAAATTTCAAAAGTATTCTTTTAAATCAATTGAAAGAAGTACAGAACCTCTTGAATTGATATATACTGATATTTGTGATTTAAAGTATATACAAACAAGAGGAGGTAAGAAATACTTTATTATTTTTATAGATGATTGTACAAGATTTTGTTATGTTTACTTATTGAGAAGTAAAGAAGTGGCTTTGGAAATGTTTATGCATTACAAAAATGAAGTTGAGAACCAACTTGATAAAAATATTAAGACAGTTAAAAGTATTAGAGGTGGGCAATATGAATTTCCTTTTGTTGAAATTTTTTCACAACATGGTATATTACAGTACCATACAACTACACCTTATTCACCGCAACAAAATGGTGTTGCAAAAAGAAAGAATAGAACTTTGAAAGAAATAATGAATGCATTATTATTAAGTTTTGGGCTACCTCAAAATTTGTGGGGGGCGAAGCAATTTTTTCAGCAAATTATATTCTCAACCGAATACCTCAAAAGAAGTCTAATGCTTCACCCTGTGAATTATGGAAAGGACGTAAGCCATCTTATAAACACTTAAAAGTGTGGGGGTGTTTAGCAAAACTAAAGGTTCCTTCACTCAAAAAGGTGAAAATAGGACTGAAAATAATAGATTGTATATTCATCGGTTATACTAATAATAGTAGTGCATATAGATTTTTGGTTAATAAATCAAAAATAGAGAAAATATATGAAAATAGTATTATTGAGGCAAAAGATGCTAAATTCTTTGAAATAGTATTTCCTAATAAAAAAGAATAAGAGCCAAGTTCTAATGGAAAGAAAAAGTTCAAATAAAAGAATTTATGACACTGTTAGTGATAGTGATCATGGGTTAGAAGATAATAATGAACCTAGACGAAGTAAACATGCTAGAACATCAAAATCTTATGGTACACATTTTTTAACTTATTTTTTTAGAAAATGAGGCTCAAAATTATAGAGAAGTTGTGTCGAATCCCAAAGCTCTATATTGTAAAGAGGTTATAAATGGTGAAATAGAATCTATTATGCACAATCATACGTGAGAAATTATAGATCTCTCACCTGACTCTAAACTTCTTAGATACAAGTGGATATTCAAGAAAAAAATGAAAACAGACGGATCTATAGATAAATATAAAGCAAGACTTCTAATAAAAGGATACAGACAAAAGGAGGGTTTGGATTAATTTGATACTTATTCTCATGTGACAAGAATATCCTCAATTAAGATGTTAATAGTCATAGAAGCTATATATAATTTAGAGATACATCAAATGAATGTGAAAACAACTTTCTTAAATAAATATTTAGAAAAAGAAATCTACATGGAACAACCCGAAGGGTTTAATGTTCCAGAATAAGAAAAGAAAGTTTGTCGGCTTGTGAAGTCTCTTTATGGATTAAAACAAGCACCCAAACAATGACATAAAGAATTTGACAATGCAAAGTTGTCAAATGGTTTCATGATAAATAAATATGACAGATGTGTGTATGTCAAGGACACTGAAAAAGGTTATGTTATTATTTGTCTTTATATAGATGATATGCTCATTACGGATAGTAATAATGAAATTATTAAAACTAGCTACCAAGAGAATGTTAAATAATATGTTTGACATGAAAGACATGGGTGTTTCTGATGTAATATTAGAAATTAAAATTTCTAAAACATCAGATGTGTTAGTGTTAACACAATCACACTATATTGAAAAACTACTCAGAAAATTCAATCAATATGATTGTAATCCTGTTGGAACACCGGTAGATATAAATCTATTTTTGCCTAAAAATAAAAGAGATATCATACCACAAGCTGAGTATGTACAAATAATTAGAAGTCTGATATACGTAATAAATTGTACACGCCTTAACATAATATATGCTATCAATAAATTGAGTAGATTTACAAGTAATCCATGACAAGATCACTAGAAGGAGATTATAAGAGTTTTAAAGTATTTAAAATACACTCAAAACTTTGGATTGCACTACTCAAGATATCTAATAGTACTAGAAGGATACTATGATGCGAACTGGATATAGGATACGAAAGACTCTAAATCCACAAGTGATTTTGTGTTTACACTAGGTGGAGGACCAGTATCATGAAAATCCTCTAAACAAACATGCATTTTTCGATCAATGATGGAATATGAGTTTATTATATTGGATAAGGCTGGAGAAGAACCTGAGTGGCTTCGTCACTTTTTAGAAGATATTCTTATGTGACCTAAACCTGTGCCGCCTATTTGTATCCATTGCGATAGTCAATCAGCAATTAAAAGGGCACAAAGTCACATATATAATGGTAAGTTTAGACATATTCGTCGTAGACATAATACCGTAAAATAATTTCTCTCTAATGGCATTATGTCTATTGAGTACATAAAGTCTAAAGAAAATATAGATGATCCGTTAACTAAAGGTTTGACTAAAGAGTATGTAAAAATAACTTCGAGGAGAATGAGTTTAAAACTTGTAAACAAGGATCGTTATGATGGAAACCCAACCTAGTTGACTGGAGATACTAAGATCTAGGTTCAAAGGAAAGACTAAATTGTGAACGATTCAACCAAATTTGTAAGACCCCAACTTTTTATAAATAAAATTTAATTTCATCTAATTATTATTTTGAATAATAAGGTGTTAATTTGATATAATGCTTTAGTTATGGGTGAAATGTGAAAATTTTACAAAATAAGCATTGGTTATAAAATATTCATTGTTGTCAAGGAATATTCGTTTGGTCGTGGAATATTCTTACTGTCGGGGAATATTCGTAAGACGGTACAGCCATTTGTGGGCCCCATAATGAAAAACGGTCGGATGAAGAAAACAAAAAGTTTGAGATTTTATAAATAACGGCGTAATTTTTGCCGTTAACACTGTTAGAATACCTGATGGTTAAAATATAGTAATACGCGTGGTTGCATAGTAGCACACGATATTGCATAATATTTTTGAATTATTGATTCTTACGTAAGAAGGCACTACTCAATAATTATTATAGTGATTATTGTTCAATATTTTATTTTATTGATTCAATAATTGCTATGATGATATTTTATATTATTGTTGTTTTAATAATTGTCACTGCATAGTATTTTCCATTATCAAATCAATAATTCATATTATTTGAATAATATTATTAGATAGCATTATTGACAATGTCTAAGGAAGTTCTGTCTAGGAAAGGGGTTTAGTCACCTAATTACGCGTCAGTAAGGAGAAATCCTTATCGGAAAGCCCCCTCTTTCCTGGAAACGACATGGTTGTCATAATTTTGATTCTGTAATATTATTTGTGAATAATTAATTATTGATGTATATGATAAGAAAATATTTATTTTTATGTGAATTGAAATAAAGAAATTAATGCTGAGGTATTTTATCAGTATTTTGTCGGAATAGAAGTATTAAAAATCGTCCATATGTGGATTTCGGGAATTTTCTGTTTGGAATTTGGAAAAACTTTCTTCTACAAAGTTGTAGAGAATTAAATTTTCTATGGGATAGACATGAGATTCAAAATTTTTCTGATAGAATGGCTATTTTTTTATGAATTATTGAAGTTTCAGAAATAAATATTTTTATTTAAAACTTGGTGGGCCCCACTTTTGATTGGTGAGAAATGTGCTAAAATTTTATTACAAAAGTGGTGGGCGTGAATAGTAGCAGGTAAAGCCATCAGGTAGCAGGTTAGTCTGCTTTGGCGTTCTAAGTATTTTCCTATAAATAAGGTGTTTAGTTAGAATTAAAAATCACACCAGAATCATAAACTTTCTCTCTATATTATCAAGCGTATTTTGTGAGTATTTAGATACTTTGAGAGTTGTTATTCAGTTCAAGTTTCCTTCAGCGTTATATCCGGTATTTCAGTCAGAAGTACTGTTCTTTTGAGGTAAGGGATGTTATTTTCTTCGTAAATGATATTTTTCTTTCAATATCATTATGCTGAAATATTGGTATGAATTTTATTATGAAATTTTTACCTTTTTATGTCGAGATTATTATTCACGTATACGACACTATTCACGAATACAGCACTATTCACGAAGTATGATTTTTTTTATGAAATTTCTTTCTTTTTGTGTCGGGATTACTATTCACGTATACGGCACTATTCACGAATACGACGCTATTCACAGAAAAATAAAATTTTCTCTTCTTTGTCCAAGATGTCGATTATGGTTACTATCTTTCATTGTATCCATGTTTTGATCTTTATTTTTGAATTTTACTCCACTATGGTTTATTATGGAGTATTTTTGAACTTGGATTATCTAAAAGTACGAATCCATAATCTTTATTCTTTTATCTCACTGGATTTGTTTCTTTAAAATATTTTTCATCATCCTTAGTCCTAAATGATGATATAACTGAATATATTTGGCCTGTAGTGCAAAGATGAATGATTACCTGATAAATATCTTTGGCCCGTAGTGCAAAGATGAACAGGTATTGAGATGAACATGACCAACTGGTGATACAAATGAATATCTTTGGCCCGTAGTGCAAAGATGAATATTTGGTTTAAGATGTATATTGATTGATGTTACACGGATAAAATATTGATGATGAACTTTTAAATTCATAGATGATAGTAGATTTCATTCTCTACTTAACTATTCTAATGAATTTTTATTTTCGCTGCGAATATTGATCTAAAACTTGTTGTCCATTATATTTTATCTGATTTGTTGAAGGCTAACGATAATTTTTTGTTCATTATCTTAGTCATAATATTCTTTACTAGGCTAGTTGAGCTCACCCTTTTCCTTTTTGTTCCATTTTTCTTCTCAAAAAACGAGAATATAGAGAGAACTAGTCGGGGTGTGAAGTGATTTTCCTAGTCAGTTATTAGCAGTCCTCACTATTTTATAAAATAGTGTTTCAATAATTATAATGAGGACGTATTTGAGTTTGAATACTGTCTAGAAGATAATATTTGTATTTAAACTCACAACATATGTGTTGTCGTATTTTGCACGACTATTATAATAATGAAGTTGTAGTTGTTTTCTGTACCATGTATTTGACGACTCAGAATGGGTGATGTATACCTATTTTGGGGGCATCACAAAATCACTATAAAGAAATTAAATTCTTCTGATCATTCCTATGATACAAGATAGTGATACCTGCAACGGTTACATGATAAGATATACTTTTAATGATTCTTAAATCTTTATAAACAAGTGGAGTATGACAGGATACTTTTATTAAGAATCACCCATGTGAGTGTGAACTGGGCCAATTCTATGAAAAGGATAAGGCTATACTTCTCTAAAGCACCATAAATTCGCGATTGTTCAGGGCCGAAATGAACAAAATCATGAGAACCAAATAATGTCTGGAAAGATTTTGTGTGAATTACTATTGTCTCAATTTACACAAACGGTTGGATCACAAGGGAAGATTCAAAGCCAAAAGTCACCTCTCTCTATGCAGATAATTTCCAATTTTATCTTTCTCTCTTTAGAATCTGCATAACATTTGTATAAGGCTGACAGTCAATTTTATTCATGTGGGGGATTGTTAGAATTTGAGCCTAAATTGAAATAAGTATCATTGATTATTTGAAATGATTACACATATCAATGTTTTCTACTATATGAGTAGATTAAATAAACTATTTGGAAGCTCAAACCTATGGAGTAATGAATGGGATATTAACTTCCGAAGGTCACCCTTGGAAATGATAATAAATAGTTGTGGGAAACAAAGTCCCACATCGGTTAATAACTAAATTATCAATTGGTTTATATACATTAAAGTTGCTCTTGGGTTTGGGCCCCAAGGGCACCTCACTTTTATGTAAGCGAGAGGACTTAGCCAAGGCTTGGTTAGAACCCACACGCTTGTGTCGCCGTCACCCAACCGATTTAGCCTGGCTCGTGCTCGTGCTCGTGGCACGTGGTTCGAGGTTCAAGGGTCTGGGTCTTTGTATATAATTTTTTGGACAAAATTTATTTAAATTTTTATTTATTTATTTCTATTATCAATACTGTGTTGTTTTGATAAATGTTATTTATTATCAATACTGTGTCATTTTGGGAAGCGATATCTGTCGAACGGACGCGTTAATACTGCGTTATTTTGGGAAGCGCTATTTGTCTGAACGGGCACCCATAAACTACGTCGTTTTTGCCTGAACAGATGCGCCCTTTTATGCTAAGCCTAAAATATATCGTTTTAGTCCTGCTAAGCTTAAAACTATACTTTTAATCCTGCTAAGCTATACTTTTAATGATTCTTAAATCTTTATAAACAAGTGGAGTATGACATGATACTTTTATTAAGA
Organism: Panax japonicus; assembly: GCA_020205505.1. Taxonomy (NCBI): domain Eukaryota; kingdom Viridiplantae; phylum Streptophyta; class Magnoliopsida; order Apiales; family Araliaceae; genus Panax; species Panax japonicus. The sequence continues at coordinate 37,969,928 of CM035091.1, forward strand.
ATCACCCATGTGAGTGTGAACTGGGCCAATTCTATGAGAAGGATAAGGCTATACTTCTCTAAAGCAATCATAAATTCGGGATTGTTCAGGGCCTAAATGAACAAAATCATGAGAACCAAATAATGTCTGGAAAGATTTTGTGTGAATTACTATTGTCTCAATTTACACAAACGGTTGGATCACAAAGGAAGGTTCAAAGCCAAAAGTCACTTCTCTCTATACAGATAATTTCCAATTTTATCTTTCTCTCTCTCAGAATTTGCATAACATTTGCATAAGGCTGACAGTCAATTTCATTCATGTGGGGGATTGTTAGAATTTGAGCCTAAATTGAAATGGGTATCATTGATTATTTGAAATGATTACACATATCAATGTGTTCTACTATATGAGTAGATTCAATTAAGTATTTGAAAGCTCAAACCTATAGAGTAATGAATGAGATATTAACTTCTGAAGGTCACCCTTGGAAATGATAATAAATAATTGTGGGAAGCAAAGTCCCACATCGGTTAATAACTAAATTATCAATTGGTTTATATATATTAAGGTTTCTCTTAGGTTTGGATCCCAAGGGCACCTTACTTTTTTGTAAGCGAGAGAACTTGGCCAAGGCTTGGTTAGAACCCACACGATTGTGTCGCCGCCACCCGACCGATTTAGCCTGGCTCGTGCTCGTGGCACGTGGCTCGAAGTTCAAGGGTCTTAGTCTTTGTATATAATTTTTTGGACAAAATTTATTTAATTTTTTATTTATTTATATCTATTATCAATACTGTGTCGTTTTGATAAATATTCCCTCCGTCCCAAATTAATTGCTTAGTTTTGATTTTTTAAAGTCAAAATTGACCATTTTTAAAACTAATCTTTTTACTATTTTTGCTAAAATATAGGTGAAGAGATTATAACCAAAAGAAAGTATATACAATTTATTACAAATCCCAATTTTTATAATTTTAGAAATATATTTATATATGCTTACTTATTAATTCTAAAAATAGTCAATTTGACTTAAAAAAGTCAAAACTGAGCAATTAATTTGGTACGGAGGGAGTATTATTTATTATCAATACTGTGTCATTTTGGGAAGCGATATCTGCCGAACGGATGCGTTAATATTGCGTCATTTTAGGAAGCACTATTTGTCTGAACGGGCACCCCTAAACTACGTCGTTTTTACCTAAACAGACGCGGCCTTTTCTACTAAGCCTAAAATACGTCGTTTTAGTCCTGCTAAGCTTAAAACTATACTTTTAATCCTGCTAAGCTATACTTTTAATGATTCTTAAATCTTTATAAACAAGTGGAGTGTGGCAGGATACTTTTATTAAGAATCACCCATTTGAGTGTGAACTGGGTCAATTCTATGAGAAGGATAAGGCTATACTTCTCTAAATCACTCATAAATTCGGGATTGTTCAAGGCCGAAATAAACAAAATCATGAGAACCAAATAATTTCTAAAAATATTTTATGTGAATTACAATTGTCTCAATTTACACAAACGGTTGGATCACAAGTGAAGGTTCAAAGTCAAAAGTCACCTCTATCTATGCAGATAATTTCCAAATTTATCTTTCTCTCTCTCAGAATTTGCATAACATTTGCATAAGGCTGACAGTCAATTTCATTCATGTGGGGGATTGTTAGAATTTGAACCTAAATTGAAATGGGTATCATTGATTATTCGAAATGATTACACATATCAATGTGTTCTACTATATGAGTAGATTAAATTAAGTATTTGGAAGCTCAAACCTATGGAGCAATGAATGAGATATTAACTTCTGAAGATCACCCTTAGAAATGATAATATATAGTTGTGGGAAGCAAAGTCCCACGTCGGTTAATAACGAAATTATCAATTGGTTTATATACATTAAAGTTGCTCTTGGGTTTGGGTCCTAAGCGCACCTCACTTTTTTTTAAACGAGAAAACTTGGCCAAGGCTTGTTTAGAACCCACACGCTTGTGTCGCCGCCACCTGAATGATTTAGCTTGGCTCGTGCTCGTGGCACGTGGTTCGAGGTTTGAGGGTCTGGGTCTTTGTATATAATTTTTTGGATAAAATTTAATTAAATTTTTATTTATTTATTTCTATTATCAATATTGTGTCATTTTGATAAATGGTATTTATTATCAATACTGTGTCATTTTGGGAAGCGATATCTACTGAACGGACGCGTTAATACTGCGTCATTTTGGGAAGCGATATTTGTCTGAACAGGTACCCCTAAACTACGTCGTATTTGCCTGAACAGACGCGCCCTTTTCGGCTAAGCCTAAATTACGTCGTTTTAGTCCTGCTAAGCTTAAAACTACATCGTGTTTGGAGCAAATGGACGCGTCCTTTCAGTTAAACCTAAAAATTACGTTGTTTTTGGCTTAATTGTAACTTTTCAGTGGGTTGTGTCCTTCATATAGGCACTAACCCTCCTATAAATAGATAGGAGGGGCATCCTTTTCATTCATCGAATTCATTTAAGCATCTAGCATTATAGTTTTTAAGTCATCTTCATTTCATAATTTATTTTGAGAGAGAGTTCTGAGCATTTCATTGGTTCGTAGAGTATACAATTTGGAGTGCTACTATAGTATACGTTGTCATTGTATCTTGTGAGACAAGTGCTATCAACTCTAAGCACCGTAAAGAGAGCATAAGTGTCTTAAGAACATAGTACAAAGTACCAGTCTTGACAAATTCATTTTTATAATTTAAAAATAAGTTTATATATATATAGGGATTTCATACACAGCAACCGGTTTTTGGGGAGCAACCTCTTTTGGCCCAGCCGCTACAACCTGTACCGGCCTTAGACAATTTTTTTTATAAGCCGCTACAAGTTGTAGCGGCTGAGCCAAAAGGGGTTTCTCCCAACAACCGGTTGCTGTGGATGGATACCCATATATATATATATATATATATATATATATATATATATATATATATATATATAATTTCCATTCAGTTTTCATAATAATTTTATAATTTAGAAATAAAAATATATCTTAAGTTTAAAACGAACTAAAAAGTAAAATATATTTAATATTAAAACATTAAAATTACATATAAAGCTGTAAACGAACCTTATTATAAAATATAAAATATAAAATTGTCTACAAATTTTGGATCGAGAATGCTGCCCTCATACACCCAATAATTATTTGTAACCTTATTATATTTTTGACTGAACTAAAATATATTTTTTTAACTTCAATTCTTTACTCATATTTCATGTCTTTTGTTTTTAATATTAAAAAAATTAAAATTAAAATAATATATTTATAATTTTGTATATATAATTTTTATTAATTATTTAAATAAATATTACTAATAATTTTTAAAAGAGAAATGTGTTACTCATATAAATCTATATTATTTCATATATTGTAATTTTGGAGAAGACTTTCTTTTTTTTTTGGGTGTGCCATTGCCAGCGTATAAAATGAAATGCTAAGTACGGAAGGGGGTGGGACCCGTGACAATGGTGGAGTGGGACCTACAACCGCTGAATTTCCAAAGCTGTTTTCCCACGACTGGAACTCCAACTTCATGGTAAATATGGGTTGGTCGTACTGTCGGGCCAAAAGTGACTCGAAGAAATCTTTTATTTTTTATTAGGAGTTATTATTTTAAACATAGTTAACTATTTCCCCTATTTTAAAATTAAATATCTTAATTTATGTGACATGTTCAATTAAGAAAGAATTAAAATATTTAAATAAAACTTGAAAGACATGAATGAGAAAAGATAAGACAGAAAATAGAAATAAACTTCTGAGTTTACCGTTGTGAAGAGATAATTTAATTAAAATCGAATAATTTTTAAACTTTATATATAAATATTTTATTTTTTTTAATCCGTTCTAAAATTAGAAACATATTTTTATTTTAGGACAGTAAAATAATATGATGTTTCCTAAGTTATTAAAAAAATTATTATTTTCAATATCAAATCACTGTAGTTAAATTTTTAATTAATAATAAAATTATTTTTGAAAATAAAAAATTAATTTTAAAAATCATCGTTTTATAAATATATCCCAATGTAGAGCATATATTAATGGGGTTAAATACATTTTTCCCACTCTACTCGACCTCGGTTTATAAATGTATCATTGAAATGAATTTATTTTCATTCGACTCACTGAACTACAATTTTTTTATAAACCGTTACAAATTCTGTTAAATTATTTGACTTTGGACGGAAAAATTACATGTGCTGCCACGTGAGAGAGAGAAAAAACTAACATGTCAGGTATTTTTTTTGTGGCATGCCTAGGTGGAAACTTGTATAAATTTAATGCTAAATTAATCAAAATCAAATAAATAAAATAATTCATTCAAAATATAAGTACAACAAAAATATTTTTTTAAAAATTTATTTTAATCATTAATATTTATTTGGTATGGTAAAACTTTTGTATTATAGCATACAAATTTTTTCCCCAGTATAGTACAATTCTAAATAAATTATATAAATTACACATAAATATGTAATTTTCTTTTAATTTAAATAACTCATTAAATTCATTAATTTAATTAATTTCTCTTCAAATAAAATTAAAATTAGTAATATAACATATGAATATATGTATGACATGTTATATTATTAATTTTGTCATAATACCCTCAACACTCAACATTAATAATGAAAAATTATTAATATTTTTTTCTTTAACAAATTTATATTTTTTTTGTATTCAGATATATTACATATATTATTAAAATAAAAGAAATTTGAATAAATTTTGAATTTAAATTATATATTTTTATAATAAGCACAAATTAAAAAATTAAAATTCATAAAAATAAATTCAAATTTCAAAAATATAACTAAAATATTAAAACACTTAAAACATCAATTATTTTTTTAAATCCCAAAACATTAACAATTTAAAACCTCTTCTTCTTTCTCTGTCAAATCTCTCCCAAACCAGATCTGAAAAATTTCCCGATTTGATCTGAAAAAACTTAACAATTTAAAACCTTCTTTTTCTTTCTCTGTTAAATAACTTAAAATTTTAAAACCATCTTCTTCTTCTTCCGATTTCATCTTCTCTATACATCGGTGCGGCGATTTTAAAATTGCTGGTGTTCTCGCCGGAGGAGGGAAAAACGGAGCCGTTTAGGTCAGCGTCGGAGGAGGTATGGCTCACTGAGTCGTCGTCGTCGTCGTCGGGGAACAGGATTAGATGATTAGAGATGAGGCTGCACTTCAGATCTGATCTCATCGTCAAAGTCGATGGTCAACAATAATAAGAAAATTGTTGGAGCTGGAGAGCCCGTGCACATTGATGCTCTTAATGACTATAAAGGGGTTATATTCGTGGTTTTCTAAAAAACTCTCAGCAGATGAGGAATTAGATTATTCTGGAGATGAGGGGAGAAGATGATGATGGAGGGGAAGATGCACAATAGATCTGAAAATATATAACAAATATGTTATTATGTTTATTTAGATTTTAGATAATTAGATTTTATTATGTAAATATTATTAGTTTTAACTTTACAAAATATAGGTTTAACTTTATAAATATTAAAAATATATTTTTTTAAATAAAAAAATTAACAAATATTTTTTTCTAAATTTTTCATGATTTTTTAAATATTTCTTCTTGATGATATTTAGGATTTCCAAGTAAAAAATAGAGAGATAATAATAATAATAATAATCCTTTAATTTCAAAATATTAGACCCTTTTTACAAAAATATATCTTTTAAAAATATAAATATAAAATATAAAAAATATATTTTTTGGAAAATAAAGTGCTTGACAACATTAATTAATAAAATAGTAGTACATAATAGTACAACAATTTTAATTATATATTTAATTCATATAAGCCTATATTGTCACGTATTTTAATTATATACTGCTTCTTATTGTCACGTCAGTTTTCTGTTAAATGGTTAACAGACAGACGATTTTATCACTTTTTATAAATAATTTGTAATTCAATGAGTTGACCGAAAAAAAATTCAATCCAGTGATGTATTTATAAACTGAAGTCTAGTAGAATGGAGAAAAATATATTTAACCCTATATTAAATCACTAAAGTAATGGGAGATGACAGGGTTGGGGGGGCGTCCGGTGCCAAAGTACCGGACTAACGTCCGGTACATAGTGTTAATTTTTTTATTTTTTTATTTTTTTTTGGTTTTTTTTTCACAATTATGAGAAAAAAAAATAAAAAATAATAGAGCAAGTTTGAACAAAAAATTGTAAAAGGAAGTATATTTTTTATTGAAAAAACACTGTAAACAGTTTACAGTGTTTTTTCAATAAAAAACGTACTTCCTTTTACAGTTTTTTGTTCAAACTTGCTCTATTATTTTTTATTTTTTTTTCTCATAATTGTAGAAAAAAAAAACCAAAAAAAAAAAAAAAAAAAAAAGGGGGCACCGGACGGTACCGGTCGTTAAGCACCGGACGCCCCCCCAATTAGAGATGACATGGAATTCCACGAAGTGGTCGCAGGTGAACCCCACCAAAAAAGCAGCTACCATGTCATTTGACCCCACTTTACATACGACTCCAACATGAAAGAAGAAACATTAAAATAAACAAAATAAAGAAGAGGTCACTTCACATCACTGTAAATGATTCTCTAAAAAGTTTCCTTCTTTTCCTAGCCACTTGCTTTCCAACCGCATGCCTAAAATAATACTTCCTCCGTTTCATATAATTGTTTTTTTAAAAGAAAAAATTTATTTAAATTTATTTATCGTTTATAATTTTATAAGAGAATAAATTATTTATTTTTTTATATTACCCATAATTTTTCTCATTTTCTCAATAAATTTTTTTCCTTACATTAATAGTTTTCAATTTTTCATAAATGGATAGTAAAGAAATTTCATACAAATTTTAATTCTTAAATAATAGTATTAAATGACTTTTTTAATTCATGTGCATAAAGCTAAAAAGACAGTTATTATGAAATCGAAAGAGTAGTACACACGTTATTATTCCTACATTATTCTATACATTACTCCCTCTGTTCCTAAAAGATTGTCGTTTTAGAAAAAAAAATTGTTCCAATTTATTTGTCGTTTATAACATTCTAGGAGAATAAATTATTTACTTTTCTATATCACCCTTACTTTCTCTTATTGTCTCAAGAAATTTTCTCCCTTGTATAATAGTTTTCAACTTCCTATAAATGGGTAGTGATGAAATTTCAAACAAATTTTAATTGTTAAATGATATTATTAAATGAATTTCTTAATCCATGTGTAAAAACCTTAAACGACAATCTTTTAGAAACAGAGGTAGTATATTTTTGGGCAAATGTTCAAAAATGCCCTTGACGTATTCCCCGAAGTCTCACTTCCATTGTAAGACCCCAAATTTTACGAATAAAGATTTAATTTTTCTCTAAATATCTTTTTTGAATAATAAAGTTTGGATTTGTTATAATATTATAGTTGTGGGTAATATTTATAAATTTTGCAAAGTAAGCAAGTTGTTATAAAATATTCGTTTAGTCGGGGAATATTCGTTTTATCAGAGAATATTCGTACAACGACACAATCATTGGTGGACCCCACAATGGAAGTACTGTCGGAGTTAGAAAACTACAGAAATAAATTTTTATAAAAATAACGGCAAAAGTTTTACCGTTAAACTATTGAAATACCCGGTGTTAAAAGTACAGTAATACGTGTGTTTGCATAGTATCTTTGATTATTAATGCTTACGTGAGAAGTCACCCAGTTTTATTCAATTATTTCCACAGTAATTGCTGCATATTATCTCATATTATTGATTCAATTATTGTCACAATATCATTTGCACAATATTTTGTATTATTAAATCAATAATTGAGACGACAAAGTTATTCATATTATCATTTGCATTATTGACAATGTTTAGAAAGTTCTATCGAGAAAAAGGGTTTGGTCACATAATTGTGCGCCAATAAGGAGAAGTTATTATCGGAAAGTCTCCTCTTTCCTAGGAATGATCTGGTTATTAATATTGTGAGTTATAATATTAATAATGAATTAAGATCGTGTTAATTAAAGATAAGAATAATAATTGATGAGTGGAAGATGTTTGTTCAATTGGCCTTTTAAATTGGTGTTTGTTCATTCTTCCGTATGTTAGGATATTATTAGCCAACTTTTTAAATAATGTAGCTATTGTTCACTGCCTTATGAACGAGGGCGCTCCCTCATAGGTACATATCTCCCAAACTCAATTACCTTCAAAAGAGGGCGTCCCCTCATTGGTTTAAATCTATAACTTTGCAAGTTACCTCATCAGGAGGGCACTCTCTCATTGGTTGACTCAAATGTGTGCTGATGAATTGCGCCCGTGAATTTTTTTCCATGTGCAGTCCGTGATTATTTTCTTAAGTAGTATCCTGTCATTCTCCTATAAATAGGATGTTTGGTTTAGAATTAAAAATCACACCAGGATCAGAAATTTCTTCTTCTATAAAATTGAACGTATTTCTTTAGAATTTATGGAAGCTTTGAGTGTAGAAAACAGTGAAAATTTTCTTCAAGAATATCTCTACCATACCATTCAAAAGTACTCTCCTTTTAAGGTAAGAGATATTATTTTTATTCAGTATTCGTAAGAAATAATATTTTCTTCCATACTCTGTAGTATGTAAGTAATATTATTTCATTTCAGATTCTGAATTCTACACTCATTTTGTTAAAGTTTTGGTTGCTTGAATTCGCATAACAGGTTAATTAGGAATATGAAAACTAACGACCTTATGAAAGCAATCAATTTTAGCATGATGAGTAGTTAATCAATCAATCCCTAAAATCACATCAAATGCAAGTATTTTCAAAGAGATGAGATCAACAGGTAATGTGATGGTCCCGACTTGAATCAAGCAATATTTATAAACCGTGGATGTAATGAAAGTTTCTCCTAACAGAGTTTCAACAGATGAGTCAAAGTCTAAATTCTCAGTGGTCAAGTTCAAACATTGAGCACAAGCAGGAGAAATAAAAGAATGGGTAGAACCGGTATCTAATAAGGTATAGACTTCAGAAGAGTTTATAATTAGATTACCCGTGATAACTTCATTCGAGTTCCTCACCTTTTGGGACGTTACAACAAACGCTCTCCCTTGAACCACCGGTTTTGTTTTGTCTGTAGTCGCCTTTGGTGCCACCGTCCCAGCTAGACTTAACTTCGCTATATGACAAAATCGGGCTATGTGACCATCTTTTCCACAACTAAAACATACATTGGAAGGCTGTGAACAGTTTGGACTTATGTCTCCCTCCTCTCCGCATCTGTAGCATCTATCTGGCGGTCGTTCTCCTAACCTAGAATTTGTTGATGGTGTTGGTGCTGCTGCCGATGTCTTTCCGTCATTTTTGAATCTCATCTTTTTGAAATTTCCACTTGACTCACCTCTCCTATTATCTTGGCCATGATTACCACCGAAGTGGTTACCATTTCTGTTACGTTGGTTATCACTGCTTCGATGATTGTTGCCACTGGTATGACTATTATCTTGTTGCCGGTTGCTGTCCTTTGGTTGAGCTGACTCATAATCTCGCTCCAATAACTAAGTCATATTCACTACATCTGAATACAAACAAAATTTATGAGAGATAAGATGTTGACAAATTTCGGGTTTCAAACCCCTCAGAAACATTCGCGTCATTCGCTCTTCGTTATCTACCAAATGGGATGCAAACTAGGATAACTCCGCAAACTTGGCTTCGTATTATGATACAATCATATTGTTCTACTCCAGCTTGATGAATTCCACCTCCTTCAGGTGACGAATACTTTTTGGAAATTACTTGTCGTTGAACAATTTTTGGAACTTCTCCCAAGACATCTTAAGTCCGGACGGATGGGTACGTTTTAAAGATTCCCACCAGTAATCTGCCTCTCCGCGAAACATGAAGGTGGCGAAGGGAACCTTTTGCTCTTCAATGCATCCCAAGACATCAAATATCTTGGTAATCTACTTAATACATGCATCTGCTTTAAGTGGCTCAGGCTTTTCAAAAAACTCCAGCGGTCCCAACTCCTTGAATTGCTTGGTAGTGACAAGTCGTGAGTTACCAGTGTTTCAACCTGCATTTTGAACAGGAGTCTCTCTTGTCTGGTTTTGCATAAATTGTAGAAAGCTCCTATGTGAGATCCTGAAATTATGAAATGAAAGTATTCAATTTTCTTATAATTATTATTTTATTTAGTAATTGGTTAAATTGAGAAAGGGTTAAAGTTAAGGGTGATATGTGAAAATTTTGCAAAGTATGCAAGTTGTTATAAAATATTCGTTTGGTCGGAGAATATCCGTACGACGGCACAATCATTGGTGGACCCCACAATAGAAGTATTATCGTAGTAAGAAAATGACAGAATTATCTTTTTATAAAAATAACGGCGAAAGTGTTACCGTTAAAACTGTTGAACTACCCGGTAGTAAAAGTACAATAATACGCGTGGTTGCATAGTAGCACACAATATTGATTATTGATGCTTACGTAAGAAGTCACTCAGTTATACTCAATTATTGCTACAATAATTGCTGCATCATATCTCTCATATTATTGATTCAATTATTGTGACAGTATCATATGCATAATATGTTATATTATTAAATCAATAACTGAGATGACAAAGTTATTTATATTATTATTTGCAATATTGACAATGTCTAGAAGTTCTGTTAAGGAGAGGTTTGGTCACCTAATTACGCGCCAATAAGGAGAAATCCTTATCGAAAAACCCTATCTTTCATGGGAACGACCTGGTTGTTAAATATTGCGAGTTATAATATTAATGATGAATAAGTTCGTGTTGATTAAAGATGAAATTGATAGTTCCATTGTGTTTGAATTATAAGTGTTAGTGGAAATCGACATTATTTTGATATTAATTGATGTCTAGAAGTTATACTGACCAATCGGGTAATTAATCGGATAAATAAGAAATTAATTGCTATTAATTCACATGATTATAACTATTTATCCACATGTGTGTACTATTGATTCATATTCTTATACTATTACGGGTGGTGGTGCAAGATTGATAATACTTGCATGACTAAGTTAAAAATGGAGGTATAGATGGAGGTAATATACTGTAATTCATATTTTTACATGTCTAGAACTATTGATTCATATTATTTACTATTGATTCACATTATTTACTATTAGGGGAGCTGGTGCAAGTTTGATAATACTTGCAGGACAAAATTAAAAATGAAGAAAAAAGGAAGGTATTATACTGTAATATTTCGAGCCCCAAAACATGCAATTATCGAAACTATATTTTCCTATAAATAGAAGCCCATTCCTTCATTATTTTTCACCAATTCACTAAAGCTATAGAGCAATTATTATACAGAGAAATTATAGAGAGAAAGAAGAAGAGAAGTCTGCTACCTCACTATTCCAGTATCCATTTTTCTTCTGAGGTAAGGGATATTATTATTATAGTAAGTGGTATTATTTCTTTCGTATTCATGAAGAGAGCTATTGTTATTCCATTCCTTGTTATTATGTTAGAATAACCTATCTATGCGAAGTACTGCATACATGGTGAAATTCTTTTGTTATTCTATTCTTTATTATTCTGTTGGAATATCCTGTCTGTGCGGATTACGCATGACCTGGTTACATTCTTTATTATTCTGTTGGAATATCCTGTCTGTGCGGATTACATGTGACCTGGTTCTATTATTTATTATTCTGTTGGAATAACATGTCTGTGCGGTCTATCGCACGCCTGGTGAATTCTTCTGTTATTCTATTCTTTATTATTCTTTTGGAATAACCTGTCTATGTGGAATATTACTGCATGCATGGTGAATGATCCTTTGTATTCATTCTTTATTAAATTGTGGAAATGATCTGTCTACGTGGATTACCGCATGGCGGGTGAAAATCCATTTGCAGTTTCGTATATTCTATTATACTCGTATGAGATATCATTTCTTTTGTACTCGTCATGGAATATCATTTTCTTTGGTATTTTTCTTTACGAGTTACTATTCACGAATTACTATTCACCCGGGTTACTATTCACTCTAGTATTATTCACTCGGGTATTCGGGGTACTTTTCGTGTCGAAGTACTATTCACGAGTTACTATTCACAGGTTACTATTCACCCGAATATTATTCACTCGGGTATTTGGGGTACTTTTCATGTTAGGGTACTATTTACGAAGTACTATTCCTGAAGTATTATTCACGGGGTACTATTTACTTAAAAAATATATTTCTTTTCTGTTCAAATTATTTTTGGTACATGAATATTATTCTTGAATTTTACTCTACAAAACAGTATCATGTTGACAATTTGGACGTTATTGATTTCTGTATAAATTAAATTATAAATCTTTAAAAATTTATCCTTGAACTTGTTTTATTGAATTATTATGTTATTGTCATCATCCTCATGTTTATATTATGATGAAAGTCATCTTTGGCTTACGTGCAAAGATGGACTGTTGATTATTAGTTTTACAGTTGTATATCTTTGGCTTACGTGCAAAGATGGACTGTTGATTATTGTTTTTACAGTTGTATATCTTTGGCTTACGTGCAAAGATGGACTATTAATTGATGATAATCTTTGGCTTATGTGCATAGATGAACTGTTTATTGGTATGATTATGACCAGGGATCATTCGGTATAATCATGACCTGTAATGTTATAGATGATGTGGTAAAAGTTCTCATTGGCCCGTAGTGCATTGATGGACAGTTATTGGTATGATTATAACCAGGGATTATTCGGTATAATCATAACCATTGATGATTACATGAATATCCTTGGCCGTAGTGCATGGATGATTCAATGATGTGGATTATTTATTAAGTTGAGTCTCAGCGATAAAATATTGATTATAAACTTTTAATTCGTAAAAGATAGTAGATATCATGCTCTACTTGACTCTTCTAAAATACAGTTATATGTCTTTGGCCTGTAGTGCAAAGATGAATTGTTAATGAATATCTTTGGTCGTAGTGCAAAGATGAATTTATTAGTATGATTATGAGCAGGAATTGTGATTTGGTATAACCATGATTTTTGATGTTTCAGGTGAAGATACGTGATGAAAATTATCTTCGTCCTGGGTGAGAAGAGGAATTTAGAATCACAATTATGATTATGAGTTATTCATATGATTGTGGACAAGAATTGTTGATTGATGTTACAGGGATAAAACATTATTGGTGAACATTTAACATGGAGAAGATAATAGACCTGATGGTCTATTTGACTCTTCTAATGGATTGCTCGTTCTGCTTCAACTATGGGTAAAAAGTTTTATCATCTACCATATGTCCTAAATCTATGATTTATTACTGATGAAGGCTATTGATGATGTAAATTATCTTTAGTCATGATATTTTTTTGTTGGGCTACTTGTGCTCACCCTCTTTGCTTCACAATTTCTTTCAGGTAATAAGAATGTAGCTGGGTCGAACGGGGATAACAGGGGAATAAAATGGTGGTCTATAGCTGTTGAGGTTCTCCCTAAATAGTATGGAAATAATTTTGTTGAGAACTTTAGATAAGTGTGTCGTATTGTATACGTCATTTGATATTTAATTTTGGTGAACCGAATAAGGTGAGGTGAACCTAACTTTGGAAGAGTGTTTTGCCACTATCATACAAGATGTTTAATGACATACAACCTCGTGTTATCATAAGACAGGGTTGTGCACCTCCACTAACTGAGTATATCTACGAACACTACCTATATGATCTTGGAGTTTATTTGAAATATAATTTTCACTTGGAGACAACAAAGATAATTTTATGTCAAGAGAAGACTCACCATTGGAAATAAGATGATAGTAATCTTCTCATTTTTATTTGGGGTCTATTAAGTCAACCAAGGATAATTCTGTGGATATATGATATCTATCATAACCTAGACGCATAGCCTCCCATGTACGAAGGTTTCCTTGAGCACTTCCCAAAGATTTTAATTTCTAAATTAATTTTTGACTGTACTTTTATGTAAAGTACCATTGTAAGGTTGTGGTCGAGGCACCATGAGAGTTACATACATTTGTATTAAAACTCATAGCTTATTTGTTGTCGTACTCTGCACGACAGTTCAACAGTTGTATAAATGAAGTTTATTTTTGATTTTTATAGTGCGATATCTGGCGACTCAGAATTGGTCGTGTGGACCTATTTTGGGGGCGTCACATCCTAAGCATCCCATCATTTATCATTTGGTTGGTATTGTTGTTTTATAGGAGAACTATTGTCTTCCTGATGCACATTATCCTGGTTGTTGATTTCCGGTGTCTCAACGGTCTCATGTGCTCCATTGCTCATCTCAAAATTTTTAGATGTCATTTTTAAATACTGCCACAGAACAAGGGTTAATTAAAGAAACTAACATGCCACATATTATCCCTATATTCTGACCAACCAAACAAATAAGCTTAGGTAGGACACACTAGCGAAGGATTTACTCGTATTTCCCCTCCTTGTTCTAATCCCAGATCTCCACCAGAGATCATATCCCTAAGCTCTGATACCAACTGTGAAGCCCCCAAAATAGGTCTACACAACCCATTATGAGTCGCTAAATACATGGTACAGAAAACAACTACAAACTTCATTATTATAATTGTCGTACAAAATACAACAACACATATGATGTGAGTTTTAATATATATATTGTCTTGTAGACAATATCCAAACTCAAATAAAGTCCTCATTATAATTATTGATACACTATTTTACAAAATAATGAGGACTGCTATAAAAACCGCCTTGAACCATCACTCCACACCCCGACTAGTCCCAGCTATATTCTCGCCTCCTGACAAGAAAAATGGAATAAAAAGGAAAAGGATGAACTCAACTAGCCCAGTAAAGAATATTATGACTAAGATAATACATAATAAATTATCATTAGTCCCCAACAGGGAAAAATCTGATATAATACAATAGACAACACGTTTTTGATCAACAACTGCAGCGGAAACAACAATCCATTAAAAGAGTCAAGTAGATCATGATGTCTACTTTCTTCCATGATTGAAAAGTCCATCATCAATATTTTATCCCTGTAACATCAATCAATATTTATTTCCAATCAACGAATTATCTATGCACAACGGGCCAAAGATAATCGTTTGTATCACCGATGGTCATTATCATGTCAAAAACCTGTCCATCTTTGCACTACGGCCCAAAGATATCAATCAACAATTCATCTTTGCACTACGTGACAAAGATATTCATCAATCAACAGTTCATCTTTGCACTACGGGCCAAAGATAACTTTTAACATAATTTAAGTCTGAGAATTATGATAATGATAATAAGAATGAATCAAGTGAGACCATAACATGGATTCAATTTCAAGAATAAGGGTCACAACAGATAAATTAAAAAAAAAATTTGTGAACAGTACCCGTGAATAGTACTTATGAATAATACCATATAAATGAACAGTACCATATAAACAGTGCCCATGAACAGTACCCATACATTAAAAAAAATCCATATTTAATAAAAAATTTCAGACCAATATTCCAGTGAAATGATATTAGATGGAGCGAAATTTTTAATCATTTCAAGAATTATAGAAGTAATACTTACCATAGTAAGTTTAAATTTATGAATACGGGATGAAATAATATCGCTTACGTAATATGGAGTATGAAAGAAAATGATATCCCTTACATATATGGAAGGAAATAATATCATTTACGAGTATTGAAAGAAAATAACCTCCTTTACGGAAAAAAATAATAATATCATTTACCTTAATAGAAATTGGATTTGACTGGAATATTAGATATTATTCTGAGAAAATCTTGCACAAAAAGCTACACTCAAAGTATCCTTATACTCACAAGAAATACGCTCAATATAATAGAGAGAGAATTTTCTGATTCTGGTGTGAGTTTCATTGTTTAACTAAGCAACCTATTTATAGGAAAGTGGTAGCATACCACTTTTGACAAATTTTATACGCACATGATTTCTTGAAAATAATGCAGCACACACCTTTTGAAAATGAGAATTCAAATTCAAAATGAGGACTCCCTCATTTATTTAACATGTTTTACTATTTAAATAATTATAATTTATAAAATTATACTATTATAATATATTATAATAATATAACTTAATGAATATTTTATCAGAGAAGATAATTATGGTTCCACATAAAAATTAATATGTCAAACTTTCACCAAATATCTCATGCTAAAATTCCTCCATTTATATCAAATTAAATAAATATTTACATATTAACAATTTTTTATTTAATCAACAATTATTTACAACTCTTCAACTTTTCAATAATTATTCCTAATTAATATTATAGAATCACAATATTGATGACTAGATCGTTTCCAGGAAAAAGGAGGCTTTCTGATAAGGATTTCTACTTACTGACGCGCAATTATATGACCTAACCCCTTTTCTCGACAGAACTTTCTAGAAATAATCAATAATGATATCTAATAATATCATTTCAATAATATGAGTTACTACGTCGTGACAATTATTGAATCAGTAATGTAAATTACTATTCAATTATCACTGTAGTAATTATTGCATCAATAATATGAAAGATTATGCAATTTTACTGTATCAATTATTGAGTGACTTCTTACGTAAGAATCAATAATCAAAGATACTGTGCAATACCGTGTTCCATTGTGCAACCACACGTATTACTGTACTTTTATCACCGGGTATTTCAACAGTTTAAACGGCAAAAGTTTTGCCGTTATTTTGTATAAAAAGGTTATTTCTGTCGCTTTCTATATCCGACAGTTATTCCGTTATGTGGTCCACCAATGATTGCGCCGTCGTACGGATATTCTCGACAAAAAGAATATGTCCTGACTAAAACGAATATTCCCCGACAAAATGAATATTTTATGACCACTTGCTTACTTTGCAAAATTTGCACATTTCACCCATAACTACAATATTATATCAAATCAACACCTTATTATTCAAAAATAATATTAGAGAAATTAAATCTTTATTCATAAAAATTTAATTGGGGTCTTACATACCTCTTATTGATCCCTAATACCTCCTCTTATTGATCCCTAATACTTCTTTCTAATCACAATTTTGTTAATAAATATTTAAATTTCTTATTTTATAAAAATAATATAAATTAGATTATTATTTATTTTAAAATATTAGAGGAAGATACATACATCAAGGAGTAGAAGTAATATAAAATTGAGAATGTTATAAAAAAAATTAATTTGACACCGTATATTAAAAAATTTATAAAATTTCAGTGAAGTCAATTTATTCATTACACTTAAATTTCTTCTAAATTTATCATATATTATAAAATAATTTTTTTCAGTAGGATCAATTGACCCGACACCTCTAAGGTTGATTCGCTACTACATGTAGAAATATCAAAAAATGATATGAAAATATCAATTTCCTTATTTTATATTGGTAGATGCATAATATTATTTAGTTTGATATTGTAATTCTATTACCATATTTTAAATATAATTATAAAATATTATTTTATGAATGAAAAAAATTAAAATCATTTTTAATGTTTATAAATTTTGTAAATAAGACTCATTTTGGAACACTGATATAGTATTCCATTTGTTCCTTTTTATTTAATATTATAGAAGAAACAAATAATTTTCATATACTCCGCCCGTCCTCAAAAGGATGAGCAAAATATATTTTTTTACACATTAAAAAAAAGGTAGTAGAGAAAAAAAGTAAAAAAATTTAAAATTTATCTTTAGAGGTCTCATAAGATTATAAAAAGTGACGAGTACTTTTATTTTTTTATATTAGTGGATCCCACCAAATGACATTTTATAATTCACTTTGTGTACCTTAATTCATCCTTTTATGGACAAAAAAAATAGTACATTTATCATTCTTTTAAGGATGGAGGGAGTATGCTAATAATGTTATGTCTGATTGATAAAATTAAATATAAAATCTTAATATTATCTTTTTAAAAGTAACAAAAATAAAAAGTAAAACAAATTAATATTGCGTCCGTTTTAAGACATGATTATCATTGCCTCTTTAATGTCAAAATTCTATATTTTTAAAAAAAATTAATCGATAGAATAATGAAAATCTTAATTTTTTTTAAAGTATTACTTATTGCGAGAATTATTGTTTTATCTTTTTGATGAATCATAGTAATTTTAAATGTAAAAATATTTTAAATTAATTTTTAAAAATTAATAATAATTATTATTCAATTATCACTGTAGCAATTATTGCATCAATAATATGAAAGATTGTGCAATTTTACTGTATCAATTATTGAGTGACTTCTTACGTAAAAATCAATAATCAAAGATAATGTGCAATACTGTGTGCTACTGTGCAACCACGCGTATTACTGTACTTTTATCAACGGGTATTTCAACAGTTTAAACGGTAAAAATTTTGTCGTTATTTTTATAAAAAGGTTATTTCTGTCGCTTTCTATATCCGACAGTTATTCCGTTATGTGGTTCACCAATGATTGCGACGTCGTACGGATATTCCCGACAAAAAGAATATCTCTCGACTGAAACGAATATTCCCAGACAAAACAAATATTTTATGACTACTTGCTTACTTTGTAAAATTTACACATTTCTCATAACTATAACATTATATCAAATCAACATTTTATTATTCAAAAATAATATTAGAGAAATTATGTGACGCCCCCAAAACAGGTATACATCACCCATCTTGGGTCTCCAGATACAAGGTACTGGATACAAATACAACTTAATTATACAACAGTCGTGTAAGATACGACAAAACATAGGCTGTGAGTTTTAATACAAATATTATCATCTAGACAATATCCACACTTAATGGAGTCCTCATTACATTTATTATCACACTATTTCACAGAATAGTGAGGACTACTAATGCACCATCTAGGACCATCACTCTGTTCTCCGACTAGTCCCAGCTACGTTCTCATTTCCTGAAGAGAACAATGAAAGCAAAAGGGTGAGCTCAACTAGCCCAGTAAGAAATATTATGACTAAGATAATGCAGAATAAATTATCATTAGTTTTCAACAATGTTAAACTGATAGAATATAATAGACAACAAGTTTAACTGCAGCGGATCAAGCAATCCATTAGAAGAGTCAAGTAAGGTATAAAATCTACTATCTTTTATGATTTAAAATTTTTTTCATCAACTTTATCGCTGAGACTCAGCTTAATAAATAAAATCGAATCATCCCTGCTCCACGGTTAAGGATATTCATGTAATCTTAATGGTTATGACTATACCGAATAATCCCTGGTCATAATCATACCAACAACTTTCCACCAATGAATTATAGGCCAATGAGGACTTTTTTCACATCATTCATCACATTATGGTCATGATCGAATAATCCCTGGTTATAATCATACCAAGTCCATCTATGCACGTAAGATAAAGATAACTTTCATCACAATATAAGCACGAGGATGATGACAATGACATAATAATTCAATAAAACAAGTTCAAGAATAAATTTTAAAGATTTATAAATTAATTTATCCAGGAACCAATAACGTCCAATTTGTCAACATGATACTTCTTTGTAGAGTAAAATTCAAGAATGCTCAGAAGAATATTTCCATGAAAAGATACTGGATGAAGCGCAAATATCAAGGATATTCCACTAATTTCATGGAGTATAGAAGCCAAAACTTTAACCAACTGAGTATAAAAGAATATATGAAACTACAAATGGATTTTCGCCCGCCATGCGGTAATCCACGTAGATAAATCATTTCCACAATTTAATAAGGAATGAATACGAAAGATCATTCATCATGCATGTGGTAATCCACATAGACATGTTATTCCAACAGAATAATAAAGAATGGAATAACAGAAGGATTCACCATGCGTGCGATAGACTGCACAGACAGGTTATTCCTAACAGAATAATAAATAATGGAACCAGGTCTGACATAAACGCATAAACAAGATATTCCAACAGAATAATAAATAATGGAACCAGGTCTGGCGTAAACGCACAGACAAGATATTCTGACAGAATAATAAATAATTGAACCAGGTCCGACGTAAAAGCACAGACAGGATGTTCCAACAGAATAATAAAGAATGTAATGACAGAAGAATTTCACCATGTATGTGGTACTTCGCATAGACAGGTTATTCCAACATAATGGTAAAGAATGGAATAACAGAAGAATTTCACCAAGTATAGGGTAGCCCGCGTATACAGGTTATTCCAACAGAATAATAAAGAATGGAATAACAGAAGTTCTCTTCATGAATAAGAAAGAAATAATACCCCTTACGAGTACAACAAATAATGTCCCTTACCTTAGAAGAAACTGGATATTGTAGTAGTGAAGTAGCAGAATACTTTTCTTCTTTCTCTCTATAGTTTCTCTCTCTAGAGTTTCAGTGAATTTGTAAGAAATAATGAAGGAATGAGCTTCTATTTATAGGAGAATGGACTGAATAATAACTAATTCATGAACAACCCAGAGTGATTTACTTTTAAACGAACGGTTCATATTGGTTTACTATTAAAACTTAAAGCAACGGTCCATACTGATTTACTATTAAAACTTTAAACCAGTGATCCATATTGGTTTACTATTATAACTTTCCACCAGCGGTCCATATTGATTTACTATTATATCTTCAACCAACGGTCTGAAAAATTAGCACATCTCCTCATGGAATAATATTGTACCCAAAAATGATTTGAACCGAAAAGAAATATATTTTACGGGTGAATAGTACCCCATGAATAGTAACTCGTGAATAGTAACTCGTGAATAGTAACTCATGAATAGTAACTCGACACAAAAAGTGCCCCGAATATTCAATTGAACAATATAACCTCCATACATCAATTATTATCGAAATAAATGTCGATTTCCACTAACAAAAATAATTCTAATACAATGGAACTATAAAATTCATCTTTAATCAACACGAACTTATTCATCATTAATATTATAATTCACAATATTTAACAACCAGGTCGTTTACAGGAAAGAGGGGGCTTTCCGATAAGGATTTTTGTAAGACCCCAACTTATTATAAATAAAATTAAAATTTCCTCTATTCATTATTCTAAATTAATAAGGTGTTAATTTGATATATTGTTTTAGTTATTGGTGAAATGTGCAAATTTTACAAAATAAGCAAGTAGTTATAAAATATTCATTGTTGTCGGGGAATATTCGTTTGGTCGTGGAATATTCTTGTTGTCGGAGAATAATCGTACGACGGCGCAGTCATTTATGGGTCCCATAACAGAATAACTGTCGGATGAAGAAACGACAAGTTTGAGTTTTTATAAATAATGGTGTAGTTATTACCGTTAACACTGTTGGAATACCCGGTGGTTAAAATACAGTAATACGCGTGGTTGCACAGTAGCACACGATTTTTGCACAGTATTTTTGAATTATTAATTCTTATGTAAGAAGGCACTACTCAATAATTGTTACAGTAATTACTGTTTAATATTTTATTTTATTGGTTCAATAATTGTTGAGTTGATATTTTATATTATTGTTGTTTCAATAATTGTCACTGCACAGTATTTCCCATTATCGGATCAATAATTCATATTATTTGAATAATATTACGAGATAACATTATTGGCAATGTCTAGAAACTTCTGTCAAGGAGAGGTTTGGTCACCTAATTACGCGCCAGTAAAAAAAAATCCTTATTGGAAAGCCCCCTCTTTCCTGGGAACGACCTGGTTGCCATTATTGTGATTCTGTAATATTATTTGTGAATAATTAATTATTGATTTATATGATAAAGAAATATTTATTTGATGTGAATATAAATGATGGATTTATTTATTTTATGTGGTTATAAATAAAGGAATTAAAGCTGAGGTGTTTTATCAGTATTTTGTTGGAGTGGAGGTATTAAAAATCACACATTTATGGATTTCGGATACATTCTGTTTGAAATTTGGAAAAACTTTCTTCTACAGAGTTATAGAGAATTCGATTTCGTGTGGAATGGATATAAAATTCGTATTTTTTTGATAAACGGGCTATTTTTTATGAATTACTAAAATTTTAGAAAATAAAATGATTTTTATTATTTTATTGGTGGGACCCACTTTTGTGATTTAAAGTATGAGGGCTGCTGGGATTTTTCAAGAGTGGCATGCTGGTCTTTGATGGCTAGCATGCGTAGAATGAAGAATAAATAAAATAATATTTTATTATTTTAGTCTCCTATATCGTTCTAGCATTTTCCTATAAATAGAAGCTTAGGTTAGAATTGAAAATTACATCAGAAATAAGTTTTCTTTCTCTCTAGATTATCGAGCGTATTTTTGTGAGTATTTAGATACTTTGAGAGTTACTGTTCGGTACAAGTTTTCTTCGGCTTTCTATCCGATATTCTGATCAGAAGTACCGTTATTTTGAGGTAAGAGATGTTATTTTCTTCGTAAATGATATTATTTCTTTCGATATCATTATGCCAAAATATTGGTTTGAACTTTTTTATCAAATTTAGAACTTTTTGTGTTAGGGTTACTATTCACGTATACGGCACTATTCACGTATACAACACTATTCACGAATACGACACTATTCACCGAAAAATGAAATTTTTTCTTTTTGTCCAAGATGTCTATTATGGTTACTATCTTTGATTGTATCCATGTTTTGATCTTTATTTTTGAATTCTACTTCAAAATTGGTTATTATGGAGTATTATTGATTTTGGATAAACTGTTATACGAATCCCTACTATTTGTCCTTTTGTCTCACTGGATTCGTTTTCTTTAAAATATTTTTCATCATTCTCAGTCCTAAATGATGATATTACTGAATATCTTTGGCCTGTAGTGCAAAGATCAATGATTAACTGATGAATATCTTTGGCCCATAGTGCAAAGATGAACATGTGTGGAGATGAACATGACCAACTGGTGATACAAATGAATATCTTTGGCCTGTAGTGTAAAGATGAATATTTGATTAAAGATGTATATTGATTGTTGTTACAGGGATAAAATATTGATGATGGACTTTTAAATCTTAGAAGATAGTAGAACTCATTCTCTACTTGACTCTTCTAATGGATTGTTGTTTCCGCTGCAGTTGTTGATCTAAAACTTGTTGTCTATTATATTTTATCAGATTTTTCTCTGTTGAAGACTAATGATAAATTATTGTATATTATCTTAGTCATAATATTCTTTACTGGGCTAGTTGAGCTCACCCTTTTTCTTTTTGTTCCATTTTTCTTCTTATGAGGTGAGAACATAGCAGAATCGAGTCGGGGTATAGAGTGATGGTTCTAGAAAGATGTTTTAGCAGTCCTCACTATTTCTGTAAAATAATGTTTGAATAATTATAATGAGGACTTATTTGAGTGTGGATATTGTCTAGAAGACAATATTTATATTTAAACTCAAAATATATGTTGTCGTATTTTGTACGACAATTGTATTATTGAAGTTGTAGTTTGCTTTCTGTACCATGTATTAAACTCAGAATGGGTGTTGTATACCTATTTTGGGGACGTCATAATTTCTCCTTATTGGCGCGCAATTAGGTGACCAAACCTCTCCTTGACAGAACTTCTAGACATTGTCAATATTGCAAATAATAATATGAATAACTTTGCAGTCTCAATTATTGATTTAATAATATATCATATTTTGCAGATGATACGATAACAATAATTGAATCAATAATATGAGAGATATGATGTAAGACCCTAAATTATTGATAAATGAAATTTAATTCCTCTATTTATTAATTTGAAATAGTAAGGGTTGATTTGATTAATGTGGTTAGTTATGGGTAAAATGCGCAAATATTTCAAATAAGCAAGTGGTTATAAAATATTCATTTTTAACGGAGAATATTCGTTTGGTCGTGGAATATTCTTGCTGTCGGAGAATATTCGTACGACGGCGCAGCCTGGTGTGGGCCCCATAACGGAAAGCGATTGGATGAAAAAAACGACAAGTATAATTTGTTTATAAATAACGACGTAGTTGTTACCGTTAACACTGTTGGAATACCCGATGGTTAAAACACAGTAATACGCGTTGTTGTACAGTAGCACACGGTATTGCACCAATTATTGATTCTTACGTAAGAAGGCACTACTCAATAATTGTTACAGTAGTTACTGTTCAGTATTTTATTTTATTGATTCAATAATTGCTGCGTTGATATTTTATATTACTGTTGTTTCAATAATTGTCGCTACATAGCATTTTCCATAATCGAAGCAATAATTAATATTATCTGAATAATATTATTAGAAAATATTATTGGCAATGTCTAGAAAGTTCTGTCTAAGAAGAGGTTTGGTCACCTAATTGCGCGCCAGTAAAGAGAAATTCTTATTGGAAAGCCCCCTCTTTCCTGAAAACGGCCTGATTGTCAGTACTGTGATTCTGTAATTTTATTTGTGAATAATTAATTATTGATTTATATGATTAGGAAAATATTCATTTTATGTGGATATAAATGGAAAAAAAATTTAATGTGATAATTGTTGAAAATTAATATTTATCTTTTTCTGATAAAATAATTCATTTAAATATATTATTTTTATTTTAATAATATATTAATGATGATATTTTTTACAATAAATGTGGGATATATGAGTATATGAGGAGAAAGAGTATTTTTGTTGCATTAAATGATTAACACATAATTTGTGTGTCGGTGGACTCCAATTCTTGACCGAAATTTGATTATAGCCTGTAAAATCGTCTGTTTGTGGATTTCGGTTAATTTCTGTTTGGAATTTGGAAAAACTTAAACTTACAAAGTTGTAGAGAATGAAATTTCCTATGGAAAGGACATGTGGTTCGAATTTTTCTAATAAAAGGGATATTTATTATGAATTATTGAAGTTCCGAAGTTCCAGAATAATTGATTTTTGGAAGTTTTAATTATTTTTTAAAGAAAAATATTTTTGTTGTTTTTGGCACATGTGTGGCTGATGTCTAGACCAAAAAGGTGGGCTTAAGAAAATTTATATAATTATATTATTATTTTATTAAATTTTCTGCTTTGGTGTTCTAAGTATTTTCCTATAAATAGGGTGATTAGGTTAGAATTGAAAATCACACCAGAAACTGAATTCTTCTCTCTCTTTCTCTCTCGATATATTGAGCGTATTCTTATAAGTATTTTAATACTTTGAGTGTTGCTATACGGTGTAAGTTTTTTTCAGCACTATATTCAGTGTTCCAGCCAAAAGTACTATTTTTCGAGGTAAGGGATGTTATTTTTTTCGTAAGTGATATTATTTCTTCAATATCATTATGCCAAAATATTGGTTGGAACTTTTTTTTATCAAATTTAAAACTTTTTCATGTCGGGTTACTATTCATGAGTTACTATTCACGAGTTACTATTCACGAGTACTATTCACGAAGCATGATAATTTTCTTGTGAAATTTCTATCTTTTAGTGTCGGAGTTACTATTCACGTATACGACACTATTCACGAATACGACACTATTCACAGAAAAATTAAATTTTTATTTTTCGTCCAAAATATCTATTATGGATACTAGCTTTGATTGTATCCATTATTGATCATTCTTGAATTTTACTCCACTCTGGTTATTTATGAAGTATTTTTGAACCTGGATTGTTTAAAGTACGAATCCTTAATATTTATTCTTTTATTTCACTGGATTCGTTTTCTTTAAAATATTTTTCATCATCCTCAGTTCGAAATGATGATATTACTGAATATTTTTGGCATGTAGTGCAAAGATGAATGATTTTCTGATGAATATCTTTGGCCCGTAGTGCAAAGATGAACAGGTGTTTAGATGAACATGACCAACTGATGAATATCTTTGTCCTGTAGTGTAAAGATGAATATTTGATTTCAGTTATATATTGATTGATGTTACATGGATAAAAGATAGACGATGAAGTTTTAAATTCATATATAGAAGATAATAGATTTAATTCTCTACTTAACTCTTCTAATGAATTATTATTTCTGCTGCGAATATTGATTTCAAACTTATTGTCTATTGTATTCTATTAGATTTTTCCCTGTTGAGGACTAATGATATATTTTTTTATATTATCTTAGTCATAATGTTCTTTACTGGGCTAGTTGAGCTCACCCTTTTCCTTGTTGTTCCATTTTTCTTCTCAGGAGGCGAGAATGTAGCGAGTACTAGTCGAGGTGTGGAATGATGGTTCTAGAAGTGGTTTTAGTAGTCCTCACTATTCTATAAAAATAGTGTATTAATAATTATAATAAGGACTTATTTGAGTGTGGATATTGTCTAGATATCAATATTTGTATTTAAACTCACAGTTTTTATGTTGTGTTTATAAAGTTGTAGTTGTTTTTGTACCATGTATTTGGCGACTCAGAATGGGTGATGTATACCAATTTTGGGGGCGTCACAGTTGGTATCAGAGCTTAGGGATATGATCTCTGGCGGAGATCGGGGAATAGAACTAGGAGGGGAGAGACTAGTAAATCCTTCGCTAGTGTGTCCTACCTAAGCTTATTTGTTGGTTGGTCAGAGTATAGGGTTATTATATTGCATGTCAATTTCTTTAATTAACCCTTATTTTGTGGCAGTATTTGAGAATTGCAGCTGAAAATATTAACAATGGAGTGAATGAGACCGTGGAGAAAGCTCTAATCGCCAACCAAGATAATGTGATGTCAGGCGAAGAAAGAATTAGAGATATCCATGGTGTAACACCCCCTTCCCGAAAAGGAAAGGGAGGTCACGTGCAAAGCACAACAAACCTCAAAATAAATAATAGTGGTGATTCATCAATAAAGTAATAAGTACAATTCTCTAAACTGAGTCAAAATAATCAAAACTTAAAATTTGAATCAACCTAACTGGTCAAAGGCAAAACTCTCATCACACTAGCCCTGAATCACCCCTGCAAACCTGCCGGAAGAAAAAAACAGCATGAGCCAATTGCCCAGTACGGATACAGATATATAAAAGATATACTGCAGATATACGAAAACAGTTGAGACAAATTACTGAACAAGCCTCAAGTGCAAGTACGAACGAAAATATAATATCCAAGGATCTGAATGGAATATATATGAATCAACATAATTGACGAAACCAATAAAAGAATAAAGAAATAGCGAACTGAAGTAACTAACTCAATGACTTGAACTGAACAAAAACCAACAAAACTAATCCAATAAAATAATAGGCTGAAACAAACGGCTGGAGTGATTTCATACTGAATGAGCTCAGAAATATATCTTGTCACACAGACAAGTCAAAACAATGCCACACAGGCAAGTCAAAATATTGCCACACAAGCAAGTCAAATGATGCTACACAGGCAAGTCAAAACAATGCCACACAGGCACGTCAAAATAATGCCACACAGGCAAATCACACATTGGACCGCGAATCCAATGTATGCAAATCGGATATGTGTGTTTGGCACAACATCACCAACCCTCAGAACAGAAATCTAGGGTTAACCCATACGCCTCCCATAACAAAACACCAAATGGACCACTACCTCCGGAGCCCAAAACGGAGACGCCGTGGACTAATCACACCGCCACGGAAAGTGTCATGTCTCTTGTGCCAAGACGACATGCCTGTGGTACCCCCACAGGTGGTTATAGCTCAGGTATACCTTACGGTATATTCTAACAAAAATATCATGTCACAACACATGCGACATAATACCAATAAAAGGGTTCTATATGTACATGTTGAACCAAATCAAATTATAGTCACAAGGTTTCAAAAAGAAGGTAACAACATGTATTGCTCTACAATTATCAAAATAAATATTAGACATGATAACCTCATTCAAAGAGTACAAGTACGAGTCCAATGTGTCAACTCCAAAATGAAATAAATATATCAATTTCACAAGAAATAATTATGTGAAATAATAACAGAAATTCGAAACGAGGAACAAAACGAACAAATCAAATTTAACAAAGGTATCGCTGAAAGAGTATAGAATCCGTACCTGATACTTCCAAACCATTTATAGCACACTCTACAAAATCTTATCCTCAAATGCCAACGATATCAAATACGAAACATTATTCGCAACCTAAACATATTCACCTCAAATTAAAAACAATCCAAACTAATAATTCCAAAATAATTCATAATCTATTTAATATGCCTTCAATCATCGCCTTTTATTAATTACTAATACTCTAAAATTTAATTCGTTACACTCCTTCCGTCCAAACTAATCAAAAGAATAAATAAATAATCGATTTATAAACATAATGATAATTATATTATTAACCTTAATAACTCTTTATCTTTTGAAAATCTGTTAATATGAAATTGTCTAATTATTATACTTTATTACTTCATAATATTTTACGCAAGTCACTTTCAATGTTTGTCCATTATTTATCCATTTTCTAATAATTGATTGCTAGGTGCACATATATATAAATGATTCAATAACTAATGTTGCACACCTTGATTGACCACATATAAATAATTATGTGAGTGGAAAAGAATTGGTTATGTAACTTGGTGACATCACTGAATACCCACACATTGGTATAAATTTTAGACTACAAAGAAGAGACACATGCATATACATATATAATTTATTATCAATTCTTGTTTTAATACCTGTATAATCCGAGGTCGTCCCTTTCCTTTGTTTAGCGTGGCTGTATTCTCCTTCCTTTTCAAAGTCGGTATAACAAAAGTAAGATTAGGTTTTGTTATATGTTTATTTATTAACAAATTTTATTAATTAATATATTTTACTAACTCTCCTAATTTTAATAGGATTTTAAAATTACCCACACATATAAATTAAACCAAATTAGTTTTAAGGCCCAATTTTATCAACTTAATTTGTATCATTTAATAATACTCATTAGCCCACATAAATTAAATATGAGTTGACCCAAATAAAAACAAAGTCAAATTAATATGTCTTTAAAAAAAATTAAATCTTTTTTTTTTTGGGTATTACATCACCTACCCCTTAAAAAGGATTCCGTCCCCGGAATCAAAAGAATAGAACGCACCTAATTTTCAAAAGATTCGGACACTCCGCTCGAATAGACTCCTCCATCTCCCAAGTAGCTTCCCGTTCCGAATAATTTTACCACAAGACTTTAACAAAAGGAAATATCTTTCTCCATTTTAATTTAATCAGTTATTTAATTATCAACTAAAAGAATTTCATTTTCCAAACAAAACAAGGAAGAAAAGAGGGAAACAAAATCATTTACCTTTTTTCAATTTAAATACAATTGTATACAATAAAATTAGTTAATATTTAATAAAAAATATGAGTTATTACATTTTTCACCCCTTAAAAATAATTCCGTCCTCGGAATTCAAATAAGCTACAAAAATAAATAAATAAATTTAGTTACGATGTAGCGTCACCATTTATAACGATTAACGCGGATAAGTCATCGGTCCACGTAATTATCAATGTACTTGTAAAAGATTCGTCAACTACCGTGTCAAACATTGGTAAGGTTCTTTGCGTTGCATCAAATTAGATCACATGCTCCACGATTGGTGCGGGTCGTCGCTAAAATCTTTGAGTTTCATTCTTGCAAACGTACGTACTCTTCAGAACATAATTCGAAATCACAAAAATTTTCTTCATCTAAATACGATTCGAATACCAAAATATTTAGAATTATCTTTAATTCGTAAAACGTTTATATTTCACCCATGACAAAGATCTAACAAATTATTTCTGTTTTATTTTACATAAATTCATACAAAACTCTAAAGACATCAGATAAATAAAACAACTACGCAAACTATTTTACCAACTCTCCCCAAGTCCTCAAGAGTTTCAAAATATCTCATCCTCAATTTGAACTATTCATCAAATAATATTACACCAAAGAATATACTACTAATATCTCTTTATCACAAGCTCTCCTAAGTCCTTAAGAGTTTCAAAGCATCATAACCTCAAATCAAATTAGTTCTCAAATATTATTACACCATAAATATACTACTACAAAGATCTCTCCATCATCATACCAAACTCCAAATCATATATCCTACTATCTGAATAAGCAAAATATAGCTTTCAAAAGCTCTTAAGATATATTGGATTCATCACTTATTATATATCTAATCAATCAATAAATCAATCATTCTCTTAGTGACAATCTTAACCCAACAGATTCCAAGATCTCCTCATACTATTACTCAAAATTTCATATAAGATAATTTCAATATTCTACTAGGAAATAGCCACAAAATTGATCATTAACTCCAAATGATTAATCTAATTACCTCAATATCAACACTCAAATTACAGAAGTCCTCCATACTTAATAATTTTTACCTTATCATAGTATCCCATCAATACACATACCTCAAATTATCCAAGAGCTTAACATAACTAAAATCATCATCAAAATCAATCCTCAATTCTAAGATCATAATAAATTGTCACAAAAACAATTCTAAAAAAAATAATTTGCCAAAATCAAAAACTCTCTTATACAAATACTCACATCATAATCATATAATCATTTCTTAACTGTACAAAATATCCAATCACGATCACCATCACATATTTATTCTCCTTAATGATATCCAATCACAATCCTTAACTAACATTATTGCTTCAATGCATAACAATAATAATCTTAACAATGTATCTCACATTTCTCAAATCAACTACAACTCGATGAGAGAATGACACTTGGTCAAAATCAAGACCAACCAAACAAAAAAAACAAAATCGAATAAAATTCCTACGACGTCTACCCAGTGATTTACCCACAACTCACAGGTCAAACCTAAATAGGTTTTCTACAAGAAAGAACCTAAGCTCTGATACCATCTCTGTAACACCCCCTTCCCGAAAAGGAAAGGGAGGTCACGTGCAAAGCACAACAAACCTCAAAATAAATAATAGTGGTGATCCATCAATAAAGTAATAAGTACAATTCTCTAAACTGAGTCAAAATAATCAAAACTTAAAATTTGAATCAACCTAACTGGTCAAAGGCAAAACTCTCATCACACTAGCCCTGAATCACCCCTGCAAACCTGCCGGAAGAAAAACATAACATGAGCCAATTGCCCAGTACGGATACAGATATACAAAAGATATACAGCAGATATACGAAAACAGTTGAGACAAATTACTGAACAAGCCTCAAGTGCAAGTACGAACGAAAATATAATATCCAAGGATCTGAATGGAATATATATGAATCAACATAATTGACGAAACCAATAAAAGAATAAAGAAATAGCGAACTGAAGTAACTAACTCAATGACTTGAACTGAACAAAACCAACAAAACTAATCCAATAAAATAATAGGCTGAAACAAACGGCTGGAGTTATTTCATACCGAATGAGCTCAGAAATATATCTTGTCACACAGACAAGTCAAAACAATGCCACACAAGCAAGTCAAAATATTGCCACACAGGCAAGTCAAATGATGCTACACAGGCAAGTCAAAACAATGCCACACAGGCAAATCACACATTGGACCGCGAATCCAATGTATGCAAATCGGATAGGTGTGTTTGGCACAACATCACCAATCCGCAGAACAGAAATCTAGGGTTAACCCATACACGCCTCCCACATCAAAACACCAAATGGCCCACTACCTCCGGAGCCCAAAACGGAGACGCCGTGGACTAATCACACCGCCACAGAAAGTGTCATGTCTCTCGTGCCAAGACGACATGCCTGTGGTACCCCCACAGATGGTTATAGCTCAGGTATACTTTACGATATATTCTAACAAAAATATCATGTCACAACACATGCGACATAATACCAACAAAAGGGTTCTATATGTACATGTTGAACCAAATCAAATTATAGTCACAAGGTTTCAAAAAGAAGGTAGCAACATGTACCGCTCTACAATTATCAAAATAAATATTAGACATGATAACCTCATTCAAAGAGTACAAGTACGAGTCCAATGTGTCAATTCCAAAATGAAATAAATATATCAATTTCACAAGAAATAATTATGTGAAATAATAACAGAAATTCGAAACGAGGAACAAAATGAACAAATCAAAATTAACAAAGGTATCGCTGAAAGAGTACAGAATCCGTACCTGATACTTCCAAACCATTTATAGTACACTCTATAAAATCTTATCCTCAAATGCCAACGATATCAAATACGAAACATTATTCGCAACCTAAACATATTCACCTCAAATTAAAAACAATCCAAACTAATAATTCCAAAATAATTCATAATCTATTTAATATGCCTTCAATCATCGCCTTTTATTAATTACTAATACTCTAAAATTTAATTCGTTACACTCCTTCCGTCCAAACTAATCAAAAGAATAAATAAATAATCGATTTATAAACATAATGATAATTATATTATTAACCTTAATAACTCTTTATCTTTTGAAAATCTGTTAATATGAAATTGTCTAATTATTATACTTTATTACTTCATAATATTTTACGCAAGTCACTTTCAATGTTTGTCCATTATTTATCCATTTTCTAATAATTGATTGCTAGATGCACATATATAAATGATTCAATAACTAATGTTGCACACCTTGATTGACCACATATAAATAATTATGTGAGTGGAAAAGAATTATTTATGTAACTTGGTGACATCACCGAATACCCACACATTGGTATAAATTTTAGACTACAAAGAAGAGACACATGCATATACATATATAATTTATTATCAATTCTTGTTTTAATACCTGTATAATCCGAGGTCGTCCCTTTCCTTTGTTTAGCGTGGCTGTATTCTCCTTCCTTTTCAAAGTCGGTATAACAAAAGTAAGATTAGGTTTTGTTATATGTTTATTTATTAACAAATTTTATTAATTAATATATTTTACTAACTCTCCTAATTTTAATAGGATTTTAAAATTACCCACACATAAATTAAACCAAATTAGTTTTAAGGCCCAATTTTATCAACTTAATTTGTATCATTTAATAATACTCATTAGCCCACATAAATTAAATATGAGTTGACCCAAATAAAAACAAAGTCCAATTAATATGTTTTTAAAAAAAATTAAATCTTTTTTTTTCGGGTATTACACATGTGGTGAGTGAAGAATTAATAGTTGCACCCGAGATAGTCGTAGAGGTAGCAGCTGAGAGTGAGGAAGAAGAGGAAGAAGAGGAACCTGAGGAGAATTTTTATGATCGAAATTTAGAATTATAAAATCGTATTCATGACTTAGAAGAGCAGGCTGAAGAACGGCAAGCGGTCGTGGAGCAAAGAGATACAACAATTCTAAATTATGTTACCCGATGTGCGATGTTTGAACAGAAGCACTCTTTGGCAAAGTATAATATATTAGAGCTGGAATCTGAGAATGTTATGATCAAAGTTCTGATGAAAGAAGAAGCAACCAAACGAATGAGAATGGAGGATGCATGGGTAAAAGCTACACGACACGTTGATATTGTAGAAAAAGACGTCCGATCCAATAAGGCCAAAATAGATGAAATGAATTTTTCTTTTATGACAGCAATTAGGAGAATCCAACATCGAGTTCGGAATTACCCTATGCAGAGCGGTCAACCCCAATTCGATATGGATCGAAGAGTAATGATTGAAATCATGGATCAGGAATTCGACGAAGCAATGATGGGTGGAATGTACTCTATAGCAAAGTTAAGTCCATTTGGGACGGTGGCACCAGAGGCGGATACGAACAAGTCAAAGTCAATGGTTCCTGGAAGAGCGTTTGTCGTGACTGCCCAAAACGCGAGGAACTTGAACGAAGGTATCACGGGTTAGTTAATTATAAATTCTTACAAAGTATATATTTTATTAGATACCGGTTCTACCCATTCTTTTATCTCTCCTGCTTGTGCTCAACGTTTAAACTTGACTCAGGAAAAATTAGACTTTGATTTATCTGTGGAAACTCCGTAAAGAGAAACTTTTGTTACATCCACTGTTTATAAATTTTGTTTGATCCAAGTTGGCACCATCACATTACTTGTTGACCTTATTTCTTTAAAGATATTTGCTTTTGATGTGATTTTAGGGATTGATTGGTTAACTACTCATCATGCAAAAATTGATTGCTTTCGTAAGGTTGTTAGTTTTCATATTCCTAAGCAACCTGTTATTCGAATTCAAGCAACCAAAACGTTGAAGTCAAACACTTTCATATCAATCCATAAAGTCATTCGTTTATTGAAAAACAGATGTTAAGTTTTCTTAACCCATGTTATGGACTTGAAGAAAAATACGTCAGATTTGAATGCTATTTCTATTGTTAGTAAATTTCCTGATGTATTTCCTGAAGAATTTCTTGGCTTACTTCCAAAGCGTAATATTGAATTTTGTATCAACTTTGAACCCGGTACAAAACCCATTTCTAAAATCTCATATCGAGTGACTCCTATTGAACTTCAGAAGTTAAAAACCCAACTATAGAAGTTGATAACCGAGCCTCTATCTGGTGACTTCTTTTATGGAATGCACCGAAGCCAGACTCTCCGTAGGGGACGCCATATTCGTGTGATAGTAAACTGATAGGTGTCATTGTGATGTGCTATCCAAGATTGGGATATGAGTCATAGTTGAGAGCAACCTAAGTCGGTAATCGAAATACATAGCTTTCTGGGCTTAGTTGGTTATTATCGGAGATTCGTTGAAGGATATTCTCGAATCGCTATTCCATTAACGCGGCTAACTCGTAGAGATACAAAATTCATATGGAGCGAGGAATGCGAGAAGAGTTTCCAAGATCTCAAGAGGAGACTTATTTCGGCACCTGTTTTGACAATACCATCTGGTTCGGATGGATTTGTTATCTACAGCGATGCTTCAGGCAAAGGGTTAGGATGTGTTCTCATGCAACGTGGGAAAATCATAGCCTATGCCTCGTGACAACTTAAAGAATATGAGAAGAATTATCCTACTCATGATCTAGAGTTGGTAGTAGTCGTTTTCGCGCTA
Source organism: Panax japonicus (assembly GCA_020205505.1). Taxonomy (NCBI): domain Eukaryota; kingdom Viridiplantae; phylum Streptophyta; class Magnoliopsida; order Apiales; family Araliaceae; genus Panax; species Panax japonicus. The sequence goes on from CM035091.1 coordinate 38,004,837, forward strand.
AAGATCTGGAAGCACTATCTATATGGGGAGAAGATGGAGATATATTCAGACCATAAAAGCCTCAATATTTCTTCACTAAAAAAGAAATCAACATGCGGCAACGACGTTGGCTCGAGCTGTTGAAAGATTACGACCACACTATTCAATACCATCCTGGAAAAGCAAACGTAGTAGATGACGCGTTGAGTAGAAGATCATATGCAGGAATGAGTGCAATGATGTTAAGTATACGCATAGAACCAACTTTAATCGATAAAGTTAAAGTTTCGCAAGCCACAGATCCGGAGCTAATGCGTATGAAGAAGAAAGTACAAGAAGGTACTATTCCAAAAGCAAGAAATAATGAAGAAGGAATACTTCGAGTCCACTCCAGACTTTGTGTTCCTAACGATTCTGACTTGAATCATAGAATCATGATGGAGGCACACAATACACCATTTACAATCCATCCTGAAAGTACCAAAATGTATAGTAATCTTCGACATACATTTTAGTGAAACAATATGAAGAAAGAGACTGCAAAGTTTATATCAAGGTGTTTAACTTGTTAACGTGTAAAGGTGGAGCATCAAGTGCCAAAGGGTCCATTGCAACCACTTGAGATTCTGAAATGGAAGTGGGAACACATTACCATAGATTTCGTTACGGGTCTTCCCACGGGTTCTCAAGGCATAAATGCGATTTGGGTTATTGTTGATAGATTAACCAAGTCTGCCCATTTCTTACCGATACGGGAGACTTATTCCCTTGAACATCTTGCTAGTATGTATGTGAATGAGATTGTGAGATTGCATGGAATGCCAGTATCCATAGTTTCGGATCGTGACCCAAGATTCACTTCAAGATTTTGGGTTAGCTTGCAAAAAGCTATGGGCACGGATTTACGGTTCAGTTCGGCATACCATCCTCAAACGGACGGGCAATAAGAGAGGACTATTTAAACTCTTGAAGATCTATTAAGACTTTGTGTCCTAGATTTCAAAGGGAGTTGGGATAAGTACCTACCATTGGTGGAATTCTCCTACAACAACAGTTATCAGGCAAGTATAGGTGTGGCTCCATTTGAAGCATTGTATGGACGAAAGTATCGCTCTCTAGTATGTTGGGATGAGGTGGGAGAAGCAGCGTTGTTGGGACCAGAGTTGGTACGAATGACTACAGAGAAGATCTAAACGATTCGACAACGTATACAAACGGCACAGGATCGACAAAAGAGTTATGCGGATCTTCATCGAAAGGACATAGAATTTAGTATTGGGGATCATGTATTGTTGCGTGTGGCTCCATGGAAGGGAGTTACAAGATTTGGGAAGAGAGAAAAGCTCAATCCATGATTTATTGGTCCATTTCAGATTCTTGACCGAGTAGTAAATGTGGCCTATAGACTCGCGTTACTTCCAAGTATGTCTCGTGTTCATAATGTTTTTCATATATCTGTGCTTCGTAAATATGTGAAAGACCCAAACCACGTCATTGAGTTAGAACCGGACGAGATAGCCGAAGACTTAACGTACGAAGAGTTACCTGTCAAGATCTTGGATAGGAAGGAGCATGTCCTACGAACGAAGGTCATACCACAAGTTAAAGTTTTGTGGAGAAACCATGCTATTGAGGAAATGACCTGGGAGTTGGAAACTGAAATGAAAGTGAGGTATCCTCATCTTTTCGAAACACCAGGTACGTACGTCAATTTTGAGGATGTAATTTCATAAGGAGGGGAGGTTGTAAGACCCCAAATTATTAATAAATGAAATTTAATTCCTCTATTTATTATTTTGAAATAGTAAGGGTTGATTTGATTAATGTGGTAAGTTATGGGTAAAATGCGCAAATATTTCAAATAAGCAAGTGGTTATAAAATATTCATTTTTATCGGAGAATATTCGTTTGGTCGTGGAATATTCTTGCTGTCGGGGAATATTCGTACGACGGCGCAGCCTTGTGTGGGTCCCATAACGGAAAGCGATTGGATGAAGAAAACGACAAGTATAAGTTATTTATAAATAACGGCGCAGTTGTTACCGTTAACACTGTTGGAATACCCGGTGGTTAAAACACAGTAATACGCGTTGTTGCACAGTAGCACACAGTATTGCACCAATTATTGATTCTTACGTAAGAAGACACTACTCAATAATTGTTACAGTAGTTACTGTTCAGTATTTTATTTTATTGATTCAATAATTGCTACATTGATATTTTATATTATTGTTGTTTCAATAATTGTCACTACACAGTATTTTCCTTTATCAAAGCAATAATTCATATTATCTGAATAATATTATTAGAAAATATTATAGGCAATGTCTAAAAAGTTCTGTCTAAGAAGAGGTTTGGTCACCTAATTGTGCGCCAATAAGGAGAAATTTTTATTGGAAAGCCCCCTTTTTCCTGGGAACGGCATGGTTGCCAGTATTGTGATTCTGTAATATTATTTGTGAATAATTAATTATTAATTTATATGATAAGGAAAATATTCATTTTATGTGGATATAGATGGAGAAAATTTTTAATGTGGCAATTGTTAAAAATTAATATTTTATCTTTTTCTGATAAAATAATTCATTTAAATATATTATTTTAATAATATATTAATGATGATATTTTTTACAATAAATGTGGGATATATGAGTATATGAGGAGGAAGAGTATTTTTATTGTATTAAATGATTAACACATTTTGTGTGTCGGTGGACCCCAATTCTTGACCGAAATTTGATTATAGCCTGTAAAATCGTCTGTTTATGGATTTCGGTCAATTTCTGTTTGGAATTTAGAAAAACTTAAATTTACAAGGTTGTAGATAATGAAATTTCCTATGGAAAGGACATGTGGTTCGAATTTTTCTGATAAAAGGCTATTTATTATGAATTATTGAAGTTTCGAAGTTCCAGAATAATTGATTTTTGGAAGTTTTAATTATTTTTTTAAAGAAAAACATTTTTGTTGTTTTTGGCACATGTGTGGCTGATGTCTAGACCAAAAAGGTGGGCTAAGGAAAATTTATATAATTATATTATTATTTTATTAAATTTTTTGCTTTGGTGTTCTAAGCATTTTCCTATAAATAGGGTGATTAGGTTAGAATTAAAAATCACACCAGAAACTGAAATCTTCTCTCTTTCTTTCTTGATATATTGAGCGTATTCTTGTAAGTATTTTAATACTTTGAGTGTTGCTATACGGTGTAAGTTTCCTTCAGCACTATATTCAGTGTTCCAGCCAGAAGTACAATTCTTTCGAGGTAAGGGTTTTTATTTTCTTCGTAAGTGATATTATTTTTTCAATATCATTATGCCGAAATATTGGTTGAAACTTTTTATCAAATTTGGAACTTTTTCATGTCGGGGTAATTCATGAGTTACTATTCATGAGTTACTATTCACGAGTTACTATTTATGAGTACTATTCACGAAGCATGATAATTTTCTTGTGGAATTTCTATCTTTTAGTGTCGGAGTTACAATTCACGTATACGACACTATTCACGTATACAGCACTATTCACGAATACGACACTATTCACAGAAAAATTAAATTTTTATTTTTCGTCCAAAATATCTATTATGGATACTAGCTTTGATTGTATCCATGTTTTGATCATTCTTGAATTTTACTTCACTCTGGTTATTTATGAAGTATTTTTGAACCTGGATTGTTTAAAGTACGAATCCTTAATATTTATTCTTTTGTTTCACTGGATTCGTTTTCTTTAAAATATTTTTCATCATCCTCAGTCCTAAATGATGATATTACTGAATATCTTTGGCATGTAGTGCAAAGATGAATAATTTTTTGATGAATATCTTTGGCCCGTAGTGCAAAGATGAACAGATGTTTAGATGAACATGACCAACTGATGAATATCTTTGGCCTGTAGTGCAAAGATGAATATTTAATTTCAGTTATATATTGATTGATGTTACAGGGATAAAAGATAGACGATGAACTTTTAAATTCATATATAGAAGATAGTAGATTTCATTCTCTACTAAACTCTTCTAATGAATTATTATTTCTGCTGCGAATATTGATTTCAAACTTATTGTCTATTGTATTCTATTAGATTTTACCCTGTTGAGGACTAATGATAATTTATTTTATATTATCTTAGTCATAATGTTCTTTACTGGGCTAGTTGAGCTCACCCTTTTCCTTGTTGTTCCATTTTTCTTTTCAGGAGGCGAGAATGTAGCAAGTACTAGTCGGGGTGTGAAATGATGGTTCTAGAAGTGGTTTTAGTAGTCCTCACTATTCTGTAAAAATAGTGTATTAATAATTATAATGAGGACTTATTTGAGTGTGGATATTGTCTAGATGACAATATTTGTATTTAAACTCACAGTTTTTATGTTGTATTAATAAAGTTATAGTTGTTTCTGTACCATGTATTTGGCGACTCAGAATGGGAGATGTATACCTATTTTGGGGGCGTCACATATGATGCAGCAATTACTGTAGCAATAATTGAGTATAACTGAGTGACTTCTCACGTAAGCATCAATAATCAATACCGTGTGCTACTATGCAACCACGCGTATTACTGTACTTTTACTACTGGGTAGTTCAACAGTTTTAACGGTAACACCTCCGCCGTTATTTTTATAGAAAGATAATTTTGTCATTTTCTAACTACGTCAATACTTCCGTTATGGGGTCCACCAATAATTGTGTCGTCGTACAATATTCCCTGTTGAAAAAAATATTCCCTGACCATTCGAATATTATATTACCACTTGCTTACTATGTAAAATTTTTAAATATTACCCACAACTATAATATTATATCAAATCCACACCATAATATTTAAAAATATATTTCGAGAAAATTATTTTTTATTCATAAAAGTTGGGGTCTTACAAATTAAATCTTTATTCATAATAAAATAAAACAAAAAAAAATATCTTTTCTTCTTCAACTAAAAAGATTTAACCATCTTGATTATTTGGCAAAAAACAGAATTTTTAAAAAAATAGAATTTTGTTAGAAACAGAATTTGTTAAAAAAAAGAATTTTTTTTAAAAAATAGAGTTTTTTTTAAAAAAACTGTTTTTTTAAAAAAAACAGATTTTTTTTTTAAAACAGAATTTTAAAAAAAACAGAATTCTTTAAAAATAGAATTTTTAAAAATAGAATTCTATCATTTAAAAAAATCCATTTTAAAAAAAAAATGTTTTTAAAAAAAGTATATTTTTTAAAAAAATTCTTTTTTTAAAAAAATCTATTTTAAAAAAAATCTGTTTTTAAAAAAATCCTTTTTTTTAAAAAAGTTATTTTAAAAAAATTCTATTTTTAAAAAAAATATGTTTTAAAAAAATTTCTGTTTTTAAAAAATTCTAATTTTTAAAAAATATATGTTTTTTAAACAATTCTATTTTTTAACAAATTCTGTTTTTAAAAAAAATTATTTTTAAAAAAAATTATATTTTTTTAAAAAATTCTGTTTTTTTGCCAAATAATCAAGATGGTTAAATCTTTTTAGTTGAAGAAGAAAATATATTTTGATTTTTTTGTTTTATTTTATTATATTTTTGTTATTTTTAAAACTTTAAAATGTTAATTTTTTTGTTTTTAAAATCTGATTTTGATATTTTTTGCCACATAAACAATAATTTTTTTTATTTTTACCACATAAGCAATATTTTAACATCTGTCAATTTTTTTTAACGGAATGACCCAATTTGAAAATAAAAATTAGTTCATTGAGTTAATTTAAAAAATTAAAAGATCAATCGGGTATTCAATAAAACGTGCCAACTTCGATGGCCAAATCATTACTTTTGCCTTATAAAATTTGTAAATAAGACTCATTTTGGAACACTGATATAGTATTCCATTTGTTCCTTTTAATTTGATATTGTAGAAGAAACAAATAACTTTCATATACTCCACCCGTCTTCAAAAGGATAAGCAAAATATATATTTTTACACATTAAAAAAGGGTAAAGTGGAGAAAAAAAAGTAAAAAAATTTAAAATTTATCTTTAGAGTTCCCATAAGATTATAAAAAGTGACGAGTACGTTTATTTTTTTATATTAGTGGATCCCAATAAATGACATTTTATCATTCACTTTATGTATCTTAGCTCATCCTTTAAAGAAAAAAAAATATAGTACATTTATCATTCTTTTAAGAATGGAGAGAGTATGTTAATAATGTTATGTCTGATTGATAAAATTAAATATAAAATCTTAATATTATCTTTTAAAAGTAACAAAAATAAAAATTAAAACAAATTAATATTGTGTCCGTTTTAAGACATGATCATCATTGACTTTTTAATGTCAAAATTGTATATTTTTAAAAATTTTAATCGATAGAATAATGATAATCGTAAATTGTTTTAAAGTATTACTCATTGCGAGAATTATTGTTTTATCTTTTTGATGAATCATATTAATTTTAAAGCTTAAATATGAATTAGTACCCTAAATTATAGGCCATATTCCAAATCGGTGATCCACCTTTCAATTTTGTCAATTAGATGATTAAACTATTAATTTTTTTCAATTGCAACAAATTGAACACGCCACGTCAGAAATTGCTGACGTGACAACTTGTGTTGGGCCTTAGAAAGTTGATGTGGCAAAAATAATAATTTTTTAATCATAAAAAAATGATTTAATATGGGGTAAATTCGTCAAACAACAAATTAACCTAATAAATTAATACAAAACAAATAAATACATAAAATATATCCTCTTATCAGATCTCGTCGGTATTCCTGTTCCTGGATCCATTCACACCGGAGAACTCATGTAAGCTCTGCGGCACCGGTGTGGAGGAAAACAAATGATTCGACGCCGATGGTCCTTCATTCGATAAACCCTGCATCCTTCAAATAAAGCCTATACTTCTGCAAATGAGTCGCAACATTTTCACGAGTCAATCCTTCAACACTATTCGAATTTGCCTCCTCCGCGTCGGCTCGCCTCACTTTCCTCGAATCCGAACCATCCCGAGTCAGATCCGTCTTATCCATGTTCGATACAACCCCAAAATGTCGGATGTGTGGAAGCTTTGCTTACGGTCTATGGTTGGGATTTTGGATATTGATTGTTGTTGGTGTTCGTGGGTTTGAAAGATGAATCTGTTCGGATCTGGTATTATGTGTTTCCTGGTCATCTTCGTCATCAACCAGATCTTGATTTGATTTGGGTTTGCAGGTTTTGGGCTCTATGGTGTCGGTTCCTTTTGGCTGACGGATGGGGCACCTTTTGATCTGTGTTTGACCCGATCTGAGCTTCATGTTACTTTAATGACTATCTTTGTTAACGTTCAATTTTGAAATTCTTGGTCTTAGTCATAGATTCTGTTCTCTATGATTTTTCTTCCTATGTTCAATTAACTTAGTTAGCCGCGTTCATAGGTGCTTTGAAATGGTCAATTTCTGAATTTGTTTGGTTTGTTTTGACGTTTTTTGCTCGGGGCTATTCCAGTGGGGGTCTTGGGTCACCGTTCTGGTTTGTCCCTCTTTGCCGGACAAAACTGATCTGATCGTTTATGGTAAATCCGGCTGCCCCTACTATTTTGTGTTCCATTGGTCTATCCCCTCCGTCAGTTTGGGATAATAATTTTATGGTAAAAATATTTTAAATTAATTTTTAAAAATTAATAATAATTTTATAATTTAAAATGGAAAACTTGTTAATGTAGTAAACTATATTATAAGTCATTTGAAAGAGCTCCATATAATTTTCTTTTGTGGCGTAACATTGTGGTTGTTTCCTCTACTAATCGTTTGTATTTAATATAAGGATAATATTAAATAAAATAAAATTAATTTTGTTCTAAATAAAAAGGAAAGGAGGACGCATCACGCATCAAAATTAGGAAGAACAAAGGCAACAACGTAGAGACATGGATAATAACTGGTGTCTGGTGAAGCGTGTATGTCAGATTGTCGCCTCGCATTATTGGAAAATGAAATTAATTGAGGGAGAAAAAGTCTTTGGACCAACCGATATCTATCTAATAAAATACAAATGATTTTGAATTTTCCGCTCACTCAATAAATTATCTGGGCCGTCCAAAGTTTGGGATAAATCCCACCGTTCATACATCTATCTAATAAAATACATCTATCTATCTAATAATCTAATAATAATTTAATAAAATACAAATGACTTTAAATTTTCCGCTCACTCAATAAATTATTTTAGTCGTTCAAAGTTTGAGATAAATCATATTGTCCATACAGTGCCGGAGGCACGGGACCCAGCTAGTAGACATATATGGATCAACCCCTGTACGGACATACTCTTTTGCGTATCTTCAAATTTATAGGACAATATTAGTACGGGAACATTATTTTTATATTAAATTTTTAATATTTTTATATAATTCATTCGATTTATTTTTTTTATGTTAAAGATGATTATATAAAAATAGCAAAAATATATATAAAAATATCAGTTTCGTATTAATACTAGTCTATTATTAGCAAACAATCCATAATTGCTCCATCTGTACATATCATTCAACTGCGGTAATAATATTTTTATGATATATTTAATATAGTAAATCTAACCTTATAATCTTACTTAATTCCATATATATAGGTTGTAATCGTAATTCGATAAAAAAAAGTTGCAATATATAGTGGGACTCTTAAATCTTAATTAATTATAGATAATTTAAAATGAATAGTTGATTTAATAGAGTTTGTAAATAAGTTAAATCGGAATTTAACTTGTTGAGATTGAATTCGTTTAAATGTTAAACGAGTTGAATCAGATTAGACTTTAAACGAGTCTAAAATTTAAGGTACGAACTCGACTCGTTTATAAACAAGTCGAGTTTGAGTTTGAGTTCGTGCCGAGCTTTATTGAGTTGAATCTGATTCGTTTATTTTTTTTATAATAATTAAACGTTTAACAAGTCGGATATCATATTGTTCAATCTCAACTCGTTTAATAAACTCGAGTTAAATTCGAGTCGGGTTTAGTCGAGTTCAGGTGCACTCTCATTCGTTTCTATAAAAACGTACTGTATTAATATAACATGGAGTTTTTCATATTGTGTAGCTTGTACTGTACCTGATATATCAGGTATATATCAGTTAGAAACTTAGAATGTTGTTGATTAAAATTTCATGTTATACAATTAAAACTCTTATTTATAATATAACTTATTTTTATTGAATAGTCCAATTTTAATTATCTTTAATTCAAATTCCTCTTTTTAATTATCAGAACAACCAGTCAATCCTGCCGATTATATTATTATTGTCCATCAGCAAGGGAGTTGATATTTTTGGCACAAATACTACTTACTTAAGCGATACAATTATGTATCTTATTATTTGTGCTAGATGAAAAAAATATTAGAATTTGAGTCTAAATTAATGTGAGTATTATTAATTATTTTTAGTGATTGTATATATTAATGTGTTCTACTCCATGAGTAGATTAAATTAAGTATTTAGAAGCTCAAATATATGGAGTAATGAATGAGATATTAACTCCCAATTAAAGATCACGCTTGAAAATGATAAATGATAATAAATACTTGTGAGAAAAAGCCAAGTCTCAGATAGATTAGGAATTAAACTTTTAAGGAACAATTACATTTTATAGTACATTTAAAAATATAATTACAAGAAAAGTGCTCTCATTAAATATTTACATAATTAATATCTTTAAAATTTTATTTTTATTATTAGTACATATTTATGATTCCTTTAATTATGGGATGTGTTTTAATTCTCAACCATCTCTCCCACAATTTTCTCCCCATCTCTCCCACGATTTTCTCTCACTCCATTTATGTTTCCCTCCGTCTCCTCCTCCCTCCCTCCGTCTCCTCCTCCTGTCCAACCCCTCCCCACCCACCCTCCCTCCCTCCCTCCCTCCGCCTCCCCTTCCTCCCGCCTCCCGCCTCCCCTCCTCCCGCCTCTGCCCCCCGCCACTACTCCTCCCGCCCCAGCCCCAGCCCCACACCCTCTCCTTCCTCTTCCTCCGCCTCCTTTCTCCACCCACCGCCCACGCCCCACCCCCTCACTCCGCCACCCCCCTCCTCCCCCTCCCTCCGCCCCTCTCCTCCTCCACCCCCTCCCTCCGCTACCCCCACCCCCACCCCCTCCCTCCCCCACCCCCTCCTCTTCTCCGCTCCCTCCTCCCCCTCCCCCCGCCTCCCTCCTCCTCCTCCTCCTCCTCCTCCTCCCCCCTCCTCCTCCTCCCCCCTCCTCCTCCTCCTCCTCCTCCCACTGCCCACGCCCCACCCCTCCCTCTGTCATCGTCGCTCTGTTTCTGCAGTTTTTTTATAATGCAGTTGGTAGCCAAACCTTTATATCAAGGTAACTAATTCTGTTTTATTAAGTTTCCAATTTATTTTGCATGTAATACAGTTGGTAGCCAAACCTTCGTGCAGTTGGTTGCCAAACTTTCAGATCAAGGTAACTAATTCATACTGCAGGTGTGAAGGTAGATTGATTATCTTGGTATAAAAGTTTGATTACCTTGGTATAAAAGTTTGGTTACCTTGGTATAAAGTTTTGGTTACCTTGGTATAAATATGCAGTGTTCTATTTTTTATTTACCAACATGAAATTGGTTGTCAAACTTTTAGACCAAGGTAACCAATTCAGTTGTATTTGATTACCAATTTTATTTTAAATGTGATGCAGTTACTAGTCAATTTTTGTGGCGGCGGCGGCGGCGATGTGGCGGCGGCAGCGGTGGCGGCGAGAGAGAAGGATGATGAACATTAGCTCCTTCATAATTTTTTATTTTTAATTTTCTCATTTTGATTTGAATTTTGAAATATGGATTTGAAATTGTTGTTAGAGACAAGATTTGAATTTGAATTTGAATTATTAATTATCCTTGATTTTAGGTTTCTTTATTAATGTGAATTGTACTATTTTTGTAATATGAGTCTTAATTACACTCTTTTTGTAATTATTTAGTTGATGCACTTTTCTTGTAATTACATTCTATTTGTTGCATACTTATGTAAAGGACCCAACTTTTAATGTGTATATATACAAGAAAATTGCTCTTGGGTTTGGGCCTCGGTGCCACTTTTGTGGAAGGGAAAGGACATAGCCAAGGCTTGGTTCGAATCCATACGCGCGCCGCCGACCGGCCGGCCTGGCTCGGACTTGGGGGTACTCGTGGGTCTGGGTCCTTGTATATAATTTTTTAGACAAAATTTATTTATTTAATTCTGTTATCAAAACTGTGTCGTTTTGATAAAATGTATTTATTAAAACTGTGTCGTTTTGAGAAGCGGTATCTGCTAAAGTGCCCATCCGAAGGGTCACCAACTATAAATAGATAGGAGGGGGCGACCTTCTCATTCATTCATTTCTCAAGCATTCAAGCATAATAGAGTATTCTAGTCTTTATTTCTTTATCAGTTTTCTTAGTTAATTTTGAGAGAGAGTCTGATCATTTATTTGGTTTGTAGAGTATACTTTTTGTAGTGCTGCTAAAGTATATGGTGTCATTGTATTCTGGGAGATAAGTGCTATCAACTATGAGCACCATACGGAGCACATTATTGTCTTAAGAACATATTATCAAGTACTAGTTTTGACAAATCTTTTTCTACAGTTTTGATTTATTTGAGATAAGTTAATATATATAGTTTCCTTTAAGATTTATAACAAAAAATTACTCTAAAAATATCATTTCTTATTAATAATAATAGATTATATTTTCAGCACAATGCATAAACAATGTGTCAAGAGCACGGCGCAACAACGCTCTTGCTTCTAACTTGTTCGCGAACATACTTGTTTGTTTTTTACCTATTTAGCCATGCCCTTTCATATGCATTTAGTCGGATCACAATGGTCATATCCACACATGAAGGGTCATAAATCACCCTATAAATATCTAACAAATTTAGTCGTTCAGGCATTCAATTTTTTCTTCAGTTATATTCATAGTATATTTAAGAGAGTTTAAAACATTTATTGGTTCATTGTGTGTGTTATTTGTAGTACTGCAATAACACACATTGTCATTGTATCATAGTGGACAATATAACTACTTGAACAAGTGGTGGACTATTCTAATAGAGGCTTTTGATTGGTTATTGACAAAAAATATTGAATATTGTAGGTTCGTTAATTAAGAGATGTGATAGACTAAGCTCAACGGGTTATAGATATTTGGTCAAATATAAAATTCTTTGAACAAATGATAGATTTTTCTTGGGAGGATATTGGTGGATCAAATAAGAGATATTGAATAAATGAGCTCTTCATATGGGAGAAACCTGATGAGCTTTGTGTTAGGAAAATGAATGGACACTATATATATAAACTTATCTTAAAACTGCAGAAGTGAATTTGTCAATGCTATTACTTGGTACTATGTCATTAAGACAATTATGTCCTTCTTATGGTGCTTAGAGTTAATAGCAGTTGTCTCCTAGGATACAATGACAACGTATACTATAGTAGCACTCTAAATAGTATACCCAAAGAACCAAATATAATTCTCAGAACTCCCTCTCTAAATGAACTATGAAATGAATACTAAAAAACTAGAAATGAACTATGAAACGCTTGGATTTGAATGAATGAAGTGGCTGCCCCCTAGTCTATTTATAGGAGGGATTAATAACCCTTCAGATGAGATATAACCTATTGAAAATGAACTATTTAGCCAAAAATGAGGTAGTTTTTGGCTTTAGCAGAAAGGCGCGTCCGTTCGAGCCAAATATGACGTAGTTTTAGGCTAAACAAAACAAAACCGATATAGTTTAAGGCTTAACAGAAAAGGTGCGTCCATTCAGGCAAAAATGACGTATTTTTGGGGCGTCTATTTAGGCATATAGCGCTTCCCAAAATGATGCAGTATTAACGCGTCCGTTCGGCAGATAACGCTTCCCAAAATGACACAATTTTTATGATAAATAACATTTATCAAAACGACACATTTTTGATAATACAATTAAAATAAAATAAACAAAATTTAAATTATATAGAATCACCTAAACCCATAAACCATGAGCCTTGAGCTACGAGTCCGGCCCGGCCAGTCAGTCGGCGGCGGTGCTTGCGAGTTCGAACCAAGCCTTGGTTAGGTCCTCACCCTTCCATAAAAGTGGGGTGATCCTTTGACCCAAACCCAAGAGCAAATTTATTGTATATAAAACCATTTAATTTTTAGTTCTTAACTGATGTAAGACTTAGCTTCCACAAATATTTATTATCATTTCCAAGGGTGATCTTTGGGAGTTAATTTCTCATTAATTACTCCATGAATTTGAGCTTCAAAATACTTAATTTAATCCACTCATGGAGTAGAACACATTGATATGTGGAATCATTTCAAATAATTAATGACACCCACTTCAATTTATACTTATATTCAAACAATCCCCACAAGAATGAAATTGACTGCCAACCTTATGCAAATGTTATGCAGACTCTAAGAGAGAGAGGAACAGAATTGGAAATCATCTGTATAGAGAGATAGAGGTGACTTTTGGCTTTGAACCTTCCCTTGTTAAAGACTATCGGGTTTACTGGTTGTCCAGTGAACACGATGTCTTGAACTGTCTAACCGTTTGTGTAAATCTAGACAATAGTAATTCACACATAATCTTTCCAAACATTATTTGGTTCTCATGATTTTGTTCGTTTTGGCCCTGAATAATCCTGGATTTATGAGTGCTTTAGAGAAGTATAACTTTATCCTTCTCATAAAATTGACCTAGTTCACACTCACATAGGTGATTCTTAAAAAAAGTATCCTTCCATACCCCACTTGTTTATCAAGATTTAAGAATCATTAAAAGCATAACTTATCCTGTAATTGTTGCAGGTATCACTATCTCATATCATAGGAATGAGCAGAAGAAATTAATTTCTTAATAGTGATTTGGTTGAATCTTTTACAATTTAGTTATCCCTTTGAACCTAGATCTTGTGATCTCCAGTCAACTAGGTTTGATTTCCATCATGATGGTCCTTGTTTATAGGCTTTAAACATATTCCCCTAAAAGTTATTTTTATTTACTCTTTAGTCAAACCTTTAGCCAACGGTTATGTTGTATTTTTTTCGACTTTATGTACTCAATAGACATAATACTATTAGAGAGCAATTGTTTTATGGTATTATGTATATGACAAATATTTCTAGACTTACCATTATACATGTGACTCTATGCCCTCCCAATTGCTGACTGACTATCACAATTGATATAGACAACATGCATATGTTTAGGCAACATAGGAATATCTTCTAAAAAGTGACGTAGCCACTCAGCTTCTTCCTCAACCTTATCCAATGCAATAAACTCAGATTCCATCGTTGATCGAGTAATGCATGTTTTCTTAGAAGATTTCCATGATACTGCTCCTCCATATAGTATAAATACAAAACCACTTGTAGATTTAGAGTCTTTTGTATTCGATATCCAGTTCGCATCACAATATCCTTCAAGTACTACTGGATATCTTGAGTAGTGCAATCCAAAATTTTGAGTGTATTTTAAATACCTTAAAACTCTTATAATCGTTTTCCGATGATCTTGTCCTAGATTTCTTGTAAATCTACTCAATTTATTGACATCATATGCTATAACAGGACTTGTACAATTCATTATGTACATAAGGCTTTCAATTATTTATGCATACTTAAGTTGTGATATGTTCTCTCCTTTATTTTTATACATTATGTAGATTTATATCTATCGGTGTTCCCACATGATTACAATCATATTGATTGAATTTCTAGAGTATTTTCTCAACATAGTGTGATTGTGATAATACTAACCCATCTGAAATTTTAGAAATTTTAATTCCTAATATTACATCAGCAACACCCATATCTTTCATGTCAAATATATTATTTAACATTCTTTTGGTAGTTTTAATGATTTCATTATTATTACCTATAATGAGCATATCATCTACATAGAGAAAAATAATGACAAACCATTTCTCAGTGTCCTTGACATACATACATTTGTCACACTCATTTTTCTTGAAACCATTTGACAACATTGCACTGTCAAAATTTTCATGTCATTGTTTAAGTGTTTGTTTTAATCTATAAAGGAACTTCACAAGTCTTTTCTTGTCCTAGAATAATAAACCCTTCTGGTTGTTCCGTGTAGATTTCTTCTTCTAAATCTCCATTTAAGAAAGTTGTTTTTACATCCATTTGATGTATCTCTAAATTATATATAGCTACAATGACTATTAACTTCATAATTGAGGATATTCTTTTCATAAGAGAATAAGTATCAAAATAATCCAAACCCTTCTTTTTCTCGTATCCTTTGATTACAAGTCTTGCTTTATATTTGTTTATAGATTCATCTACTTTCATTTTCTTCTTGAATATCCACTTGTATCCAAGAGGTTTAGAGCCTGGTGGGAGATCTATTAATTCCCACGTATGATTATGCAGAATGGATTCTACTTCACAATTTATAGCCTCTTTCCAATATGGTGCTTCGGGACTCGACACCGCTTCACTATACGTTTATTACGTCTAGGTTCATCAATATCTTCTAATCTATGGTCACTGTCACTAACAGTGTCATAAGTTCTTTTGTTTGAACTTATTTCTTGTTCATTAGAACTTGACTCTTGTTCCTTTTTATTAGGAAATAACATTTCAAAGAATTCAACATCTTTTGACTCAATAATAATATTTTCATGTATTTCTTCTATTTTTGATTTATTAACCAAAAATCTATATGAACTGCTATTTTTAGAATAACATATGAATATACAATCTATTATTTTCGGTCCTATTTTCACTTTTTTGGGTGGTGGAATCATTACTTTTGCTAAAGACCCCCACACTTTTAAGTGTTTATAAGACGACTTACGTCCTTTCCATAATTCATAGAGTGAAACATTAAACTTCGTTTGAGGTATTCGATTAAGACTATAATTTGCTTAAAGAATTGCTTCCCCCACACAAATTCTGAGGTAGCCCAGAACTTAATAGTAATGCATTCTTCATTTATTTCAAATTTCTATTATTTCTTTCTGCAACACCATTTTATTATGGTGTATAAGGAGCAGTTGTTTGGTGTATTATACCATGTTATGAACAAATTGCAACAAAAAAAAATTCATATTCTCCACCTCTATCACTTCTAACTATCTTGATCTTTTTATCAAGTTGGTTCTCAACCTCATTTTTGTAATATATAAACATTTCCAAAGCCTCATCTTTACGTCTCAATAAGTAAACATAATAATATCTTGTACAATCATTTATAAAAATAAGAAAGTATTTCTTACATCCTCTTGTATATATATATTTTAAATCACAAATATCAGTATGTATCAATGCAAGAGGTTCTGTACTTCTTTCAATTGATTAAAAAGAAGATTTTCAAAGTTTTTCCTTAACACAAACTTCACATTTATGTTTAGAGTTAATCTCACATTTTGGCAAACATTCCATATTAATTAATCTACTTATAATATTATAATTAACATGTCATAATTTACCATGCCATAAATTAGATGACTCAATCATATAAGCAGAAAATGTAATTTTATTAATATCGGAAGGTACAATTCTCATTACATTCATTTTGAAGAGCCCATTACTCATATATCCCTTCTATGCATACATCCCATTTTTAGTTAGGACAAATTTGTCCGATACAAAGAACAATTTAAATCCTTTTTGACTAAGAAGAGATCTCGACACTAAATTCTTCATAATATCAGACACATGAAGCATGTTTTTGAGGGTGAGTTCTTTGCCAGATGTCATTTTCAGAACCACCTTTCCTTGTCCAGTAATATTGGATGAAGAAGAATTTTCCATGTATAATTGTTCTCCATTCTCAATTTCTTGATATGTGGAGAACATCTTCTTGTCAGAACACGCATAGCGGGTTGCTCTAGTATCTACCCACCATTCCCTGGGATTCTCAACCATGTTTACTTTAGAAACAACCGCTGAAAGGTTCATTTCAAAAACATCTTGAAGAAGACCATCCACTTCCATTACATTGGCTTGTGAGGACTTCTTGTTCTGGTATTTGCATTTATGACCATTTTTTTCCTATGTCCGGGCTTGTCACAAATGTAGCATTTGCCTTTCAAATTCTTATTTTTTTCTCTTTTGAGGTACATTGTCGGAGTACTTTCTATTTTTAGATTTCGGACCTTGTTCCACCATGTTGACTTTTTATTCCACAAGGGTCTTTCCTACTTCGTTCTCAGAAGCACGATTGTCCTCTTCTATCCTTAATCTTACGATTAAGTCTTCAAATTTTATCTCTTTGCGTTTATGCTTGAGATAATTCTTCAAATCTCCACATTGGTGATAATTTTTTTAATAATAGCAGCAACATGGAAAGATTCACTTAAGAACATACCTTCTGCATGTATTTAATTCAAGATTGCTTGTAATTCATGGACTTGGTTGATGACAACCTTGGAATCCACCATCTTGTAGTCCAAAAACCTGCCAACTACAAACTTCTTCGTGCCAACATCTTCCATTTTATATTTCTTATCCAAGGAATCCTATAGTTCTATTGCGGTTTGAGAGAACTATACACATTTTATGATGTGTTGTCCAATCCATTAAGGACGTAATTTCGGTACAAAAAATCAGTATGTTTTCATGCATCTATTGCAGTAACAACTTGCATGTCTGTTTCATCTTCTTTGAGCACATGGGATCTTCGTGAAGAAACCTTGCCAAGTTGAGAGTAGTAAGATAAAACAACATTTTTTGTTGTCACCTTTTGAATTCTGTACCATTGAACCTTTCTGGTTTTTCTCCATGGTTCACAAGTACATTTGGAATTATCGGTGTAGAAGAAGAACCAACTATAGTAATATTGTCACTAGCCATATTTCTTGTAAATATATACATGTATAGATAATAATTGTCTTAAGATTGTTAGGAAAATGGATGGACACTATATATATATATAAACTTATCTCAAAATTATAGAAGTGAATTTGTCAAGGCTAGTACTTGGTAAATGTCTTTAAGACAATTATGCCCTTCTTATGATGCTCAGAGTTAACAACATTTATCTCACAGGATACAATGATAACGTATACTATAGTAGCATTCCAAATAATATACTCAACGAACCAAATATAATGCTCAGAACTCTCTCTCTAAATGAACTATGAAATGAATACTAGAAAACTAAAAATGAACTATGAAATGCAAGAGAGATTGAAAAGATGAACTTTTAAGATAGAAAAGACTAAAATTCTTGAAATAGGCTCAAAAGAATATATGTAAAACACTATAAGAAAAATGCTTTTATGCGACCGCGTTCGGTCGCCAATCGACATCTGTGACCGAAAACGATAGCTACTATAGGTCGCATGTACTATAGTTGCTGAGTGGATGTCAGCGACCATCTTTAGCGATCGTCTTATCAGCGACTGTATAATAGCGACCGATCGCGTTACTGAGCTGAGTCACCCCGAGTCAAATGTCATATGCGGTCGTTGAAAACTATTGGTGACTGCATGCGATCGCTGATGAGTAATTTAAAAAAAATTAGTTGTTTTGTTGATTTCCCAAATTTTTTATACCTGTTTTATATCTCAACATACAACAATATATATAAATAAATCAACATCCATCGATATCCGTATATATATACATACACACATATTGTGCTCATATATATAATTAAACAAGTACCGTCTGAGTAAAATTTGTATACAAAAGTCATAACATACAATATAAACATGAATTTAATTATCCACTGGGTAACAATTATAATCAAATTTCAATTACCAAGATAAAGAAGGAATACAAATGCCTTCATAGATCAATATTAACCAGATGGGGCTTTAACAAAAGAATAAAACATGTATTATTGAATGTAAATTTAAACATACAAAGTAGTACATATATAAAGCTAAAGTACATAAAGTTAAACATATACAAGATTACCTCCCGCTCATTCTGCTGCTCTGCAGTTCTCGCCACTGCATCTGCTAACTCCTTAGGAGGCAGAGACTGCAAATGCACGCCAAGTGTGAGCAAAAGAGTCTGATAATAACATATAGATCTCACACAGTCATCAGGAGTGTGCAGCATCGAATGAAAAGAGGACTGAGTAGACTGACTAGCAGAGCTGCATGTTCTACTAATAGTCAGTCTTTGTTCTACTTGACCTTTGCCATAATTATTCTTCGCAACCGAAACCCTTTCCCACAGTTCTTGATCAATCGGCTGACGCGGGGTGCCTTCTAGAAAACGCTCATTCATTAGGTTCTTATAAGTGTACTGTCAGCAGGTTAGAAATTTTATAGTTAACAATAAATATAAAATGCTTAAGAATGACATAAAAATTTATAAACATATCAAAGTATACCGTTTTCTTGATAGCCTCAGGTAAACCATCGCTCGTGGCACTAGTACAAAGTAGTAAATAGACAACACTTAAACCACAACGTTTTTATAAAAAAACGTTGTGATATTTTTTTTCACAATGTTTTTTAACAAAACATTGTAGATACATATAAAAAAACGTTATGTATTTATAAGGAAAATTTTTTGGTTTTAAATAGATAACGTTTTAAAAAAAATGTTATCTATGTAAAAAACACGAAAAAAAAAATGCTAAACTGAAAATTTTGAAATTAAAGCAAGACATAGTTTTTAGATCTACTGTGCCTTCGGCTATACACACTTCGGCTACCACCCATTTCTCTCTCCTTCTCGCCAACTTCTCCTCACCACTTCGCCGTCACTCACTCCACAACCATCTCCATTTTTTCGTCCGAAAGCCTAACACCCAAAGCCACCATCTCCTCCTTCAAAGATACAGCCACATCCACCTCTTTTCGCTCGGACGGACGCCTACTTGTAGCCCTGAAGAAGACGAGACTCCATGAGGACAATTAAGGAGTCCCTCCCACCACTCTCCGTGAAGTCTCCTTGTTGCGTATGCTTTCGACGGATCCCCACATTGTCAGGTTTATACTACTAATTTCTCTGGTTCTAGGGTTTTGCAGTTATTTGTTGAGTTTCCTAAATTACTCACATTGATTTTGTTGAACTCCTCTTTTGTTTTTATATGTTTAGGGTTTTAATTGGTCTCAATTTCACAACAGCGTTCCTTACTTGGATTCATGTCTATGAAGTACCGAATTGAGAAATTTTCCTTTTCTTTAGTTGATTTTGTTAATTTATTCTTATAATAGGTTATGGTTACCCGCAATTTTACTTGGCCTATTTTGTACCAAATTGAGAAATTTTTGATTTCTAGTGTTGATTTTGTCAATTCGTTCTTATATTAGGTTACGATTTCCCCCAATTTTAGTGTTTAGATGCATTTGATCCCCCTCCCTACCCACCAATAGAAAAAGAAAGCTCTCAGTCTCACTTTTAATTATGTTGAACTAAATGTTTGTTTTGGTTTCTGGTCTACTTTTGTATATATTAAAGTCTTATTTAAGTTTTAAATTAGGGTTTATCAGTTTAACCCAGAAGCTGAGGACCACAGTGGATGTCGAGGACGTTCGCCGGGAAGTGGCGATAATGTCGAGTTTGCCGGAGCATTCGAACATTGTGAAGCTTAGGGAAGCTTATGAGGACAGCGAGGCGGTGCATTTGGTGATGGAGTTGTGCGAGGGAGGAGAATTGTTTGATCGGATCATGGCGAGGGGGCATTATAGTGAGAGTGCGGCAGCTGCAGTTGCAGTTGTGAGGACGGTGGCGAAAATAGTCAGGATGTGTCATGACTGTGAGACCCCGAATTTTATGAAATAAAAGTATTCAATTTTTCTATTTTGGTGAATGGTTAAATTGAGAAAAGGTTAAAGTTAAGGGTGATTTGTGAAAATTTTTCAAAGTAGACAAGTTGTCATAAAATACCCAGTTACTATTCACGAGTTACTATTCACGAGTTACTATTCACAAGTTACTATTCACGATTTACTATTCATGAGATACTATTCATAGCATACTATTCACCCGAACAAAATATATTTTTTTTCGGTGCAAATTATTTTTGGGTACAATATTATTCCATGAAGAGATGTACTAATTTTTCAGACCGTTGGTTGAAATTATAACAGAAAAACTTTTTATATAAAACAGAATACTTTTATAAAGTTATTCTATAAATAGAATATATTATATTTTATTATGCATAGTATTTTGCATAGTAAAATCTTTTTATATAAAACAGAATACTTTTATAAAGTTATTCTATAAATAGAATATATTATATTCTATTATGCATAATATTTTGCATAGTAAAATCTTTTTATATAAAATAGAATACTTTATTAAAGTTATTCTATAAATAAAATATATTATATTTTATTATGCATAATGTTTGCATAATGCCTGCATAGTGTTTGCATAGTAAAAATCTTTTTATATAAAATAGAATATATTATATTTTATTTAAAAGATTTTGATTTAAATATGGACCGTCCGAATAAAGTAAATCAATCTGGACCGTTCATGGGTTGGTTACTATCCATTCCATTCTTCTATAAATAGAAGCTCATTCTTTCATTATTTCTTACGAATTCACTGAAACTCTAGAGAGAGAAACTATAGAGAAAATTCTTCTTCTATAATCTTGAGCTTATTTCTTTAGAGTTTAAGAAAAATTTGAGAGTAGTGCAAGTTTTCTTTGATTATATCCTCGCTCTAATAGTCGGAATACTCTTATTTGAAAGGTAAAGGGATATTATTATGGTAAGGGATATTATTTGTTGTACCCGTAAGGGGTGTTATTCTTTCGTATTCATGAAGAGAACTTCCGTTATTCCATTCTTTATTATTCTGTTGGAATAACCTGTATGCGCGGTTTACCTTATACTTGGTGGAATGACCTGTATATGCGGTTTACCCAATACTTGGTGATCTCTTTCTGTTATTCCATTTTTTATTATTCTGTTGGAATAACCTGTATGCGCGGTTTACCCTATACTTGGTGGAATGACCTGTATATGCGGTTTACCCAATACTTGGTGATCTTCTTCAGTTATTCCATTCTTTATTATTATGTTGGAATAACCTGTTTATGCAAAGTACCGCATACTTGGTGAAATTCTTTTATTATTCCGTTCTTTATTATTCTGTCAGAATATCCTGTCGGTGTGAATTTCACCTGACCTGGTTCTATTATTTAGTATTCTGTTGGAATAACCTGTATACGCAAATTACCGTATACCTGGTGAAGTCTGTTGTTATTCTATTCTTTATTATTCTGTTGGAATAACCTGTTTATGCAAAGTACCGCATACTTGGTTAAATTCTTTTATTATTCCGTTCTTTATTATTTCATTCTTTACTATTCTGTCGGAATATCCTATTTATGCGTTTTACACCGGACCTGGTTCTATTATTTATTATTCCGTATTTATTATTTTGTTGTAATAACCTGTATATGCGGATTACGTACGCATGGTGAAATTCTTCAGTTATTCCATTCTTTATTATTATGTTGGAATAACCTGTCTATGCGAAGTACTGCATACATGGTGAAATTATTTTATTATTCCATTCTTTATTATTATGTTGGAATAACCTATCTATGCGAAGTACTGCATACATGGTAAAATTCTTTTATTATTCCATTCTTTATTATTATATTGGAATAACCTGTCTATGCGAAGTATTGCATACATGGTGAAATTATTTTATTATTTCATTCTTTATTATACTGTTGGTTATGGGTTTTACAGTTGTATGTCTTTGGCCTGTAGTGCAAAGATGATATGTTGTTGAATATCTTTGGCCTGTAGTGCAAAGATGAACTGTTGTTTGATAGCTTTGACCCGTAGTGCGATGATGGACAGGTGTATGACATGATCATGACCACTAGTGATAATAACGAATATCCTTGGCCGTAGTGCATGGATAATTCAATGATGTGATTGGCAGGATCATGACCATTAGTTAACAGTTGAATGTCTTTGGCCGTAATGCACTGACAGATAATTGTTTGGTATGATCATGACAATTGGTTTTAAAGTTGAATATCTTTGGTTCGTAGTGCAAAGATAGACAACTGATTGGTATGATCAATGTTAATACATTTGAATATCTTCAGCCTTTGGGGTAATGATATTGAGTAAACATTCTATTAATCCTTTGTGGCAAGGAGAAACTGTTGATTTACATGATTATAAATATGAATTGTGAACTTAATTAAAATCTTTAGTGGTTCAGGTGAAGACAGGTGATGAAAATTCTCTTTGTCTTGGGTACAACGAAGAACTGTTGATGAGTATTACAGGAATGAAATATTAACGATGGACTTTTAATTTGGAGGAGAAAGTAGACATTATGTTCTACTTGACTCTTCTAATGGATTGTTGATTCCGCTGCAATTATGGTTGAAAAGTTTTATTATCTACCATATGTTCTAAATCTCTAATTTATTATTGACAAAAGCTATTGATAATTTAATTATCTTTAGTTATGATATTCTTTACCGGGCTTGTTATGCTCACCCTTTCTGCTTCACAATTTCTTTCAGGTAATAAGAGTGTAGTTGGGTCGAGCGGGGATAACAGGAAAATAGTGTGATGGTCCAAGACTGTCGAAGTTTCTAAATACATTATAAAATGGCATGAATTGCAACGGATAATTGTATTGAGGACCTAAGATGTGTGTGTCGTATTTTATATGTCACTTAATAATTGATTTTGGCGAACAATAATAGGGTGATGAGAACCTGACTTTGAAAGCGTCAAAAGTACACCTCATTAGAATAAACAAGATAGTAATCTTCTTTAGGGTCATGAAATATTTGCTGCTGTATTTTATATGTCATTGTAATAATTTGAGTTTGGATACGGTCTACGAGACAATATTGTATTAAAACTCATAGTTAACTGTTATCGTACTCTGCACGACAGTTCAACAGTTGTATAAATAAAGTTTGTATTTAATTTTTATAGTGTGATATCTGGCGACTCAGAATGGGTCGGGTATACCTATTTTGGGGGCGTCACAATTAGTATCAGAGCTTAGGGATATGGTCGCTAGCGGAGATAAGAGTCTAGAACTAGGAGGGGAGAGGCGAGTTATATACTTCACTAGTGTGTGACTTACCTAAGCTGAAATTGTTTACTTGATAAATTGACAAATTATGATATGTCGATTAACCTTTATTTTGAAACTGTATTCTAGAATGATATCTGAAATACAGGAGATAAGCAATGGGAAAATTATGATACAGAGGAAATAATCGGGAAGGTACAATCCGAAAAGAAAGCAAGGTATTCTCATGTCTTCGAATACCAGGTACGTACGTAAATTTCGAGGGCAAAATTTCATAAGGAGGGGAGATTGTGACACCCCGAATTTTATGAAATAAAAGTATTCCGTGACGCCCCCAAAATTAAGTATACATCACGCTTCTTGGGTTGTCAGATACATGGTACATAATTCAAATACAACTTACTAATACAACTGTCGTGTACAATACGACAAAACATAACTGTGAGTTTGAATACAATTATTGTCTACTAGAGATTATACAAACTCAAAAAGAGTCCTCATTACAATTATTAATACACTATTTCACAGAATAGTGAGGACTACTAATGCTATCCTCTGGAACGTCACTCCGTTCCCCGACTAGTCCCTGCTATGTTCTCATTTCCTGAAGAGAACAGTGAAAGAAAGGGTGAGCTCAACTAGCCCAGTAAGAAATATTATGACTAAGATAATGCAGAATAAATTATCGTTAGCCTTCAACAATATTTAACTAATAAAATATAACAACATCAAGTTTAACAGCAGCGGATCAAGCAATCCATTAAAAGAGTCAAGTAGAGAATAGAATCTACTATCTTTTTTGATTTAAAAAGTTTTTCATCACTTTTATCGCCGAGACTCAGCTTAATAAATAAACCACATCATCCCTGCACTACGGCCAAGGATATTTATTAGGGTCACGACCAAAAATTCCATGCACTACGGGCCAAGGACATTTGTGTATTCATCCATAGTCATGATCATGCCAACAACTGTCCATCAATGCACTACGGGCCAATGAGGACTTTTACTGCATCATTTGTAACATTACGGTCATGATTACACCGAATAATCCCTGGTCATAATCATACAAAGTCCATCCATGCACTACAGGCCACAGATCACTTTCAAAATAAATATAAACATGAGGATGATGACAATGATATAAGAATTCAATAAAACAAGTTCAAGAATTAATTTGTCCAAGAACTACTAATGTCCAAATTGTCCACATGATACTGCTTTGTAGAGTAAAATTCAAGAATGATCAGAAGAATATTTCCATAAAAAGATACTGGATGAAGCGCAAATATCAAGGATATTCTACTAATTTCATGGAGTATAGAAGTCAAAACTTTAACCAACTGAGTATAATAAAGATTGGAATAACAACAGAAATCACCATGCATGCGGTACTTCGCATAGACAGGTTATTCCAACAGAATAATAATAACGAAACCAGGTCAGGCAAAATTTACACCGACAGGATGCTCCAACAGAATAATAAAGACGGAACCAGGTCCGGTGTAAAACACACAGACAGGATGTTCCAACGGAATAATAATAAAGACGGAACCAGGTCCGGTGTAAAACACAGAGACAGGATGTTCCAACGGAATAATACTAAAGATAGAATCAGGTCCGGTGTAAAACACACAGACAGGATGTTCCAACAGAATAATAGAAGAATGTCACCAAGTATAGGGTAGACCGCGTATACAGGTTATTCCAACAGAATAATAAGAAATAGAATAACAACAGTTCTCTTCATGAATAAGAAAGAATAACACCCCTTACCGTAACAGAAATTGGAAATAGGAAAAGAAAAGTTAAGTAGCAAAAAGCTTTTTTTCTATCTCTCTATAGTTTCTCTCTCTAGAGTTCAGTGAATTCGTAAGAAAATAATGAAGGAATGAGCTTCTATTTATAGGAAAGTAGAATGCATAGTAACTAATCCATGAACGGTCCAGATTGATTTACTTTAATTTGACGGTCCATATTTAAAGAAAAATCTTTTAAATAAAATATAATATATTCTATTTATATAAAAAGATTTTTACTATGCAAACACTATGCAACACTATGCAATACTATGCAAAACACTATGCAACACTATGCATAATAAAATATAATATATTCTATTTATAGAATAACTTTAATAAAGTATTCTGTTTTATATAAAAAGATGTTTTTGTTTTATTACGTTAATAATACGAATAAAACAAAACGTCATCATCGCTATAATAATTCATATTATTAATCGACAATAATTGAATCAAGCTGAGCGACTTCTCACATAAATATCAATAATCAATATCGTGTGCTACTATGCAACAACGCGTATTACTGTACTTTTACTACCCAGTAGTTTAACAGTATCAACGGTAAAACTTCCGTCGTTATTTTCAATAAAATAATTTTGTCGTTTTCTCAATCCGACAATAATTCCGTTGCGGGGTCCACCAATAATTGTACCGTCATACGAATATTTCCTGACACAAAGAATATTCTCTGACCAATCGAATATAATATAACAACTCGCATACTTTACAAAATTTATAAATACTACTACCCACAACTATAATATTATCTCAAATTCACACCATAATATTAAAAAATTATTTCGAGAAAATTAATTCTTTATTCATAAAATCTGGGGTTTCACATATTCAATTTTTCTATTTTGGTGAATGGTTAAATTGATAAAAGGTTAAAGTTAAGGGTGATATGTGAAAATTTTTCAAAGTAGACAAGTTGTCATAAAATACACAGTTACTATTCACAAGTTACTATTTATAAATTACTATTCATAAGTTACTATTCACGAGTTACTATTCATGAGTCACTATTAATAGGATACTACTCACCCGAACAAAATATATTTCTTTTCGGTCCAAATTATTTTTG
Organism: Panax japonicus; assembly: GCA_020205505.1. NCBI lineage: Eukaryota > Viridiplantae > Streptophyta > Magnoliopsida > Apiales > Araliaceae > Panax > Panax japonicus. The sequence continues at coordinate 38,031,680 of CM035091.1, forward strand.
GGTACAATATTATTCCATGAAGAGATGTACTAATTTTTCAGACCGTTGGTTGAAATTATAACAGAAAAGCTTTTTATATAAAACATAATACTTTTATAAAGTTATTCTATAAATAGAATATATTATATTCTATTATGCATAGTGTTTTGCATAGTAAAATCTTTTTATATAAAACATAATACTTTTATAAAGTTATTCTATAAATAGAATATATTATATTCTATTGTGCATAGTAAAATCTTTTTATATAAAACAGAATATTTTATTAAAGATATTTATAAATAGAATATATTATATTTTATTATGCATAGTGTTTGCATAGTAAAAATCTTTTTATATAAAATAGAATATATTATATTTTATTTAAAAGATTTTGCTTTAAATATGGACCGTTCGATTAAAGCAAATCAATCTGGACCGTTCATGAGTTGGTTATTATTCATTCCATTTTTCTATAAATAGAAGCTCATTCTTTCATTATTTCTTACGAATTCACTAAAATTCTAGAGAGAGAAACTATAGAGAAAATTCTTCTTCTTCTATAATCTTGAGCGTATTTCTTTAGAGTTTAAGAAAACTTTGAGAGTAGTGTAAGTTTTTTTCGAGTATATCCTCACCCTACTAGTCGGAATACTCTTATATGAAAGGTAAAGGGATATTATTATGGTAAGAGATATTATTTGTTGTACCCGTAAGGGGTGTTATTATTTCATATTCATGAAGAGAACTTCTGTTATTCCATTCTTTATTATTCTGTTAGAATAACCTGTATGCGCGATTTACCTTATACTTGGTGGAATGACCTGTATATGCGGTTTACCCAATACTTGGTGATCTTCTTCTGTTATTCCATTCTTTATTATTCTGTAGGAATAACCTGTAAGCGCGGTTTACCCTATACTTGGTGGAATGACCTGTATATGCGGTTTACCTAATACTTGGTGATCTTATTCTGTTATTCTATTATTTATTATTATGTTGGAATAACCTGTTTATGCAAAGTACCGCATACTTGGTGAAATTCTTTTATTATTCCGTTCTTTATTATTCTGTCGGAATATGCTGTCGGTGTGAATTTAACCTAACCTGGTTCCATTATTTATTATTTCGTATTTAATATTCTGTCGGAATATCCTGTCGGTGTAAATTTTACCTGACCTGGTTCCATTATTTATTATTCTGTTGGAATAACCTGTATACGCGGATTACCGTATACCTGGTGAAGTCTATTGTTATTCTATTCTTTATTATTCTGTTGGAATAACCTGTATATGCGGATTACCGTACATCTGGTGAAGTTTGTTGTTATTCCATTATTTATTATTTCAGTCTTTACTATTATGTCAAAATATCCTGTCTGTGCGTTTTACACCGGACCTGGTTCTATTATTTATTATTCCGCATTTATTATTCTGTTGGAATAACCTGTCTGCGCGGATTACGCACGCATGGTGAAATTCTTCAGTTATTCCATTCTTTATTATTATGTTGGAATAACCTGTTTATGCGAAGTACTGCATACATGGTGAAATTCTTTTATTATTCCATTCTTTATTATTATGTTGGAATAACCTGTCTATGCGAAGTACTGCATACATGGTAAAATTCTTTTATTATTCCGTTCTTTATTATTATGTTGGAATAACCTGTCTATGCGAAGTACTGCATACACGGTGAAATTCTTTTATTATTTCATTCATTATTATACTGTTGGTTATGGGTTTTACAGTTGTATGTCTTTGTCCTGTAGTTCAAAGATGATATGTTATTGAATATCTTTGGCCTGTAGTGCAAAGATGATCTGTTGTTTGATAGCTTTGACCCGTAGTGCGAAAATGGACAGGTGTATGACATGATCATGACCACTAGTGATAATAACGAATATCCTTGGCCGTAGTGCATGGATAATTCAATGATGTGATTGGCAGGATCATGACCATTAGTTAACAGTTGAATGTCTTTTGCCGTAGTGCACTTAAAGACAATTGATTGGTATGATCATGACCATTGGTTTTATAGTTGAATATCTTTGGCCCGTAGTGCAAAGATAGACCACTGATTGGTATGATCATTGTTATTACATTTGAATATCTTCAGCCACTGGGATAAGGATATTGAGTAAACATTCTATTAATCCTTTGTGGCAAGGAGAAACTGTTGATTTACATGATTATAAATATGAATTGTGAACTTAATTAAAATCTTTAGTGGTTCAGGTGAAGACATTTGAATATCTTCAGCCTTTGGGGTAAGGATATTGAGTAAACATTCTATTAATCCTTTGTGGCAAGGAGAAACTGTTGATTTACATGATTATAAATATGAATTGTGAACTTAATTAAAATCTTTAGTGGTTCAGGTGAAAACAGGTGATGAAAGTTCTCTTTGTCTTGGTACAACGAAGAACTGTTGATGAGTATTACAGGAATAAAATATTAACGATGGACTTTTAATTTGAAGGAGAAAGTAGACATTATGTTCTACTTGACTCTTCTAATGGATTGTTGATTCCGCTGCAATTATGGTTGAAAAGTTTTATTATCTACCATATGTTCTAAATCTCTGATTTATTATTGACAAAAGCTATTGATAATTTAATTATCTTTGGTTATGATATTCTTTACTCGGCTAGTTGTGCTCACCCTTTCTGCTTCATAATTCATTTCAGGTAATAAGATTGTAGTTGGGTCGAGCGGGGATAACAGGGAAATAGTGTGATGGTCCGAGACTGTCGAAGTTTCTCAATACATTATAAAATGGCATGATTTGCAACAGATAATTGTATTGAGGACCTAAGATGTGTGTGTCGTATTTTATACGTCACTTAATAATTGATTTTGGCGAACAACAATAGGGTGATGAGAACCCGAATTTGAAAGCGTCAAAAGTACACCTCATTAGAATAAATAAGATAGTAATCTTCTTTGGGGTCTTGAAATATTTACTGTTATATTTTATATGACATTGTAATAATTTGAGTTTGGATACGGTCTACGAGACAATATTGTATTAAAACTCACAGTTAACTGTTGTCGTACTCTACACGACAGTTCAACAGTTGTATAAATGAAGTTTGTATTTAATTTTTATAATGTGATATCTGGCGACTCAGAATGGGTCGGGTATACCTATTTTGGGGGCGTCACAATGACTGCGGCGTTATTCATAAAGACTTGAAGCCTAAGAATTTCTTATTTGTGAATAAAAAGGAGAATTCGCCTCTTAAGGCTATTGATTTTGGGCTGTTAGTGTTTTTCAGGTCTGGTATGATATTTATGACATGGTTTTGAAACATGCTTCTGTTTTCTGTGTGTTTTATTACTTCTTTGTGCTCCTACTCTCCTTTTTTATGACATGGTATGATATTTATTCTGTGTTTTTTGGTGATGGAGTTGTCCAGAGGTTGATGTATGGAGTGCTGGAGTGATTCTTTACATTCTGTTGGGTGGGCTTCCTCCATTTTGGGCAGGTATACCTATAATTTAGCATGTAAGCAATTTCTGGATGTATATTACGCAGCTTTTTGATGTTGGATTCTTTTTGTCTTTTTTTAATAATGGTTATGCTTGATCTCTTTTGGTTGCAGAAACTGAACAGGGTGTTGCTCTAGCAATTTTGCGTGGTGTAATTGATTTTAAGAGGGAACCCTGGCCTCAGATTTCTGACAATGCCAAGAGTCGTGTTCGACAGATGTTGGAGCCAGATCCCAGAAAGCGTTTGACTGCCAAAAAGGTGCTTGGTAAGTGTTTATGAAGTGTATGATACATGAGTCAAGTAATCTAGTTAATATTTGCACAATTATAGCAGAGGACATTGGAGATTAAGAACTAAAGAAGTAAATTAAAACAAAAGGTATTCTTACTAAATAACTAATGTTCTAAGCAATTGTGCTATGTTTGAAGTCTATGTTCAGTTTATATTGCATCAATTTGAATCTAATGTGATTGTATAGTGGTAGCATGAACTAATTAGCTACTAATTTGTTGATCAGATATGAACTTTCCTGTATATTTTCAAAACAGGTCCAAGATATGGGTCCAGGTTAGCCAGAACATAGCAGTACTTGTTCGAAGAAAATGGAACTATTCCTGCAGCCTTCCTTTTCATTAATGGAATTATCTTGACCTTTTTTTCTTCTTCCCTGTGTTCTTTTCTTCAATTTTTTGTTTTTACCTTGTAGGGTGGTTTATAAGTTAAAAGGCAAAAAAAACCGTTGATTACTTTTATACTTTATTATATAAAAGTGTGTTCATAGGATGAAAGGGGGAGAATACAGTTTTAATTACTGTTACGATGACAAGCCCTTCCCTCTGCATTATAAAGTTCCTATGAATGTTACCAAAGTCTGCTTGTACAACTGGGACATAATATTTTTCTAGTCTATTTTTTAAAGATTTCCATTTAATCCTTTAAAGTAGTACCCAAGTCACTGAGAAAAAGGTGGAATATTTTCTTGGATTCAAGGTTAACATATTTTTTAGTCAGATAATTACCCCACTGTTCCAACTTCCACCCATGATGAATCCTTTTTGTAACCTTTGTTATATTGTAATTGGCTTCTGTTTGCTCCTTTGTTATATGTACAGTAACATATTACTTTCTCTATTCTCTATTTTGCCCTTATCTTCTCTCATATTAAAGCCATTTGAACTAAATAACAACTTTATTCTCCCTTCTACCTTTAAAATTGTGTACTGCTTGCAGAGTGTGACACCGCATTAGCACCATATAAAAAGGAGATCAGGTAAACCTATTTGAAATTTAGAAATCAATCAGTGAATTTCTTAATTTGTGCAAGAATAGGAGAACTGTCCCATTGGTTTTTATTGCCTTTGTTTTCATTACTTGAGACATCTGATCAGGCAAACCTTGTATGTTTCTTCCCGATTTAGCTAAACCTAATTATATATTAGCAAAAATTTAATTAACGTAAACATATTTCCTTTCTTTATTGAAGATTTGGGAAGAAATGAAGAAGTTTGAAGTCAAACCTAATAGACAAACTTTCATCTGCCTACTTAGTGCATTTGCAGCTATGGGCCGATTAGATCGAGTGTATGCTATTGATTATGTATTCTAAGTTTGCCACACTTTCTTTATTTTACCATATTTTGATATGTAAGTTGGAGTGCCAGATGATAGATGACTTCAAGTTTCAGATGGGTATTATGCAGTACACAGATGGTTCCATGACATTTCTATAAATTCTAGTAGAAAACCGTGGATAGTTTGTTGGAAGACTATTCAGTATATATTGGTTCGTATTTTGCAATAGCATCAGATATTGATTATTATCAGTTTAACACAAAGTTATATACCGTTTATCATTACAGGTATGCAATTGTTCGTGATATGACAACTGTTGGTCTTGGTTTAAATAAATTCTGTTATGCAGGACTTATAGCTGCACATAAGAATAAAACACCTCTTATGGATGATACAGCTGCTAAAGTAATTATTTGAAACTTTTATGCTATTATACTCTGAATCTTACAGTTCCTAATACTCTGATTTTTTTAATCTTTCATTTATGGAACAGATCATTGAGCTTGTTGAGCAGTCTAAGGGTTGGTCATCATTAGAAGCATCTCGAGATAATGCAAAAAACGTTATGATGGGTATATCTGAAGAAAAGTTATATAATATTCCTACTGCTGAATATGTTCATCGTCGTGGAGGATTCTTGGTTAGGGAGTTTACTGTCTATCATGTTGCATTTCATGCAATTGCAGATCTTAGGAAATTCACTGATTGATTTCTAAATTTCTTGGATAGGGAGATCTTAGGTTGCCTTTTATCATAACTTGAGACATTTCTCAATTGCTTATAACGGTGAGACATTTCTCATTTAGTAGTTCTGTAGAAGTAGATGAATGTTTTTATGGTAAATGTGATTACATATTGCATATTTTTCATATGAATAAAGTATAGAGAGGCTCTATACCTTCCTAATTTATGTATATCTGTTTTTGTGGAATTTTTGAAATTTTCCTCTATTTGCTAATGTCTTGTCATACTTTGAAGATAAGAATGTTTGTGGAAACTGTAGAATTGTGTGTGGTTGGATTACTTGGAATCTTTGATAAATGATTGAAGTTACAACTCTTTTAATCTTTCAGGCTACAATATGCTAATCTTTCAAGCAGTAGCATATTCCAGGTGCATTGGTAATGTAGGTGAACCACAACCTTTTTTTTCTTTTTTTTAATCTACACCATTTAAAAAACGTTGTGTAAATGTGCCTAAACATTGTCTTATATATTAAACTACAACATTTTTATCCAGAAAATGTTGTGAAATCATACCTTTTACAATGTTTTTAAGCATCTGCTAATTTATGGAAAACAAAACTACAACATTTTTTTTCTAAAAAAACGTTGTGTAATGTGCTTAACTACAACGTTTTAAAAACGTTGTGTAAGGGTGTCAAATAGATGACACCTTTAACCACGACATTTTTCTTACTGAATCCACAACGTTTTTTCCGCGTTGTCTATTTACTATTTTGTAGTAGTGTGGCCACATATACATCCAACCAATGGATGGGCTGACCTTGAGATGATGCCTCCTACAAAATTAATATGCTTATATATTAATAAGTAAACATGTGTGATGTACTAAAACTGAAACTTTATACTCAATACGTACCCTGGCAGTAATGTGATGCACCTGCGATATACTACCACCCTTATAGGTCCCTTTTGCCTTTTTGCCTGTAGGTACACCTGAGGCTCTGTTCGCGGAGGAAGTCTTCCCTCTCTTGACCTATCCCTTGGCTCTCCACTGGTCACAACCAGGGGCTATGCTCATGCATGTAGTCCTCACCCTGTCCTGGATGGTTAATCCCTACTTATTAATGACTTTTTATCTTTTCTTATTTAGATTGTCTTTAGTTCGAACAACGCACTTCTGCCAGAATAGTGTCTGAATTACTGATGCATGTGCGTCGTCCCATCTCTATCTCTTCTGCAAATCAAACAAGCATTAATAATATTAGAAAAGTTATTAATTATATTGTGATGAGCATTAACAAAAGATATACATGAAATTCAACCCAAATAGCATCCTTGTGGGCGCTAGGTGTTCTCTCCCACGTAATCACTGGCGTAAGCCAATTTTGTAAGCATAATTGTGAAATGCACTTCATAATTTTGTCATCACAAAAATCACTAAAATATACAACAATTTACATTAAATACGGGCATTTGATTATAATATTTTAAGCAAGTTACATTAGTAAAGATCTTAAACAATTGAAATATAAAATGTTGATATATAAAAGTTTAACATACATGTTGTCTGTAGGAGGACGAATATGTATAAGAATTCGCTCATCCAGATTTGTCAAGGCATTTGGCACGTGATTAGGATCCCTACCCAAGCCGCGTTTTCTTGCAGCTGGTTTATCCGTCATCTATAAAAACATATTTCATGATGTTAATACGCTGATATATTTGAGTACGTATACAAATAAAATGACAATAATTACATGTAATGGTACGAAATAGTTAACTACAACATAATAATAAATGAAATATACATAAACACGACAATGATATATATAAAGAACATATATATATATATATATAATTGGAAGTATTACAAGTAATTTTAAACATACATCCTATTTTTTTAGTCAGAATCATCTTGTATACAGTTTGGAGATTCATAACCATCATCTTCTTCAGATTTAGTGTCAGTGTCAGTCAATAACTGTGACGCCCCCAAAATAGGTATACAACACCCATTCTGAGTTGCTAAATAAATGGTACATAAAGCAAACTATAACTTCAATAATATAATTGTTGTACAAAATACGACAACACATACTGTGAGTTTAAATACAATATTATCTTCTAGACAATATCCACACTCAAATAAGTCGTCATTATAATTATTCAAACACTATTTTATAGAAATAGTGAGGACTGCTAAAATATCTTTCTAGAACCATCACTCCATACCCCGACTAGATCCTACCATGTTCTCACCTCCTGAGAAGAAAAATGGAACAAAAAAAAGGGTGAGCTCAACTAGCCCAGTTAAAAATATTATGACTAAGATAATATACAACAAATTATCATTAGTTTTCAACAGGGAAAAATCTGATAAAATATAATAGAAAACAAGTTTTAGATCAACAACTACAGCGAAAACAACAATTCATTAGAAGAGTCAAGTAGAGAATGAGTTCTACTATCTTCTAAGATTTAAAAGTCCATCACCAATATTTTATCCCTATAAAAACAATCAATAAACATCTTTAATCAAATATTCATCTTTGCACTACAGGCCAAAGATATTCATTTATATCACCAGTTGGTCATGTTCATCTCAACACCTGTTCATCTTTGCACTACGGGCCAAAGATATTCATCAGTTAATCATTCATCTTTGCACTACAGGTCAAAGATATTCGGTAATATCATCATTTAAGACTGAGGATGATGAAAAATATTTTAAAGAAAACGAATCCAGTGAGACAGAAGGACAAATAGTAGGGATTCGTATAACAGTTTATCCAAGATCAATAATACTTCATAATAACCAATTGTGAAGTAGAATTCAAAAATAAAGATCAAAACATGGATACAATCAAAGATAGTAACCATAATAGACATTTTGGACAAAAAGGAAAATTTGCATTTTTCGGTGAATAGTGCCGTATACGTGAATAGTAACCCCGACACAAAAATTCCAAATTTGATAAAATGTTCATACCAATATTTCGGCATAATGATATTGAAAAAAATAATATCCTTTAAGAAGAAAACAACATCCCTTACCTCAAAATAACAGTACTTCTGATCAGAATATCGGTATAAGGCTGAAGGAAACTTGCACTGATAAATAGAAACTCACAAAGTATCTAAATACTCACAAAATATGCTCGATAATATATATATATATATATATATATATATATATATATATATATAAATCTTATGTTTCTGATGTGATTTTCAATTCTAACTTAGCTCTCTATTTATAGGAAAATGTTAGCACGCCGAAGCAGAGTTGACCTGCTACCTGATGGCTTTACCTGCTACTATTGCCACCCACCACATTTGAAATAAAATTCAGCACATTTATTCACCAATCACAAGTGGGGCCCACTCAATTCTAGAATTTTTCCACCAAAATCATTTATAAACCTAATTTCCGAACCAGTCACCTTTTAAAATTCATAACAAATCATACGTTCATTTTTAACAGCTTTAAAATTTTTGGACATATACTCAACTTATATATGTATAACATATCCAAAAATCACAACGATCCAACGGTTGGATTAAAAATTATAACTCACACAATAGAGCTGTAAGAACACCGATTTGATCTTTTAATACTTCCAATCCGACAAAATACTAATAAAATACCTCAACATTAATTCCTTCATTTATAACCACATAAATAAATCCATCATTTATATTCACATCAAATAAATATTTCCTTATCATATAAATCAATAATTAATTATTCACAAATAATATTACAGAATCACAATAATGGCAAGCAGGCCGTTCCCAGGAAAGAGGGGGCTTTCCAATAAAGATTTCTCCTTACTGGCGCGCAATTAGGTGACAAAACCTCTCCTTGACAGAACTTTCTAGACATTGCCAATAATGCTATCTAATAATATTATTCCAATAATATGAATTATTGATCTGATAATGGAAAATACTGTTCAGTGATAATTATTGAAACAACAATAATATAAAGTATCAACGCAGCAATTATTGAATCAATAAAATAAAATATTAAACGGTAATTACTGTAACAATTATTGAGTAGTGCCTTCTTACGTAAGAATCAATAATTCAAAAATACTGTGCAAAACCGTGTGCTACTATGCAACCACACGTAATACTGTATTTTAACCACCAGGTAATCCAACAGTGTTAACGGTAACAACTACGCCGTTATTTATAAAAACTCAAACTTGTCATTTTCTTCATCCGACAGTTATTCTATTATGGGGCCCACAAATGGCTGCACCTTCGTACGAATATTCCCCCAACAGAAAGAATATTCCACGACCATACGAATATTCTCCGATAACAATGAATATTTTATAACCACTTGTTTATTTTTCAAAATTTGCACATTTCACCCATAACCAAAGTATTATATCAAATCAACACCTTATTATTCACAATAATAATTAGAGGAAATTCGATTTTATTTATAATAAGTTGGGGTCTTACAATAACTCTTTTTTTCCTTAGTATCAATGTCAGCTGGCACACGTATTGACTCAGGACCCAATTCAGTAGGTTCATCTCCACCTTATAACTGTATTACGTCAGTGTCGTCTTTCATATTTATTGGTGTAGTTATATGAAGCATCTCTTCTTGGTATAACTCCCCGCCTATTAATTGAACACGATACGCGCGGGAGTATGAATTACAACTTGCCAATCTGCAGGCAGTCTATCCCTTTTCCTAACAGGACTATTAGTGTAACAAACTTGTACTGCTTGAGTTGACAACACAAACGGTTCGTTGGCATACACATACCTATGGCCGTCAATATAGAAAATTCCATGTCAATCGACATGTATCCTTTTTTCTGTATCAAACCAACGACACTTGAACAAGTAAATCTGACCCCCGTAAGTGCCCTTGTACGACAACTCTATGATTTCCTCTAATTTCGCATAAAAGGCACGACCAAGCTCATTGTAACAATCTCCTTGGATACACAATCCAGTGTTCGTTTTTATTTTACCGCGAGCATATGCCTTTGTATGAAATTCACATCCATTGATCTTGTAACCATTGTGGCTTACTTGGTCCTTGTCTGGGCCCATAGCTAAGACTTGTACATTATCCAGAACAGTTCCCTCAGTAAGATCCTACAAAAACTCTATTATATTTAATAAAGTCATAAATTAATGGAGTATATATTAATGCTTAATATATGTAACTTACTTTTTCCCTTAGCCACCTTGCAAAGTTTTTATCACGACCGATTTGAACATCTTTATCAGTTATGTCGGGCTAATTTACATTTAACTCATCATCGTATGATCTATATAATTTTATAAACATTAACATATTGGAATGTATGTCATTTCATGTTAAGATATAGTTATCCCTAAAATAATTGAAATTTTATATGTGTACCTCATAAATTCGTCAATCTCCTCGCAATTGAGAAGAATGTAAGTATGGGTAACATGTAAATCTTGTTCAGAGAAAAATATTCGCGACTCGATAGACCAAATACAGAAGCCGACCATTTAGTTCAACATTACCCCCATCATCATGTCTCAGGACTCGATTGGCCTTTGTTAAGACTTCGTCGGGAAAATAGTCTGAGAAAAACGTAGATATTTCATCGAAACTCTATGCCTCACATATCGACCCCTCGACATAAGCTCTATTTTCACCTTCCTCTTAAACTTTCCATCACCCTCTCGAAAGGGTACATCCATCTATATTGAACTGAACCTCCAACATGAGTTTTATAGGCAAGATGGATTTGTAAATGCTCCATGGAGTCAAAAAACCAAGCGGGAATATTTTTTCAAGCTTACACGTGATCTCAATGATGTTCTTCACAAGTACTGACATGTCCTTCTCATTAAATGTTTTTGAACACGAGTCTCTGAAAAAATAACTAAGATCGGTCAAAGCATCCAATATTGGTTTATCAAGTATATCCCAAAATGCTATAGACAAAAGTCTCTCCATGAACATATGACAGTCGTGAATCTTCATCCCTTGCAATTTTCCACCCGTAACACACCTTGCAATGTTTGGTGCATATCCATCTGGTAGTTTGAGAGACTTAATCCATGTGCACACATCTTTAACCTGCTTTTTGGACAATGTGTACCTTGCATGCGGTTTGAACATCTTACCAATTTCAGATTTATAAAGTCCTAATCTAGGACGCTTACAAATATCTTTCATATTCAACCGTGTTTTGTCATTATCATTCGCCTTTCCCGTAACACTCATCACTGTGTTAAACACATTGTCGAACACATTCTTCTCAATATGCATCACATCTAGATTATGCCAAACCAAAATTTTAGAGCAATAAGGCAGTTCCCAAAAGATGCTTTTGTGAACCCAATTATGAAACTCGCCAAACCCATCGATTGTGTTTGAGGCAATAATCTCTCCAAACGGGATAACCGACAATCTCATCACACGGTCACGCATCTCCGTCCCTGAAAATCGCGATGCAGGAATATCATTGTCTACTTTTCCTTTCCTGAAGTGGTCTCTGTTTCTTCGAAATGGTTGATCTACTGATAAGAAACGACGATGATAGTCAAATCAGCAAGGTTTTCTACCTTTTGATAGATTGAAAGACTTTGTACGTTCCATAAAATACGGACAAGCCAACTTTGTGATGCCCACAAAATAGGTATACATCACCTATCTTGGGTCGTCAAATACATGGTACATAATACAACTACAACTTAATTATACAACTTTCATGCAGAATACGACAAAACATAAGCTGTGAGTTTTAATAAAAATACCCAGTAAGAAATATTATGACTAAGATAATGCAGAATAAATTATCCTTAGCCTTCAACAGTATAATCACTGATAGAATACAATAGACAACAAGTTTTAGATCAACAACTGCAGTGAAAATAGCAATTCATTAGAAGATTCATGTAGAGCATGATATCTACTATCTTCTATGATTTAAAAGTTTATCATCAATTTTATCGCTGAGACTTAACTTAATAAATAATCCACATCACAGAATTATCCATGCACTACGGGCCAAGGATATTCATTAGTATCAAAACCAAGAATTATCCATGCACTACGGGCCATGGATATTCATGTTTTCACCAATGGTCATGATCATGCCGAACAACAATTCATCTTTGCACCCTTGGCCAAAGAGAACATATGGTTATGATCATACCAACAACTGTCGTTGAGACTCAGCACAATAAATAATCCACATCACTTGTAACATTACAGGTCATGATTATACCGAATAATTCCTAATCATAATCATACCAATCAACAGTCCACATATGCACTACGGGCCAAAGATGACTTTCATCATAATATAAGCATGAGGATGATGACAATGATATATGAATTCAATTAAATGAAAACAAAGAATAAATTTTTAAAGATTTATAATTTAATTTATCCAGAATTCAATAATGTCCAAATTGTCAACAAGATACTGCTTTGTGGAGTAAAATTCAAGAATAATATTGTATCAAAAATCATTTGGACAGTCAATTTTTGTCATGAATAGTACCCCGGGTGAATAGTATCCGAGTGAATAATACTTCTAGAATAGTACTTTTTGAATAGTACCCCGTGAATAGTACTTTGTGAATAGTACCCGTAAATAGTACTCCATGAATAATGTCGTACATATGAATAGTGCCGTATAAATGAATAGTATCCCGGCATGGAAAGTTTAAAATTTAACTAGAATGTTCAGAAAAATATTCTTGTGAAACGATAATAGATGAAGCGTAAATTTCAAGGATATTCTACTAATTTCACGGAGTTTAGAAGCAATACTTCAGCAAAATGTGTGTAGAATTAGGGATACGAAATGAAATAATATTACATACATACTACAGAGTATGGAAGAAAATATTATTTCATACGAATATTGAACAAAAATAATATCCCTTACGAATAAGAAGTAAATAACATCCCTTACCTTAGTAGAAGACTGGATACTGGAATAGTGAAGTAGCAAAATACTCATCTTCTTTATCTCTGTAGCTTCTCTCTCTATAATTGCTCTTGTGAGTCTTAGTGAATTGGTGAGAATAAAAGAAAAATGAGCTTCTATTTATAGGAAAACATAGTTTCGATAATTGCACATTTAGGGGCTCAAATTATTACAGTATAATACCTTCATCTCTACCTCCATTTTTAATTTAGTCCTTCAAGTATTATCAATCTTGTACCACCTCCCCTATTAGTACATGCATTTGAATTAATAGTTCCATACATGTGATCCAACAGTAATTTGCATGTGAACCAATAACAATTAATTACTCATTTATCCTATTAATTATCCGTTTGGTCAATTTTACATCCAGAAATCAATTATTATTGAAATAAATATCGATTTCCACTAACACTAATAATCCCAACACAATGGAAATATTTTTATCATCAATTTCATCTTTAATCAACACGAACGTATTCATCATTAATATTATAACTCATAATATTTAACAACCAGATCATTCCAAGGAAAGATGGAGCTTTACAATAAGGATGGCGCACAATTAGGTGACCAAACCCCTTTCCTCGACAGAACTTTCTAGACATTGTCAATAATGTAAATAATAATATGAATAACTTTGTCGTCTCAATTATTGATTTAATAATATAAAATATTATGCAGATGATACTATGACAATAATTGAATCAATAATATGAGAGATATTATGCATCAATTACTGTTACAATAATTGAGTATAACTGGGTGACTTCTCACGTAAACATCAATAATTAATACCGTGTGCTACTATGCAACCACGCGTATTACTGTACTTTTACCACAGGGTATATCAACAGTTTAACGGTAACACTTTCGCCCTTATATTTATAAAAAGATATTTCTGTCTTTTTCTAACTACGACAATACTTCCGTTGTGGGGTCCACCAAAGATTGTGTCGTCGTACGAATATTCCCTGTTAAAATGAATATTTCCCGACCAATCGAATATTTTATAACAACTTGCTTACTTTGCAAAATTTGTAAATATTAACCACAACTATAACACTATATCAAATCCACACCATAATATTCAAAAATATAATTCGAGAAAAATTAATCTTTATTCATAAAAGTCGCGGTCTTACAAACTTACCGTGTGTACTCCGTCCACCTAAAATGCCATAAGCAGGGAAGTAACTTATAGTCCATATAACCGCAACCATAATATTGAAATTTGTTTTTGAGAAAACATCCCAAGTCTGTACTTCATCCTCCCACAATACCTTCAACTTGTCTATTAGAGGTCTCAAGTAAACATCTAGGTTCTTTCCAGGACTCTTGGGACTAGGAATCAAAAGTGAAAGAAACTAGTATGGTAGTTTAATACACATCCAAGGAGGCAAGTTGTATGGAGTAAAAATCACAGGCCAGCAGGAGTACGGAATAGTAGAGTGGCCGAACGGGTTGAAACCATCAGTGGACAATCCAAGCCTCACATCCCTAGGTTTCAATGCAAACCTAGGATGTGCTAAGTTGAAATATTTCCAAGCCTGCCCATCTGCGGGATGGTTTAGTCCTCCATTTTTAGCTTGAGATTTCGCTTACCAAGTCATATGTTTAACTATTCTGGAAGACATGTACAATCTTTTTAGCAGATGGGTAATTGGAAAATACCTTATAATCTGAAATGGTATATTTGAATTCTTTTTTGTAGTCACGCCCTCTTTATTAGGCCTAAACCGATCATGATTTCAAAATGTGCACATTGTCTCATGTTCATTTTCCTTATAAAATAATATGCAATTGTTCAGACATGCATCGATCTTTTGGTATCCAAGACCCAACTTCTTCACTATATTCTTACAGTAGTAGTAGTTTCATGGCAATTTTTCACCCTCAGGCAACATACTCTTAATGACCTTCAAAAGTGACTCAAAACACTCATAGCCCATGTTGTGATTAATCTTGATGTTAAGTAATGTCGCCACTGCAGACAATGTAGTGTGCTTGGTGCAACCATGCCACAACGGCTCGTTATTGTGACAACCCGAGAATTTGAAAATTTTTATTAATTGATTTAAGGTTCAAAATTAGAACCTAGACAGAAAATAAGTGTATGCGTTTGATATTTTTAAGATATAATTTTGAGGATTTCAAAATTCTATGAAGGATTTAGGTGAATTATTCAGGATTAAGGAAATACGTAAAAATATTCTGTGTATAAGGTTGTATATGTGTACAGTGTGTGGTTAAGGGTCAAGGGTTGACCAGTTAAAAAATATCTATAAAAAACCCTAATTATATATTAAGAACGTCAACGTTCGGTTAGAAAACCCTAACAATTAAAAAGAAACACTAGGAACCGGTTCTAGAAACCCTAATTTCAGCTCTGAGAATCCGAAACCCTAATTCAGTGCATGAAACCCTAAATCAGGAACTTAATGGCGTAAGTGTAAATAATTATAGGATTAATTAGGGTTAATCTTAACAAATTGGTTACAAAACCCTAATTCCAAATTTGAAACCCTAATTACGGATTTAAAACCCTAATTTATAAATAGAGAAAAACCTAAGTGTTAATTAAATACTTTTAATGTTAATTAGGAAATAATAATCCTAATTCTCGAGATTAAGTAATTAGAAAACCTTAATCTAATTACGAAAATCTAATTTCTATTTTAGAAAAATTAATTTTCTATTAGAAACCCTAATTTTGGGTTGTAAACCCTAATCCGTGATATTGACCCTAATTGCTTAATTAGAGATTGTAATTAGGAAATGCTAATCCTAATTAGAAAGATTTAAGTAATGATTAAGAAATTTTAATATAATTAGAAAATTATAATTATAATTAAGAAATATTAATTTTCAATTTTGAAAACCTAATTTGGAAATTTTAAAAATTAAATTGCTAAACTTGAGGGTTCAAATCCTAAACCCTAAAAGTTTTCCAAACCCTAAACCCTATCCAAACCCTAAACCCTAAGGTTTTGGTCAAAGTCCAAAATGCCATTAAAATTAAATGGGAAATGACTATAATACCCTTGGGTGCATTATTTGAGCTTAACTTGCAAATGTTGCCCTAAGGTGAGTTGCTCACCAACCCTTGTACTAGCCTTGTGCTACAAACACTGAATTCAGCCAAATTATATCAGCCATTTCATTGCAACAATAATTAATAGAGATTAAAGAGAGAGTCATGCACACTTTAATTTTTCATTTCTCCCAAGTCCCTTCTCTCTCTAACTTTCGAAATCTAAAGTGAGAGAGAGTTAAATGTTGAGCCATGATCAAGTATTAGCAAGCCAAGAACAAGATCAAAGATCAGAAATCAAAAATCAAACCTCAAAAGGTATATGAACCCTAAATTTCGAAATCTTTTGATTTGATGTTAAAAGTTGTAATTGATTGGTTAGATATGTGTAATAGGGTGTCTATAAGTGATCTGGGTTGATAGATCATGGATCTATAACACTTAGATGCACGTATCAAGCATTTTTACAAATCTGGAAAAACTGGAAAAATATCGACTGACAGCCTAATGTCAGTGGCCATAGATCTCTTTCTGTTTTTGCTTTTTCTTGTTTTATGTTATAAACATGTTCTCTGTCATGAGGACTATTATCTAAAACAAGAAAAAGGCCAGATCCTTAGTAGATTCAGAAATACAAGCGGTCAAACCTCGTTAACCGTTCACGGGAAACCAGTTCTGGGCAACCCAGAATTTTTCCAGGTTATCTGACAAGTTTTTTTAAGCCTTTGATCTTACGTCTGTTAGTGTGTTAGCCATGTTGGTGTTAGATTTTACTTGTATGACATGAGATCTACATATACAAGCCCTTATACCCATCAGATCATGGCCAGGATCGAAAATAATAGTGGTCAAACTACGTTGACCGAACAGCCTGAAGAACAATCTGGGTAACCCAGATTCTTCATGAATCATTTTTTTGTCAGAACTTTGACCGATATATATCTTACTGTTTTGATGTTTTTAAGTCGATCTGTTGATATATTATTGTAACCTGATATTTCAACTTCATTCTTGGAGCTTTAAATAACACTAAGTAAACCTGGAACGCATGGATCAAAGACCTGGAAAGTAACCTCTCGAACTGTTCTTCATTTCTGGGAAACCCAGAAATGAAGAACAGCTCTGACATGAAATTCTGATGCCTATAACTCACTGATTAGTTCTTGGATAGCCATGAACTTAGTTGTTAGTTGTTGTATTACATTAGTATTATATTATTAAAACAAGAACACGGCCAGAAAACCTTAGCATCACGATTTAAATGTTGGACAAACTAAGCCCCATGCTCACTGACAAGAAATCTGGGCTGGGCTGATGAACACCTCAAGAACACCTATAGCGACGGGTCTATCGCTATAGGGCTCTTTAGCAACAGTTTATTATTATTATTTTCTAAAAATTAATTAAAAATAGAAAAAATAGGTTTTAATTATTAAAAATACATAATAAATTTTGAAAATTTATTTTAAATTCTAAAAAATAGTTTTTAATTATTTAGAGTATATTTCATAAATATTTAATATTTTTGGAATATAAATGGTATTTAATTTATTTAATTATAATATTAAATACATGATTTAAATACATTAAAAATCATGAAAAATAATATTATGGTATAAGAAAATATTTAAAGATATTTTTAGTGACTTTTAATATTTTGGGATGAATTTCATTAATTAATCAATATTAATGATAATTAGTTTATTTAATAAATATATTAAATAAATTATGGAAAAATAGAATTAATGATTTATAAATTATATAAAAATGATTTAAGTGATATAAAAATATTTTAAGTTATAACTTGTAACTTTTGATATTTTGCCATAAAAATATTAATATTTTAATATTAATAGCAGTTATCGGATAATGAATTTAATTGTTTAAAAATCATATAAAGGCGATTTTAAAGTATTAAAAATACTTTGTGATATTGTAAATATATTATAGTATTATGTTATGTATTTCATTAATATTTGATAATAAATAAATATTAATGATAAAAGAATATAGTGGTAATTAATTTATTTAAATACGATTTTAATGATTGAAAATACACGATAAATAGTAATAATTATTTAAAAATTATTATGAACTTATGAAAATTATTTTGACTGCTTAGAAAATTGTCTAAGTTAATTGTTAAGCGTTTATACAGAGTTTAATTGAGCTTAGACTCGATAAAATTTTGACTAGACCATCAGGATGTCAGATTTGTGTCGGGTTCAACTCAGACTGCAATAGTTTGACTTGATACCGAGTCTTATGTGTGTTATAGACTGATAGGGTTATGTGTTATGTGTTTAGGTTATTCTCTCTGTGTGTGTGTATATATATATATATATTATAGTATTATATTATGATGATATTATTCTAATATTGGAGATCTATATACTAATATTAGGTCTTCGGATAAGGCGATATAAAATGCGTAGCGGTAATCAACGGTTCAGGCAAGTTTATTTTTACTTAACTCTAATAAAAGTGTTTCATTCGGATAAGATTATGGTTAATCATTGTTGATTGCCATGTATAATTATACTCTGTACATATTGCATGTATAAGTCAGGTATGAAAGGCTGATCACCTTCATTACCAGTTGGTTCAGATATATTTGTTCATGTATAATACTTGTTCAGTCATAAATTTGTTCCTGCTAGTTCACAATTATATTGTTGAATTATAGCCAGCCAATTATTCAAATCATTTCAATCATGATATATCGTTATATTGTTGAATTTAAACTTGCTGGGCAACTTTCATGCTCACCCTTGCTATATCATGATAAAACATTGCAAATTAAGACGAACGCGTCGGATACAGGAAAAGATTAAAGAAAGTTCCAGCTTTAGTTTATGTATGTGATTAAGAATGTAATAGTGTAGTTTGATAATAAAGTTATATGTTAGATATTTATGAATTATGTATAAGTTAAGGTTACTCGACCTTGGGGAATAGTGTGTAATGTAATGTATAAATAATTTATGTTTATATCTTCCTCAAATAGTAATAGTTGTATAGAATGATCGAACCGGATCTGAGGTGATATAGGACCTAGATTCGAGGCCGTCACAGTTGGTATCAGAGCTGTTGGTTATGAAGCTTAGGTAGGAATACCTGAGATCAATAATCGCAGTGATTAGGATAAGATCTAACTCACATAGAGTTAGTTGGTCGGTAAGATTCAAAGACGAATCTCGGCGAGTTATAAGATACAGAGTACCCTAACTCTGATAATAAAGTTGAACAGTAAGTGGTGAATAGATAGAGTCTAAAAGACTGAAAGTACATAGATAGGAGATCGTAAAACAAAACGATCAAGACATCAAAATGAATATCGTAATATATACGATAAGATCAACCCGTGATCTGATAAAGTGATAGCAGGGATAAGAATCAAGCAAATGATTGGAAAGTTACAGCAAAGTTTGCTGTGTGGCAGTTGTACTATGAAAACTCATGAAAGAGTTATGGATTATGAATACGGATTAAATGAAATTCGTATTGAGAAGGGTGTTTGTGTTAGGTGGGGATTCAATTGAGGATTCATATCGGCAGCTGAGTTATATGATTCCTTGTGTGGGCGGGGAATTATACTTGGTATAACAACTACTTAGTTCTGACAATGATAATCATTGAAATATTTGTGTCGCGCTATTTGCTATATGCGTTTTAAGAGGGTGATTCCTTTCTTATGTGTATAACAGATAGATAGGTCATAGGTAGAGGATATAAGGTTAAGTACGAGTTCGTAAAACTCATACTTATGTGACATACTTGATTCATAGTTATATGAAATGTTTATGAACCCCTCAGCGAACGGACGACAAAGGTCAGACTAGGAAAGTTCTTAAACTCATATGATTATGACAATTTATGGACTCATAAGTGTGGTTTTATGAACTGGGTATAGTTGTTTGAAAATAGAGTATAGAGGATAATAGGAACAGATAAATTGTTAAGTAAATGATTATTAGTGAAGAATTAAGTTTTCCAAAACTCCTAGCTATGTTAGACTTCGAAATTTTGACATCAAGCTAAATACGCACTATGTGCTTTAAAAAAAATGTAGACTCGTAATCATTTTTGAAATGGTTTAAAGTATAGTCTATGCTACTTATTTCAGCTAGACGCAAATGATTTGAAATATCAAAATTTATTTTATTTATCACTCATGTACCATGTAACCTGGTGCATAGATGATAAAAATTTGATGGAGTTGTAAATACAGGAATACTTAGTGTGAATTTGATCTAAAATCGTTATTCTACTATTGTATGATATGTTATGACAAATTCATACAATGACGGCATCCTCAAATGGACTGTCAATATAGTACGGCATCATGTCGTCATTCTCGAAAATATTTTTAAAAATTTTAATTTGCCAACGGGGTTTGGCTACACTTAAATAATTCGATTGAATTGAATTATTGATATGAGTCTATGCTATGTGATTCAGCTAGACTAAAGTTTATTAAAACTCTTAGTGTTCATTGAAAGAAATTTCCTGAACCAAATTGTTTTGGTGCGGAATCCAATAAGACTGAGGTAGAATTTTTTGCCTATGGCAGTGAAGAGAAACAGAGTCGACCAGCAGTACTTAATAAATACAGGACATAATGGATTAATTACCCACTATGTCCGTAAGTTATGACGGTTTGCGGATGAATTTCCTATAACCTTTGCAAAAATGACAGACAATAGTTTGTAAAACCCCTCAGCAAAATTTGAAATTTTTACTCTTGTGAGTGGTGTATTGGGTAGCATGAGATGTTGTGTATGTATGGTGTATAGTGTAAAGTGTTAGGTGTGAGGTAAATTTCGGGGACGAAATTTTTAGAAGAAGGGAGAATGTGACAACCCGAGAATTTGAAAATTTTTAAAATTTTTATTAATTAATTTAAGGTTCAAAATTAGAACCTAAACAGAAAATAAGTGTTTGCGTTTGATATTTTTAAGATAGAATTTTGAGGATTTCAAAATTCTGTGAAGGATTTAGGTGAATTATTCAGGATTAAGGAAATTCGTGAAAATAATCTGTGTATATGGTTGTATATGTGTACAGTATGTGGTTAAGGGTCAAGGGTTGACCAGATAAACGATATCTGTAACAAACCCTAAGTATATATTAAGAACGTCAACGTTCGATTAGAAAACCCTAACGATTAATAAGAAACCCTAGGAACCGATTCTGGAAACCCTAATTTCAGCTCTGGGAATCTGAAACCCTAATTCAGTGCATGAAACCCTAAATCGAAAACTTAATGGCGTAAGTGTAAATAATTATAGGATTAATTAGGAGAAACCCTAATTTGTAAATAGGAAAAAACCTAAGTGTTAATTAAATACTTTTAATGTTAATTAGGAAATAATAATCCTAATTCTCAAGATTAAGTAATTAGAAAACTCTAATCTAATTACGAAAATCTAATTTCTACTTTAGAAAAATTAATTTTCTATTAGAAACCCTAATTTTGGGTTATAAACCCTAATCCGTGATATTGACCCTAATTGCTTAATTAGCGATGGTAATTAGGAAATACTAATCCTAATTAGAAAGATTTAAGTAATGATTAAGAAATTTTAATATAATTAGAAAATTCTAATTATAATTAAGAAATATTAATTTTCAATTTTGAAAACCAAATTTGGAAATTTTAAAAATTAAATTGCTAAACTTGAGGGTTCAAATCCTAAACCCTAAAAGCTTTCCAAACCCTAAACCCTAACCAAACCCTAAACCCTAAGGGTTTGGTCAAAGTCCAAAATGCCATTAAAATTAAATGGGAAATGACTATAATACCCTTGGGTGCATTATTTGAGCTTAACTTGCAAATGTTGCCCTAAGGTGAGTTGCTCACCAACCCTTGTACTAGCCTTGTGCTACAAACACTGAATTCAGCCAAATTATATCAGCCATTTCATTGCAACAATAATTAATAGAGATTAAAGAGAGAGTCATGCACACTTTAATTTTTCATTTATCCCAAGTCCCTTCTCTCTCTAACTTTCGAAATCTAGAGTGAGAGAGAGTTAAATGTTGAGCCATGATCAAGTATTAGCAAGCCAAGAACAAGATCAAAGATCAGAAATCAAAAATCAAACCTCAAAAGGTATGAACCCTAAATTTCGAAATGTTTTGATTTGATATTAAAAGTTGTAATTGATTGGTTAGATATGTGTAATAGGGTGTCTATAAGTGATCTGGGTTGATAGATCATGGATCTATAACACTTAGATGCACGAATCAAGCATTTTTACAAATCTGGAAAAACTGGAAAAATATCGACTGACAGCCTAATGTCAGTGGCCATAGATCTCTTTCTGTTTTTGCTTTTTCTTGTTTTATGTTATAAACATGTTCTCTATCATGAGGACTATTATCTAAAACAAGAAAAAGGCCAGATCCTTAGTAGATTAAGAAATACAAGCGGTCAAACCTCGTTAACCGTTCGCGGGAAACCAGTTCTGGGCAACCCAGAATTTTTCCAGGTTATCTGACAAGTTTTTTTAAGCCTTTGATCTTATGTCTGTTAAGTGTGTTAGCCATGTTGGTGTTAGATTTTACTTGTATGACATGAGATCTACATATACAAGCCCTTATACCCATCAGATCATGGTCAGGATCGAAAATAATAGTGGTCAACCTACGTTGACCGAACAGCCTGAAGAACAATCTGAGTAACCCAGATTCTTCATGAATCATTTTTTTGTCAGAACTTTGACCGATATATATCTTACTGTTTTGATATTTTTAAGTCGATCTGTTGATATATTATTGTAACCTGATATCTCAAATTCATTCTTGGAGCTTTAAATAACACTAATTAAACCTGGAACGCATGGATCAAAGACCTGGAAAGTAACCTCTCGAACTGTTCTTCATTTTTGGGAAACCCGGAAATGAAGAACAACTCTGACATGAAATTCTGATGCCTATAACTCACTGATTAGTTGTTGGATAGCCATGAACTTATTTGTTAGTTGTTGTATTACATTAGTATTATATTATTAAAACAAGAACACGACCAGAAAACCTTAGCATCACGATTTAAATGTTGGTCAAACTAAGCCCCATGCTCACTGACAAGAAATCTGGGTTGGGCTGATGAACACTTCAAGAACACCTATAGCGACGGGTCTATCGCTATAGGGCCCTTTAACGACAGTTTATTATTATTATTTTCTGAAAATTAATTAAAAATAAAAAAATAGATTTTAATTATTAAAAATACATAATAAATTCCAAAAATTTATTTTAAATTCTGAAAAATAGTTTTTAATTATTTAGAGTATATTTCATAAATATTTAATATTTTTGGAATATAATTGGTATTTAATTTATTTAATTATAATATTAAATAAATTATTTAAATTCATAAAAAATCATGAAAAATAATATTATGGTATAAGAAAATATTTAAAGATATTTTTAGTGACTTTTAATATTTTGGGATGAATTTCATTAATTAATCAATATTAATGATAATTAGTTTATGTAATAAATATATTAAATAAATTATGGAAAAATAGAATTAATGATTTATAAATCATATAAAAATGATTTAAGTGATATAACTATATTTTAAGTTATAACTTGTAACTTTTGATATTTTGCCATAAAAATATTAATATTTTAATATTAATAGCAATTATCGAATAATGAATTTAATTGTTTAAAAATCATATAAAGGCGATTTTAAAGTATTAAAAATACTTTGTGATATTATAAATATATTATAATATTATGTTATGTATTTCATTAATATTTGATAATAAACAAATATTAATGATAAAAGAATATAGTGGTAATTAATTTATTTAAATACGATTTTAATGATTGAAAATAAACGATAAATAGTAATAATTATTTAAAAATTATTACGAACTTATGAAAATTATTTTGACTGTTTATATAGAGTTTAATTGTGCTTAGACTCGATAAAATTTTGACTAGACCGTCAGGATGTCAGATTTGTGTCGGGTTCAACTCAGACTGCAATAGTTTGACTTGATTCCGAGTCTTATGTGTGTTATAGACTGATAGGGTTATGTGTTATGTGTTTAGGTTATTCTGTGTATGTATGTATATATATATATATATATATATATATATATATATATATATATATATATATATATATATATATATATATATATATATATATATATATATATATTATGATGATATTATTCTAATATTGGAGATTTATATACTAATATTAGGTCTTCGGATAAGGCGATATAAAATGCGTAGCGGTAATCAACGGTTCAGGCAAATTTATTTTTACTTAACTCTACTAAGAGTGTTTCATTCGGATAAGCTTATGGTTAATCATTGTTGATTGCCATGTATAATTGTACTCTGTACATATTACATGTATAAGTCAGGTATGAAAGGCTGATCACCTTCATTACCAGTTGGTTCAGAGATATTTGTTCATGTATAATACTTGTTCAGTCATAAATTTGTTCCTGCTAGTTCACAATTATATTGTTGAATTATAGCCAGCTAATTATTCAAATCATTTCAATCATGATATATCATTATATTGTTGAATTTAAACTTACTGGATAACTTTCATGCTCACCCTTGCTATATCATGATAAAACATTGCAGATTAAGACGAACGCGTCGGATACAGGAAAAGATTAAAGAAAGTTCCAGCTTTAGTTTATGTATGTGATTAAGAATGTAATAGTGTAGTTTGATAATAAAGTTATGTGTTAGATATTTATGAATTATGTATAAGTTAAGGTTACTCGACCTTGGGGAATAATGTGTAATGTAATGTATAAACAATTTATGTTTATATCTTCCGCAAATAATAATAGTTGTATAGAATGATCAAATCGGATCCGAGGTGATTTAGGACCTGGATTCGGGGCCGTCACAATTACCCTCGTCTAATAACTTAAAGAATGTGTTGGCATCAAAATTCATAGGTTTCTCTCTACTTTATTCCCAATCAAAATCCAGTCCTACAATATCATGAACCATTTCTTTCATACGATGGGTACTGCTGCCTGGATTGTGCACGTGTGATGTACCATTATCTCTTTTCTGACCATGTGCCCACCAGTATTCTTTATAATTTTGCATGAACCTAGAAATAAGTAAATGATAGTTGACAATGTCTTTGTCCATGTAATTTACATTCTTACACTTCAAACAAGGGCATCTTATCTTGTTCTGACCATTCACACATTCTGGGTTACTATACGCAAAATCCAAAAACACTTGGTAACCAGCTCTAAATTTAGCTGAAACACTTATCTAGGCACCTGAATTTCATCGACTCATCCACCTACGTTCTGAATACAGGTCCATGATACTACGGTACCTACTGCAGACAAGAATTATTTTATTCCCCTTGTTAGAGATTTATAATTCAGCCCAATTCCATTTATAATGCTTATAAATACATATAGATGTATATGTACATATATAACATGAGTGTGCATCAGAAATGCTGCTTCGGGAATGGAATGAGGATACATATATACCAAAAAAAATTTCTATTTCATGATATATTATTGTGGATCTGAAATTAGAATGAAGTATGGTCCTATGTCATCCTACATATTTTAACCGAAACATCTGCACCAGTCTAAGGACAATAGATTCCTAGGGATAAAATATGAAGCATTGCATCATGCATGGTTTGCATATGCATTGGGACAAGTTAACATCAGTTTTTTTCATATACGTTAGTATTATATAAATATACCCCTCTTTTCAGTAATCTAACCAACAAAAAATTTCTCTAGTCTCCCCTATAATATAGACTATTGACATGCACGAGGGCATGCATATATGGTCATTTGTAGGCAGCTAAGACACAACCCAAGAGAATTATACAAATTCAAAATATATTAAGACCAAAACAATAACGAATAGATGCAAAAGCAGCAAAAAGTTAATCCTGCAAAGCATAATATAAAAAAAAGGTAAGACTATTCGATTATTGTTTGTGCCAACTTAGAATTCTAAAGAGCAACTCAAGTAAGCTTTTTTGTATGAGTACCACACCATAAAATTACGATGACTATGGTACGATGGGTTAACGATTATTAAGTAATTTGGTATCGTACTTATTTACAAAAATTTGCACAAATAATTGCACCTCTACTCATCTCAATTTATGAAAATGTTATACTAGAATGCATTAGAAGGTTCATTCTTTTAAATCGCATTGCACTAATAAATAATTACAAGCATTATACTGTATTATAATGTATTAGTTATATTATTTATACTTTCTAAGATGAATTTTAATATTAATACATTGATTCAAAAATGATACAATTCATGTATCTGGAACATATCAATACACCACTGATATAATTAGATTGTACTTGCTAATACCCAAGAAGAACAACAGTAGAACATTATAGGACCTATATAAAATTTTGAAGTTTGGCAAATTGAAGATTTATTTCGCAAAGCTTTTACACACGAGTTGGGTTAAAATTATTACTCACCATTAAAGTGCACATACAAAAATTTTACATATATTCAGTTAAAAGGATTATACATTTATACACATTAATTTATACATTTATACACATTACATTACTAAGAAACCATACATGATGGGGCGGCATGGGGTGGACTAGCCGTGGAGGGAGCACTCATCTATTCTCTCTTCTCTTTTCTTTCTTCTTTTTCGTTTCTGTCTAACTTTCTGGTTCCTAAAAGATTAAATAGGATCAACAACCGCTTTCTACGACCGCCTGTGATCGCTAATTTTTAACTATGTGGTAAAATTAGCGATCGATATTCGGTTGCTATTACGATCCGGTCGCAAAAAGACTTTCCGCCCCACTTTCACGCCAAATTTTTGGTGGGAAATTCTTTCAGCGACCGAACATGCAGATATTAGCGACCGATTGCATTTGCAAAAAGTAATAGTGACTAAATTAAAATGTGGTAGCTAATACCGGTCGTTGTTATACGCATTAGCGACCACAAATGACAAAGTAGATAATCTTGGTCGTTGTTGGGATTTTTTCTTGTAGTGAAAATTTAAGAGGAAACTTGTTGCAATATAAATGAAGGGATCACATGTTATAAGGAATTTTAATCTTTTAGATCAGAATATAATTTTATAAGAACATGTATAGATCTGTAATATTCACAACATGTGTAAGACCCCAACTTTTTATGAATAAAGATTTAATTTTCTATAAATATTATTTTGAATAATAAGGTATGATTTGATATAATGCTATATTTATGGGAGATATGTGCAAATTTTGCAAGTAAGCAAGTCGTTATAAAATATTCGTTTGGTCGAAAAATATTTTTTTGTCGAGGAATATCCGTACGACGGCACAATCATTAGTGGCCCTCACATAACGGAATAACTGTCGGATATAGAAAGCGACATAAATCACCTTTTTATAAAAATAACGACAAAACTTTTATCGTTAACTGTTGAAATACCCGGTGATAAAAGTATAGTAATATGCGTGGTTGTATAGTAACACATGGTATTGTATAGTATATCTGATTATTGATTCTTACGTGAGAAGTCACTCAGTTCATTTAATAATTGTCATAGTAGTTGTTGCATAATATCTCATATTATTAATTCAATTATTTTCATAGTATCATCTACACAATATTTTATATTATTAAATCAATAATTGAGACGACACAATTATTTATATTATTATTTGCATTATTGACAATGTCTAGAAAGTTCTGTCGAGAAAATGAGTTAGGTTATTTAATTGCGTGCCAATAAGGAAAAATCTTTATCGGAAAGCCCCCCCTTTTGTGGGAACGATCTGGTTGTCAATATTATGATTTATAATATTAATAATGAATAATTAATGAAAGATTGTATTGATCAAAGATAAGAATAATAATTGATCAGTGGAAGATGTTTGTTCAATTATCTTGTTAAATTGGTATTTGTTCTATTTGATTTTAAGTATGTGGATTAATTTATGAAGGGGGTGGCCCTTAATTACCTTCAAATAAGGTTATCTATCTTATTTGGCAGAATATGAAATTAATTGCAAAGAATGGATTTTATTGGCTAAAATTTCTAATTATGCAATCCCTATTCAATAACTAATGAATGAGGGTGCTCCGTCATTGGACAATGTCTCCAAATTGACACGTGATAGTCTTTCCTCATTGGTCAACACCTTCAAAAGAAAATATTGATAAATTAAAACCTGTGAACTTTGTCTGAATTTTTTTTACTGTGCGTCCGTGATTAGTTTTGAATATTGTCATGTCATTCTCTTATAAATAGGATGATTAGTTAAGAAATAAAAATTATACTAGAATTAGGGAATTTTTCTTCTATATTATTGTGCGTATTTATTTTGAGCATAAGGATATTTTGAGTGTAGCAAATAGTGAAAGTTTTCTTTAAGAATATCTCCGTTATACCAGTCGGGATTACTCTCCCACTAAGATAAAGGATATTATTTTTTTTCGTAAGGGATATTATTTTTGTTCAATATTTGTAATAAATATTATTTTCTTCCGTACTTTATAGTATGTTAGTAATATTATTTCATTTCATATTTCTAAATCTACACAAATTTTGATAAGTATCGCTTCTATACTCTCTGAAATTAGTAGAATATCCTTGAATTTTGTACTTCATCTAGTATTGTTTCACTGAAATATTTTTCTGAACTTTCTTATTAAATTTTAATCTTTTCACGCCGAGGTACTATTCACATGGTATTATTCACTCGGGTACTATTCACAGGATACTATTCACTCAGGTACTATTCACGGGGTACTATTCACGACAAAATTGGTTTCTTTTCTATCCAAATTATTTTTTATATATGAATATCATTCTTGAATTTTACTCCACAATTAATTATCATGTTGATAATTTAAACATTTTCAAACTTTGGATAAATTGAATTATATATATTTAATATTTATCTTTGATCTCACTTGATTGATTTCTTATATCATTGTCATCATCCTCACGCTTATAATATGGTGAAAGTCATCTTTGACTCGTAGTGCATAGATGGTCTGTTGATCGATATGATTATGACCAGGAATTGTGTATTGGTAAAATCATGACCTGTAATGTTACAGACATATGATGTGGTGAAAGTTCTCTTTGGCTCGTAGTGCATAGATGGACAGGTGTTTGGCATAATCATGACCATTGGTGATACTAACGAATATCATTGGCCCGTAGTACATGGATAATTCGATGATGTGAAATATTTATTGAGTTGTGTTACAGAGATAAAATATTGATGATGAAATTTTAAATCATAGAAGATAGTAGACATCATGCTCTATTTGACTTTTTTAATGGATTGCCTGTTCCGCTGCAGTTGTTGATCTAAACTTGTTGTCTATTGTGTTCTATCAGATTTTACACTGTTGAAGACTAAGGATAATTTATTCTACATTATCTTAGTCATAATATTCTTTACTGGGCTAATTGAGCTCACCCTTTTCTTTCATTGTTCTCTTTAGGAAATGAGAATATAGCTGGGACTAGTTGGAGAATGGAGTGATGGTCCAAGATTGTAAGACCCCAACTTATTATAAATAAAATCGAATTTCCTCTAATTATTATTGTGAATAATAAGGTGTTTAATTTGATATAATGCTTTGGTTATGGGTGAAATGTGCAAATTTTGTAAAATAAGCAAGTGGGTATAAAATATTCATTGTTGTTAGGGAATATTCGTTTGGTCGTGGAATATTCTTTTTGTTGGGGAATATTCGTATGACGGCGCAGCCATTTGTGGGCCCCATAACGGATAACGGTCGGATGAAAAAAATGACAAATTTGAGTTTTTACAAATAACGGCGTAGTTGTTACCGTTAACACTGTTGGAATATCCGGTTGTTAAAATATAGTAATACGCGTGGTTGCACAGTTGCACACGATTTTGCATAGTATTTTTGAATTATTGATTCTTACATAAGAAGACACTACTCAATAATTGTTACAGTAATTACTATTCAATATTTTATTTTATTGGTTCAATAATTGTTGCGTTGATATTTTATAT
The DNA here is from genome assembly GCA_020205505.1 of Panax japonicus. Taxonomy (NCBI): domain Eukaryota; kingdom Viridiplantae; phylum Streptophyta; class Magnoliopsida; order Apiales; family Araliaceae; genus Panax; species Panax japonicus. Next base: position 38,062,428 of record CM035091.1, read on the forward strand.
TATTGTTGTTTCAATAATTGTCAATGCACAGTATTTCCCATTATCGGATCAATAATTCATATTATTTGAATAATATTATGAGATAGCATTATTGGCAATGTCTAGAAAGTTCTGTCAAGGAGAGGTTTGGTCTCCTAATTGCGCGCCAGTAAGGAGAAATCCTTATCGGAAAGCCCCCTCTTTCCTGGGAACGGCCTGGTTGTCATAATTGTGATTATGTAATATTATTTGTGAATAATTAATTATTGATTTATATGATAAGGAAATAATTATTTTATGTGGATATAATTGATGGATATATTTATTTTATGTGGATATAATTGAAGGAATTAATGTTGAGGTGTTTTTGTCGGAATGGAGGTATTAAAAATTAAATCACTGTACTTGAGATATATTGTGTGAGTTATAATTTTTAATCTGACCGTTGGATCGTTGTGATTTTTGGATATGTTATACATATATAAGTTGAGTATATGTCCACAAGTTTTGAACCGTTAAAAATGAACGTATAATTTGTTATGAATTTTAAGAGGTGACTGATTCAGAAATTAGGTTTATAAATGATTTTGGTGGAAAATTCTAGAATTGAGTGGGCCCCACTTGTGGTTGATGAAGAAATGTGCTGAATTTTATTTCAAATGTGGTGGGTGACAATAGTAGAAGGTAAAGCCATCACGTAGCAGGTTAAGTCTGCTTCAGCGTGCTAACATTTTCCTATAAATAGAGTGCTAAGTTAGAATTGAAAATCATACCAGAAACAAAAGCTTTCTCTCTTTCTCTCTCTATATTATCGAGCTTATTTTGTGAGTATTTAGATACTTTGTATGTTTCTATTTATCAGTGCAAGTTTCCTTCAGCCTTATACCAATATTTCGATCAGAAGTACTGTTATTTTGAGGTAAGGGATGTTATTTTCTTCGTAAATGATATTATTTCTTTCGATATCATTATGCCAAAATATTGGTCTGAACTTTTTATCAAATTTGAAACTTTTTGTGTCGGGGTTACTATTCACGTAAACGGCACTATTCACGAATACAGCACTATTCACCGAAAAATGAAATTTTCTTCTTTTTGTCTAAGATGTCTATTATGGTTACTATCTTTGATTGTATCCTTGTTTTGATCTTTATTCTTAAATTTTGCTTCAAAATTGGTTATTACGGAGTATTATTGATCTTGGATAAACTGTAATACGAATCTCTAATATTTGTTATTTTGTTTCACTAGATTCGTTCCTTTAAAATATTTTTCATCATCCTCAGTTCAGTCCTAAAAGATGATATTACTGAATATCTTTGGCCTGTAGTGCAAAGATGAATGATTACCTAATGAATATATTTGGTCCGTAGTGCAAAGATGAACAGGTGTTGAGATGAACATGACCAACTGGTGATACAAATGAATATCGTTGGCCTGTAGTGTAAAGATGAATATTTGATTCAAGATGTATATTGATTGATGTTAGAGGGATAAAATATTGATGATGGACTTTTAAAGCTTAGAAGATAGTGGAATTCTTTCTCTACTTGACTCTTCTAATGGATTGTTGTTTCCGCTGCAGTTGTTGATCTAAAACTTGTTGTCTATTATATTTTATCAGATTTTTCCCTGTTGAAGACTAATGATAAATTGTTGTATATTATCTTAGTCATAATATTCTTTACTGGGCTAGTTGAGCTCATCCTTTTCCTTTTTGTTCCATTTTTTCTTCTCAGGAGGTGAAAACATAGCAGGAACTAGCTGGGGTATGGAGTGATGGTTCAGGATAGTTATATTAGTAGTCCTCACTATTTTGTAAAATAGTGTATCAATAATTGAAATGAGGACTCCTTTTGAGTTTGTATACTCTCTATTAGACAATAGTTGTATTCAAACTCACAGTATATGTGTTGTCATATCTTGCACGATAATTGTATTACTGAAGTTGTATTTGTTTATGTACCATGTATTTGGCGACTCAGAATGGGTGATGTATACCTATTTTGGGGGCGTCATAGTTGGTATCAAAGCTTAGGGATACGATCCCTGGCTGAGATGTGAGACAAGAACTAGGAGGGGTGAGTCGGGGAATTCCTTCACTAGTATGACCTTATTTGTTATTTGGTTGGTCAGTCAGAGCATATGGTTAATATGTGATATGTTAATTTGTTAATTAACCCTTGTTTTATGGCAGTATTTAAGAATGACAGCATGAAATATTAACGATGGAGTGAATGAGACAGTGGAGACACCTTTAATCACCACCCAGGGGAACGTGCAACAAGAAGGCAATATTCCTCCTGTAAACAACACTATCGAACAAATGATGAATGATGGGATGTTTAGAAGTTTTTTCCAATTCATGCAAAATCAGACAAAGGAGACTCGTGCACAAAATACGGGTGGAAATGATAGCAATGCGCGGCTTGTCACAGCCAAGCAGTTCAAGGAGTTGGGTCCACCAGAATTTATTAAAAAGCCGGATCCGATAAGGCAGAAACGTGGGTCAAAAAAATTACCTTTATGTTCCGCGGTGAGGTAGACTACTGGTGGGAGTCTGTGAAGCTTACCCAGCATGCCGCACTCAACATGTCTTGGGAAATATTTTAGAAACTGTTTAATGACAAGTACTTTCCTGAAAGTATTCGGCATATGAAGGAGGTGGAGTTTATCAGTCTGGAACAAAATAATATGACAGTGTTCCAGTACGAGGTGAAGTTTGCATAGTTATCCAGGTTTGCACCTCATTTGGTCGAGAATGATGAACGAATGACGAGGATGTTTCTGAGAGGTCTAAAACCCAAGATTCGAAAATATCTTATCTCTCATAAATTATCTTTATATTCAGATGTTGTAAACAGGGCTCAATTATTAGAGCGAGATAATGAGTATATTTAACCAAGGGACCACAACCAGGGTCATACCGGTGGCAGCGGTCATAGGAGCAATGACAACCAACGGGGAGGAAAGCATTCAGACAAAAGCAGCAACCACTCTGGTGGTAATCGTGGTCATGATAATAGAAGAAGCGAGTCGGGAGGAGATTTCAAGAGGAGAATGTAGAATAATGATAACGTGAAGACGTCAGCACAAACACCAACTGTTTCTAGGGGAGGAGAACGAGCACTGGTCGTTTGTTACAAATGCGGGAAAGAGGGACACATCAGCCCAAACTGGCCACAACAATCCAAGGTGTGTTATAACTGTGGAAAGGAAGGTCATATAGCTAGAGATTGTCTAGTTGCGAAACCAAGTTCAACGGGGATGGTGACTCCAAAGGCTGTCCTGGACAAGTCAAAGTCGGTGGTTCCAGGAAGGGCATTTGTCGTGACTGTCCAAAATGCGAGGAACCCAAACGAGGTGATCACGGGTAAGCTAATCATAAACTCTTGCAAAATTTATACTTTATTAGATACCGGTTCTACCCATTCTTTTATCTCTCCTGCTTGTGCTCAATGTTTAAACTTGACTCCGGAGAAGTTAGACCTTGACTTATCTGTTGAGACTCCGTTAGGAGAAACTTTCGTTACATCTACTATTTATAAATCATGCTTGATTCAAGTTGGTATCATCACATTACCTGGCGATCTTATTTTGTTGAAAATTCTTGCATTTGATGTGATTTTAGGGATTGATTGGTTAACCACTCATCATGCTAAAATTGATGGTTTTTGTAAGGTTGTCAGTTTTCATATTCCTAATCAACCTGTTATGAGAATTCAAACAACCAAACCACTAAAATCAATCACTGTCATATCAAGCCATAAAGCTATTCATTTATTAAAAAATGGATGTCAAGATTTCTTAGCCCATGTCACGGACTTGAACAAAAACACATCAGATTTGAATAATATTTCAATTGTTAGTGAATTTCCTGACGTATTTTCTGAAGAACTTCACGGTCTACCCCCATAATGTGAAGTTGAATTCTTTATTGACCTTGAACCTGGTACAAAGCCCATTTCTAAAATCCCATATCAAATGGCTCCTATTGAACTTTAGGAGTTAAAGGTCCAACTGCATGAGTTGTTGGACATCGATTTCATTCGTCCTAGTACATATCCTTGGGGTGCTCTTGTGTTATTTGTAAAGAAGAAAGACGGGAGTATGCGACTTTGTATTAACTACCGATAATTGAACCATGTCACTATCAAGAATAGGTATCCGCTACCTCGCATTGATGACTTGTTCGACCAGTTGCAAGGAGCATAATTCTTTTCAAAGATCGATCTTCGTTCTGGATATTATCAGCTGAAGATTAAAACTGAGGATATTCCTAAGACTGCCTTCAGAACTCGGTACGGGCATTATAAATTCTTAGTCATATCTTTTGGATTGACTAATGCTCCTGCTTCTTTCATGGATATGATGAACCGTGTATTCAAAGAATATTTGAATCAGTTCGTTGTTGTCTTTATTGATGACATCCTCATTTATCCCAAAAGCCGTGAAGATCATGAGCGCCATTTGAAGCTGGTACTACAAAGGCTTCGTGATAACAAGCTATCTGCCAAGATGAAGAAATGTGAGTTCTGGCTTGAGGAAGTAGCATTCCTTGGGCACATGGTGTCAAAACATGGAGTATCTGTCGACCCGGCGAAGATTGAAGCCATACAAAGTTGGGAGCAACCGAAGTCGGTGACCGAAGTACGTAGCTTTCTGGGCTTAGCTGGTTACTATCGGAGATTCGTTTAAGGATTTTCTCGAATCGCTACTCCGTTAACTCGGCTGACTCGTAAAGATACAAAATTTGGTTGGAGCGGGGATTGTGAGAAGAGTTTTCAAGAACTCAAGAGAAGACTCATTTCTGCACCTGTTCTGACAATACCATCTGGTTCGGATGGATTTGTTATCTACAGCAATGCTTCAGGCAAAGGGTTATGATGTGTTCTCATGCAACATGGGAAAGTCATAGCCTATGCCTCGTGACAACTCAAAGAATATGAAAGGAATTGTAAGACCCCAACTTATTATAAATAAAATTAAATTTCTCTATTTATTATTTTGAAATAGTAAGGGTTGAATTGATTAATGTGGTTAGTTATGGGTAAAATGCGCAAATATTTCAAATAAGCAAGTGGTTATAAAATATTCATTTTTATTGGAGAATATTCGTTTGGTCATGGAATATTCTTCCTGTCGGGGAATATTCGTACGATGGCGCAGTCTTTTGTGGACCCCATAACGGAAAGCGATTGGATGAAGAAAATGACAAGTATAAGTTGTTTATTAATAACGGCGTAGTTGTTACCGTTAATACTTTTGGAATACCCGGTGGTTAAAACACAGAAGTACGTGTTATTGCACAGTAGCACACAGTATTGCACCAATTATTGATTCTTACGTAAGAAGGCACTACTCAATAATTGTTACAGTAATTACTGTTCAATATTTTATTTTATTGATTCAATAATTGCTATGTTGATATTTTATATTACTGTTGTTTTAATAATTGTCACTGCACAATATTTTCCATTATCGAAGCAATAATTCATATTATCTGAATAATATTATTAGATAACATTATTGGCAATGTCTAGAAAGTTCTGTCTAAGGAGAGGTTTGGTCATCTAATTGCGCGCCAGTAAGGAGAGATCCTTATTGGAAAGCCCCCTCTTTCATGGGAACGGCCTGGTTGTCAGTACTGTGATTCTGTAATATTATTTGTGAATAATTAATTATTGATTTATATGATAAGAAAAATATTCATTTTATATGGATATAGATGGAGAAATTTTTTTAATGTGATAATTATTAAAAATTAATATTTTATTTTTTCTGATAAAATTATTCATTTAATTATATTATTAATTTTTATTAATATAATAATGGTGATATTTTACAATGAATGTGGAATATATGAATAAAAGAAGAGGAAGAGTATTTTTGTTACAAAAATTGTTTAAAACATGTTAAACATGTTTATGGGCCCGTTTCTTGACTGAAATTTGATTATAGCCTGTAAAATCACCCGTTTGTAGATTTCGATCAACTTCTGTTTGGAATTTAGAAAAACTTAAACTTACAAAGTTGTAGAGAATTGAATTTCCTATAAAAGGACGTAAAATTCAAATTTTTCTGATAAAAGGGTTATTTATTATGAATTATGGAAGTTCTGAAGTTCCAGAATAATTAATATTTTTAAGTTTAAAATATTTTAATTCACAAAAATGTTTTTTGTGAAGTAGGCTACTTGAGTGGCTGATCTTTGACTAAAACAGTGGGCGTAGGAAATTGATATATATATATATATATTATTAAATTTTCTGCTTTGGTGTTCTAAGCAATTTCCTATAAATAGGGTGCTTAGGTTAGAATTGAAAATCACACCAGAAACTAAAGTTTTCTCTCTTTTTCTCTCTCTATATTATCAAGCGTATTCTTGTGAGTATTTTGATACTTTGAGTGTTGCTATACGGTGCAAATTCCCTTCAGCACTATATCCAGTATTTCAGCTAGAAGTAGTGTCTTTTCTGTGGAAAGGGATGTTGTTTTTTTCTTAAATGATATTATTTTCTTCAATATCATTATGTCAAAATACTGGTCTGAACTTTTTATCAAATTTGGAACTTTTTGGGTCAGGGTTATTATTCACGTATACGACACTATTCACGAATACGACACTATTCACCGAAAAATGAAATTTTCTTCTTTTTGTCCAAGATGTCTATTATGGTTACTATCTTTGATTGTATCCATGTTTTGATCTTTATTTTTGAATTCTACTTCAAAATTGGTTATTATGGAGTATTATTGAACTTAGATAAAACTGTAATAGGAATCCCTAATATTTGTTCTTTAATTTCATTGGATTCATTTTCTTTAAAATATTTTTCATCATCCTCAGTCCTAAATAATGATATTACTGAATATCTTTGGCTGGTAGTACAAAGACGAATGATTTCTGATGAATATCTTTGGCCCGTAGTGCAAAGATGAACACGTGTTTAGATGAACATGACCAACTGATGAATATCTTTGGCCTGTAGTGCAAAGATGAATATTTGATTCCAAATATATGTTGATTGATGTTACAGGGATTAAATATTAATGATATACTTTTAAATTCATATATAAAAGATAGTAGATTTTATTCTCTATTTAACTCTTCTAATGAATTATTATTTTCGCTGCGAATATTGATTTAAAACGTGTTGCCTATTGTATTCTATTAGATTTTTCCCTGTTGAGGACTAACGATAATTTGTTCTATATTATCTTAGTCATAATGTTCTTTACTGGGCTAGTTGAGCTCACCCTTTTCCTTTTTGTTCCATTTTTCTTCCCAGGAGGCGAGAATGTAGCGAGTACTAGTCGGGGTGTGAAATGATGGTTCTAGAAGTTATTTTAGTAGTCCTCACTATTTTGTAAAATAGTGTATCAATAATTGTAATGAGGACTTATCTGAGTGTGGATATTATCTAGATGATAATATTTGTATTTAAACTCACAGTTTAAGTGTTGTCGTATTTTGCACGACAGTTGTATTAATAAAGTTGTAGTTGTTTCTGTACCATGTATTTGGTGACTCAGAATGGGTGTTGTATACCTATTTTGAGGGCGTCACAGTTGGTATCAGAGCTTAGGGATATGGTCTCTGGCAGAGATCGGGGAATAGTACTAGGAGGGGAGAGACGAGTAAATCCTTCGCTAGTGTGTCATACCTAAGCTTATTTGTTGGTCAGTCGAAGCATATGGTTAATATGTGATATATTAATTTATTTAATTAACCCTTGTTTTATGGCAGTTAAGAATGGCAGCTGAGAATATTAATAGTGGAGTAAATGAGACCGTGGAGACACCTTTAATCACCATCCAGGGGAACGTATAACAGGAAGGCAATATTCCTCCTGTAAACAACACCACTCTGAGCAGACGATGAACAACAGAAAGTTTAGAAGCTTTTTGCAATTCATGCAAAACCAGACGAGGGAGACTCGTGTACAAAATACGGTTGGAAATGATAGCAACGCGTGGCTTGTCACAGCCAAGCAGTTCAAAGAGTTGGGACCATCAGAATTTATTGGAAAGCCAGATCCGATCAAGGTAAAGATGTGGGTTAAAAAAATTACCAAGATATTCGATGTCTTGGGATGCACAGAGGAACAGAAGGTTCCATTCGCAACCTTTATGTTCCGTGGCGAGTGTTGACCAATTTAGCTATTGCCAAATCGTACGCAAGCATACGCGGTCCACTAGTAATATAAGTAAGTAAAGTGTCGAACCCACGAGGACAAAGTCTCAAACGAAAACAAATACTAAGGTAGAGTCATCACTGATCTTATCTAAACAAGCAATTAAGAATGTTGGTTAAGCTATATGAATATAAATGAAAATAACATGAGAAATGGTTGTGCTAAGAAGTCAAGATAGGATTACAACTCCCCTAATGCGTCACTTAATCTCCTAACTCTCTATATTACAAACAAATCAAGGAATGGCCAACCAAAAGAAGTAATTACGCAAAAGCTTCTGTCGAAGGTCAAATGCACATCCTTAACCGGCTAAAACACAATATGTCTATTAGTGACAATAACTCGGTCAAGGTCATTAAGCTAAGTCTCAAGATCACACAAGGCACATAGAGATATGTCTATCTCATGAGCATATTATACACACATTCCATAGGCATGGTTATAACAGGTGTTGCTGTATTTAAAAACTAGATAATAACATTCATTTGTCAATGTCCATTATTATCAATACCAAAAAAACTCTGTCAAGCAATCAGTCATTAAATGCTAAATACAACAACCCATTCCAAAATGATTTATTATATATAATAGGAGAGAAAGTTGATCAAGCTAAACAAAAGGTTACATTGCAATCCTAAAGATGGAGTTAGTTCATAACTATGGTACTAACACCCATATTTAATGCATTCACCATAATCAGGAGTACACAAATAAATAGGAGATTTGGAATAAGAAAACTCTTGTTAGGAAATGTTCTGTCTCCAAATCTTCTCTTCACTGTGCACAAGCTGAACTCCGGAAAGATGCAATAACTTTTCTTCTTTTAAAGCACAGCTTCTTTCTCTTCTCTTCTAAGCTACTGTGAATTACTGTTTTATATCTCTGATACTCCATCTTGAATGCAGTGGCTTCTCTTTGTATTTATATGAGTCGGCTCTTTTTCTAGGTCATTAAATACGCTTCACTGTTAGGACACCGGAGGTAGCGCTGCGGCGCGAATGAAAGCACCTCAAACGGTGACGGGGAGCGAAAGTTGGCGTTGGGGCGCCATATGTGGCATTGAAGCGCCGTCCTAGCGCTGAGTTGGGGCGTTGGGGCGCCGTCCTTAGCTGTGGGGTAGAGCCGAGTTGCAGAATGCTCAACAGCATTGGCGCCGGGGCGCGAGGCATTGGCGCCGGGGCGCCGAGTGTGGCGCTGGGGCGCAAACTGTAAGAGAGACATTGGCGCTGCGGCGCCAACACAGAGAAAATGACCTAAAACGGCAAAAATCATCTCCCAATCATACTTAGACATATAACACACAAAAATACTAAAAACTAAATAAGAGACTGCAAACAGACATTAGTTTAAGACACAAAAGAACTGATTCGTAGGTATAAAACCCACTCAACAAATACCCCCAAACTTATGCTATTGTTTATCTCCGAGCAAACTAACAGAGACTCGTACCCATTATAGCACGAGATGGACGATGACTAAATCTAACAACTAAGAATATGGCCTCTAAACCCAACAAAAATCATACACATACTCTGAGAATAGGGCAAAACGCATGCAAAAGAGGGCTTAAAGTCAAACGATACCATGAGACTGTAATAGATTCATACGAGGTGTGTGTGTGTGTGCAGAGAAACCATCTAACTAGCCATAGGCCAAACTCAGATCACACAATCAACTGTGATACTAATAAGCTTACTATGCAACTCACATGATTACAAGCATTAAGACAAGACGCAGAACACGACAGGCTCAAAAGATCTAGCATAGATGTAATATCAGATTCAGACAGTTCTTGATTACTTTGAGGCTAAACAGAGCACCCATTAGCAAGATTTCGATCAATGACTCCCAAGCCAGAAGACTTTAGGGCATTAGGTGTAAAACACCCCTAAGAATCTAATAACTCAAGCACAAAGGCCACGTAAACAACATAAGTCTACAATCGGTATTACCAGCCTACGTTTATAGGCGAGTGCATTTTCACGCTCCATCTCAACCCACCGTAGGACTGTTATTGAATTTATTTATTTTTTTCAACGACTCGAACGTGTACAAGCTTCTAAGTCTTTTATTACCTTGACATCAACAGAGTTTTAATAGCGTACAAATTTATAACACAATAAAAACACAACCTAAATCTGTACACACAACTAGAAAAGACATTTGGTCAGTGCTTGCTAACACGATGGATCCAAGACAGTTTCAATATATCTACAACACACGCCCCAAATTCTCATAGACTTGCCACTAGCCTAAGAGAATGATGTAATTAATTGATGTTCGACAAAAACCACAAATAACACTTACCGCTAACTACCCTAGCCCATCATATAGACAGTTTCAAACTCGGGGCTAGAATTAATCATAAGGCAGCATGCAAAAACTATAACCTATCTAGCACCCTTACAATCACAGGGCAAAGCCATACATATGGCATCAAGTATACCAATTAATCAGTGTAAAACCCAAAATTTTTTTAAGGCTATAGGCAAAGAAAATATGACTAAGTCAAGATATTTCCAAACAAAAGATATATCCATAAGCATGCATTCGATTGTATACACATGCATCCAAAAATAAATAGCATTATCACAATAATAAACACGATAGATATATTAAATATTAAAACATAAGTCTGGGGCTATCAAGCCCAAATACCCCACTCCAAAACATAAACCAACTTAACCATAGTAGTTTAAACATTAACACTATCACAATTCATATATTAAAATAGATAAAAGGAAATCTCCCCCAAACTTGCTAACTGGCCAGTGCCCTCACTGGCATCCTTCAACACCGTCACCTCCTTCATTACCCAACAACACATCATCATCGCCATCAAAACCAAACAGCACATCATTATCATCATCAGCACCCTCATCACCAGCTGTACGCTCATGAGCATCGTCATCGCCATCATCCTCTACGTTCACCGGTTCATCAGCGCGGGACCCCTGAGCAGACGAAAATTACGGCGGGTATGGAGCGTAATTTGGAGGAGCGGGAAATGGGAAGGACATGAAATCCGCATCACCGCCCCCCCTGAACAGAATGGATGTTTGAGAGCGTGTTTGCGAATTCGGCATGAAAGTGGTGGAATTGATTCTGCCACCCGGCAACATGGTCAATCTTGTAGTGGAGGAAACTCAGGCTATTCATAATTTCCACGAGTGCCCCAGCATGAACATTTTCAAAGGACGGGTGCTTGGGCACGTGGGAGGAGGTGCCCGCCTCAGTGGATGATGGTGGGTCACTGACTGGCGGCGGCTGAGGCGCTGGCAGAAATCCTGCTCCGCGGGGATGCGATGGTGCTCTATCCCAGACTGTATAGCGACTAATTAGATGGTGATCAATAACGGACATTGGAGGCATGGTGACATCTTCTTTCTCCCAATGAACGCCCGCCCGTTTACAAAGGCGGGTAATAAGAGACGGGTGTGGGAGACCGGACATTACTTTGCTCTTGATATCCTTTCGATGTTCAACCCGTTCATAATGGCGTAAAGCAGAGTCGCCCTTTCTCGAGTCACATCGCTCACATGCCGGGTGGGCATTAAATTTGCACATATAAAAGCGTACCATGCCTTTCCATAACGGTTGAGGGCCTGTTGAGGGAATGATGTTCTTTCAACAGTGTAATCATTAGTTTTTCATACCGTGCCAGGCTTAAAGAGCTTGCTAGCAATTTTGTCAGTGTGGTAGCCCCGAATCCCATTCTCGCGATAATCACGGCGGTCGAAATTAGTAGTCCCATAAACTACATTGATAGCCTTACTATCAAAAGATATTAATTTTCCCCTCACTGGCGAAGCCGGCGAACCATCAGGAATGCAATTAGCATAGAATTCCTTTATCACTGCAACCACGGCGGATTCCGGCGGTTTGGTGAAATGGACCCATTTCATCTTAGATATCATTGCATTAATCTTGGCGTCCAATTTGTCATCTGGCCTAAGCCCTCGCTCAGGCACCAGACTTCGAGACAAAAAATTTTGAGTGTACCTCTGATATCCCTCCTCTGTTGGAAATTTGACGGCATCCCAAGTCGGAGCACGGGCTCGGGAAGATGATGGAGGAGGGCCAATACTTGTTCTGGGGCGCTTAGAAGCCATTATACTTAAAATCAGAAAAAGAAAGATTTAGAACAGGAGGGACGGTACCACAGATCTTGACAGACTTTGGTTAAATAGACATCAGCCGGCCACAGAGGAGAGAAATCATGGTCACACTGGCAACCTTACGTCGATTAGAGTTCAAACGGTACCAAACTTTTGGTGGTTTGGAGTGGAAAAGACGTCGCTTGGAGAAGATAAAAGTTAAATGAAATGAGCAGTTTAAAACGAAACGCTTCATTTAAAACTCAAAACGAGCTGGTGGCGCTGGGGCACCGAGGATGGCGCCGGGGCGCGGGTGCCAAACCCACGGTGGCGCTGGGGCGCGAGAATTGGCGCTGGGGCGCCATACATAGCGCTAGGGCGCCATACATGGAGTTGGGGTGCCACATACAGCTTGACTGAGGCGCGACACACCAGAAACTTTTGCTAACGTTGGCGCTGGGGTGCGTGTAAAGGACGTTGGGGCGCCATTTATGGGGCTAGGGCGCCAAACCTAGATAATTCTCCCCTGCACAATGTACAAATGAGCATCTCAGCACATAAATCAGACCAACACAAAATTGATAAGCTTTAACTAAACACAACCTGAAACATGGATCTAATAACAAGCATTACCCACAACATAAAAAATAATCAAAATAATACCTACTACGAAACCTGCTCATATACTAACATATTATGCAGACAAAGCTATCCTAAAAACTGTAGACTTTAACTCCATCAAAATGAAACTTAAGAAAATAAAGACAAAAACAATTTCATTGATACTGAGATGGGGATGCCTCCCATCAAGCGCTTGATTTAGAGTCGTCGACTTGACTATTCTCCAGTCTTACACCGAGTCTCCCAATGTAATGGAGGTATTCTGGCGGTCGACCTTGCCGCCCCAGTAGTGCTTTAACCTTTGCCCATTGACTTTAAAGATAGTGTTGGAATTTGGGTCCTCAACTTCTATTGCCCCATAGAGATAAACCTTGGCAATTATGAAGGGCCCCGACCATTGGGACTTTAGCTTCCCAGGAAATAAATTTAGACAGGAATTGAATAGAAGAACCTTCTGGCCCGGTTCAAAGTGTCTATCAAGGATTTTCTTGTTATGCCACCTCTTGGTCTTCTCCTTTTATAACTTAACGTTCATACGCTTGCAGAAGAAACTCATCTAATTCATTCAGTTGCAAAAGCCGCTTTTCACCGGCTGCCTCAAGATCAAAGTTGAGCTTTTGAATAGCCTAGTATGCATTGTGCTCCAATTCAACTGGGAGATGACATGCCTTACCATAAACAAGCCTATATGGAGACATTCTGATAGGCATTTTATAAGCCGTGTGATAGGCCCATAATGCATCATCAAGCTTCTTAGACCAGTCATTACGGTTTGGGTTAACAATTTTTTCCAAGATTCGTTTCACCTCCCGATTTGAAATTTCAGCTTGACCGCTAGTCTGTGGGTGGTAGGCAGTGGCTATCTTATGGGTCACCCCATACTTGGCTAGGAGGGCTTCAAAGTATTTGTTACAAAAGTGTGACCCTTCATCGCTGATGATAGCCCGAGGTGTTCTGAAATGGGTGAAAATATTCTTCTTTAGGAACTGAAGCACCACTTTCGCATCATTAGTTGGCAAGGCAACTGCTTCCACCCACTTTGAGATATAATCCACTCCCACAAGGATGTAGAGATTGTTAAAGGAGGATGGGAATGGTCCCATGAAGTCGATTCCCCAGACATCAAATAATTCAACTTTCCAAGATGGTATGCAGTGGTAACTCATGCCGTCTTGATATAGTGCCTACCCGTTGGCATCTGTCGCAGTGCATCACATATGTGTGCACATCTTTGAATAGGGTAGGCCAATATAATCTTAACTGAATCACCTTAGCAGCAGTTCGTTGACCTCCAAAATGACCCCCATAGTTTGATGAGTGGCAATGATGTAGCACACCTTCAGTTTCTTCTTCCAGCAAACATCTACGCAAAATCTGATCGGAATACTGCTTGAACAGGAAGGGCTCATCCCACAAATATTGCTTGGCATCCTTAAGGAATTTCTTCCTTTGTTGATAGCTCAGATTTTGGGGAAGCACTTGGCAAGCAACATATTTAGCGAAATCTGCATACCACAGAACTTTACCATTGACAACAACAAAAAGTTGCTCGTCCGAGAAGAAGTCATTTTTGGCTTTGTCAGCATCTTCCGAGGGCGTGGTGTTTTCCAATCTTGACAAGTGATCGGCAACCTGATTTTCTCTCCCCTTCTTATCTTGGATTTCCAAGTCAAACTCCTGGAGAAGCAGAACCCACCATATCAATCTCGGCTTATTATCTTTCTTTTCTATCAAGTACTTTATTACCGAGTGATCGGTGTATACAATCACCTTCATTCCTATGAGGTTGGAACGGAACTCGTCAAAAGCATAGACTACTGCCAGCAATTCCTTCTCAGTTGTGGTATAATTTAACTAAGCATCAGTTAATGTCTTGCTCTCATAATAAATGGTGTGGAAAACCTTCTCTCTTCTTTGACCCAACACTACCCCAATAACGAAGTCGCTGGCATCACACATTAGTTCAAAGGAGTAGGTCCAGTCTGGAGCTATCACTATAGGTGCCATGACAAGTCTTTTCTTTAATAAGTCAAAGGCGCTCAAGTAGGCCTCATCAAACTGGAATGGCATGTCCTTCTCCAATAGTGTGCACAATGGTTTTGTAATCCGTGAGAAGTCTTTAATGAACCGTCTGTAGAAATCGGCATGTCCGAGAAAACTCCTCACCCCTTTCACTGAGTTAGGCGGAGGCAGGTTATTGATCACATCTATTTTTGCCTTGTCAAACTCAATTCCGTCTGTAGAAACCCGATGACCCAAAATAATGCCCTCTTCAACCATGAAGTGACATTTCTCCCAATTCAGCACCAGGTTGGTTTCGACACATCGATGGAGAACAGCAGTCAGATTTGTTAAGCAGTCTTCAAAAGAGCTCCCAAACACTGAGAAGTCGTCCATGAAGACCTCCAAGGACTTTTCAACCATGTCAGAGAAGATAGACATCATACACTGCTGAAATGTTGCGGGAGCATTACATAACCCGAAAGATATTTTCCTGAAGGCAAAGGTCCCATACGGATATGTGAATGTCGTCTTCTCCTGATCTTCAGGAGCAATCGAAATCTAATTGTACCCAGAGTATCCATCAAGCAGACAATAATATTCGTGCCCAGCCAACCGGTCAAGCATCTGATCAATGAATGGAAGAGGAAAATGATCATTACAGGTAGATTTGTTCAGTTTCCTGTAATCCATGCACACTCTCCACCCGGTCACTGTCCTTGTGGGAATCAGTTCGTTGTTCTCATTGGACACAACTGTCATCCCTCCTTTCTTGGGCACACACTGGATTGGACTAACCTAAGGGCTATCAGAGATTGGGTAGATGATTCCCGCATCTAGCAACTTGATGATCTCTTTTCGGACGACCTCTTTCATAATGGGATTTAGCCACCTCTGATGCTCTATAGATGGCTTTGAGCCTTCCTCCAATAATATTTTGTGCATGCATAGAGTCAGGCTGATCCCTTTTATATCAGAAATAGACCATCCCAAGGCTGTTTTGTATTTCTTGAGCATAAGCAACAAATTTTCTTCCTGACATTTTGTTAGAGAAGCAGAAATTATAACAGGTAAAGAAGATGAATTCCCTAAGTAAGCATACCTTAGGTGATTCGGCAAAGGTTTGAGCTCAAGGACAGGAGGCTCGACTACCGACGGCTGAGTCTTGGAAGTGGATGCCTCGTTATCTTTCAAAGACTCAAACTGTCGATGAAATTTCTTTGATCTTTGGGTCTCATCGAGCCACTTGGCACATTCCACATGTGTGGCCTCTTCCATAGTGCTAGCCCCAGTTAAAATGGCTTCCAAAGGGTCTTTAATGCAAGTTTCTAAGAATACTCCCTTAACTGAATTATCAATGGTATTAATCTGGAAGCAATCCTCAGGGGTATTAGGATACTTCATTGATCTAAAGACATTAAATGTCACTTCTTGATCTTGTACCCTCATTGTTAATTCCCCTTTTTGAACATCGATCAAGGTCCTCCCAGTCGCCAAGAATGGCCTACCTAATATTATCGGGACCTCCCTGTCTTCTTCAAAATCTAGGACTATGAAGTCAACTGGGAATATAAACTTTTCAACCTTAACTAGCACATCCTCTACAATTCCCTTTGGGTACGTGAGAGACCGGTCACCCAATTGTAATGTAACAGTAGTAGGCTTGGCTTCATTTAGGCCCAACTTCTTATAAATAGAGAGAGGCATCAAGTTGATGCTAGCCCCTAAATCACAAAGAGCCTTGCCAATAAACTGGTCCCCAATAGTGCATGGAATTATAAAGCTCCCCAGATCCTTTAGCTTCGGTGGAAGCTTATTTTGAAGGATGGCATTACACTCCTCTATCAGTGCCACAGTTTTGTAATCTCTCATCTTTAGCTTCTTGGAAAGAATATCCTTCATGAACTTGACATAACTAGGCATTCCTTCTAATGCCTCCGCAAATGGGATATTTATGTGCAATCTTTTGAATACTACCAAGAATTTGGAAAACTGCTTATCCAGCTTCTGTTTCTGCAAGCGTTGGGGGAAAGGCAACTGAGGGAGAGGCTGATTTACCATTCTCACGGGGGGGAGGTGGTGTTGCAGGGCTTTCTTTTGTACTTCCTTCACCCACTAATGTTTCAGTATTTTCATCCACTAGAGGATCCTTTTCAGTTACTAATTCTTCCACGGGATCACTCTCTCCACTTTGGTCCTTAGTAGTTCTCCCACTTCTAAGGGTCACTGCTTTATACTGTTCCTTGCCTTCCCGTTTCTGGTTGACATCAGTGTCACTAGGCAAGGTGCCTTGTGGACGACTGTTTAAAGCATTCGCCATTTGTCCCATCTGTACCTCAAGATTTCGAATAGAAGCCTCTTGATTGTTACTTCGAGTTTCATTCTTGGCTATATACCTTGACAGGAGATCTTCTAAACTTGGTTTTCTCTCCTTTTGAGGAGATTGCTGGTGGAGTTGATTTTGAGTGTTCTGATTCGGTGGGTTGAACTGATTCTGAGATGGGAACCCAGGGGGGTTAGCATAGTTCGGCCTGGCAGATGAAGGTTGTGGTTGATTTGGAATGTTACTGTTATTGTTGTTGTTGTTGCTCTATGAGAAGTTTGGATGATTTCTTAACCCTGGGTGGTAATGAGTGGAAAGATTGGTGTTTTGTTGCCGCCCATAGTTGGAAACAAATTGAACTAACTCAGGGCATATCGCACACTGATCAGTAGGGTGGCTCCCTTGGCATAATTCACATTGAACTACGACACTCTGCACGTTCTGAACCGCTGAAGGTCCCTGGTTATCTAGTCTTTTCGTTAGTGCTGCTACCTGAGCTGCTAACGCTGTGACAGAGTCAATTTCATAAACCCCCGCTGGTCTTCTAGGGGCTTGTCTATCATTTGGCCATTGGTAATTATTGGCCGCCATGGTCTCCACCAGCTCATATCATGTTGTGTGATGTTTGTCCATGAAGGCCCCTTTAGAAGCGACATCAATACTCGAACGAGTTGATCCTGACAACCCATTGTAAAAAGTTTGGATGGGTAACCATTCGGGAAATCCATGGTGCGGGCATTTCCTTAGAAGATCCTTAAACCGCTCCCACGAGTCGTATAAGGATTCAAATTCGAACTGAATGAAGGACGTGATCTCATGCCTGAGCCTGGCTGTTTTAGCTGGCAGAAAAAACTTCGCCACAAATTTATGTGCCATGTCAGTCCATGTGGTAATGGAGCCTGACGGTAATGAATGTATCCAGCTCTTGGCTTTGTCCCTCAAGGTGAATGGAAATAACCGAAGTCTTATGGCATCGTCAGACACTCCATTTCATTTAAATGTGTCACAGATCTCCAGAAAATTGATTAAGTGATTATTGGGATCATCATTCGGTAGTCCCCCAAACTGAATATTGGTGCACATTTGAATGGTCCCCAACTTGATCTCAAAATTATTAGCTTGGATGGCGGGCCTGAGAATGCTCGCCTGGAGATCGTCGGTAATAGGCATAGCATGCTCCCTCAAGGACTTTTGAAGTGGTTCAGCCATAATGATAGGAGCAAGTATGTCCCTTGATTCTTCTCTCCTCAGCCGTCTATATGTCCTTAGATTCTTATCAACCTCGGGATTGAGAGGTTTTATGTTCCGACCCTTCCGGGGTGGCATAAACGGTGAAGACTGCCTGAAAAGAGAATTAAACAGAAAAAAATATCATTTTAAAGTAAGATCGTAATGACTTAGTGTTAATATTGAGAAACGTTTTAATACTAAGTCCCCGACAACGGCGCCAAAACCTTGTTGACAGATTTAGCTATTGCCAAATCGCGCGCAAGCATACGCGGTCCACAAGTAATATAAGTAAGTAAAGTGTCGAACCCACGAGGACGAAGTCTCAAACAAAAACAAATACTAAGGTAGAGTCATCACTAATCTTATCTAAACAAGCAATTAAGAATGTTGGTTAAGCTATATGAATATAAATGAAAATAACGTGAGAAATGGTTGTGCTAAGAAGTCAAGATAGGATTACAACTCTCCTAATACGTCACTTAATCTCCTAACTCTCCATAATACAAACAAATTAAGGAATGGCCAACCGAAAGAAGTAATTACGCAAAAGCTTCTGTCGAAGGTCAAATGCACATCCTTAATTGGATAAAACATAATATGTCTATTAGTGACAATAACTCGGTCAAGGTCATTAATCTAAGTCTCAAGATCACACAAGACACATAGAGATATGTCTATCTCATGAGCATATTATACACACATTCCATAGGCATGGTTATAACAGGTGTTCCTGTATTTAAAAACTAGATAATAACATTCATTTGTCAATGTCCATTATTATCAATACCAAAAAAACTCTGTCAAGCAATCAGTCATTAAATACTAAATACAACAACCCATTCCAAAATGATTCATTATATATAATAGGAGAGAAAGTTGATAAAGCTAAATAAAAGGTTACATTGCAATCCTAAAGATGGAGTTAGTTCATAACTATGGTACTAACACCCATATTTAATACATTCACCATAATCATGAGTACACAAATAAATAGGAGATTTGGAATAAGAAAACTCCTGTTAGGAAATGTTCTGTCTCACTATCTTCTCTTCACTGTGCACAAGCTGAACTCCGGAAAGATGCAATAACTTTTCTTCTTTTAAAGCACAACTTCTTTCTCTTCTCCTCTAAGATACTGTGAGTTACTGTTTTATATCTCGGATACTCCATCTTGAATGCAGGGGCTTCTCTTTGTATTTATATGAGTCTGCTCTTTTTCTAGGTCATTAAATATGCTTCACTATTTGGACACCGGAGGTAACGCTGCGGCGCGAATGAAAGCACCTCAAACGGTGCCGGGGCGCGAAAGTTGGCACTGGGGCACCATATGTGGCACTGGGGCGTTGTCTGGCGTTGAGTTAGGGAGTTGGGGCGCCATCCTTAGCTATGGGGCAGTGCCGAGTTGCAGAATGCTCAACAGCATTGGCGCCGGGGCGCCGAGTGTGGCGCTGGGGCGCGAACTGTAAGAGAGACATTGGCGCTACGGTTCCAACACAAAGAAAATGACCTAAAATGCCAGAAACCAGCTCCCAGACATACTTAGACGTATAACACTCTCAAAAATACTAAAAACTAAATAAGAGACTGCAAACAGACATTAGTTTAAGACACAAAAGAACTGATTCGTAGGTATAAAACCCACTCAACAGCGAGGCAGACTACTGGTGGGAGTCTGTGAAACGTACACAGCCTGCCGCACTCAGCATGTCTTGGGAAACATTTCAGAAACTTTTCAACGACAAGTACTTTCCTGAAAGTATTCGCCATATTAAGGAGGTAGAGTTTATTATACTAGAACAAAACAACATGATGGTGTCCCAATACGAGGCGAAGTTCGTAGAGTTATCCAGGTTTGCACCTCATTTGGTAGAGAATGAGGAGCGAATGATGAGGATGTTTCTGAGAGTTTTAAAACCCGAGATTCGACAATATCTTATCTCTAATAAATTTTCTTTATATTTAAATGTTGTAAACAGGGCTCAATTATTAGAGTGAGATAACGAGTATGTTCAACCGATGGTCTACAACCAGGGTCATACTGGTGGCAGCAGTCATCGGAACAATAAAAACCAGCGGGG
Source organism: Panax japonicus (assembly GCA_020205505.1). Classification (NCBI taxonomy): domain Eukaryota; kingdom Viridiplantae; phylum Streptophyta; class Magnoliopsida; order Apiales; family Araliaceae; genus Panax; species Panax japonicus. Next base: position 38,082,955 of record CM035091.1, read on the forward strand.
AGGAAAACATACGAATAAAAGCGGTAACCACTCTAGTGGTAATCGCGGTCATGAAAATAGAAGAAGCGAGTCGGGGGAAGATTTTAAAAAGAGGAGATTTAATAATGACACTGTGAAGACGTCAGCACCAGCAGCAATTGGTTTTAAGGGAGGAGAATGACCACCGGTCGTATGCTATAAATGTTAAAAAGAGGGACACATCAGCCGAAACTGACCACAATAGTTCAAGGTATGCTATAATTATGGAAAGGAAGGACATATCGCTCGAGATTATACTGTAGCGAAACCAAGTCCAGCAGGGATGGTGACTCAAAAGGCTATCCCAGAAAAGTCAAAGTCAACGGTTCCTGGAAGAGCATTTGTCGTGACTGGTCAAAGTGCAAAGAACTCAAACGAGGTGATTACGGGTAAGCTAATCATAAACTCTTACGAAATTTATACCTTATTAGATAACAGTTCTACCCATTCTTTTATCTCTTCTGCTTGTGCTCAACGTTTAAACTTGACTCCGGAGAAATTAGACCTTGACTTATCTGTGGAGACTCCATTAGGAGAAACTTTCATTGCATCCATTGTTTATAAATCTTGTTTGATCCAAGTTAGTACCATCACATTACCTATTGATCTTATTTCTTTGAAAATACTTACATTTGATGTGATTTTAAGGATTGATTGGTTAACCACTCATTATGCTAAAATTGATTGTTTTCGTAAGGTTGTTAGTTTTCATATTTCTAACCAACCTGTTATACAAATTCAAGCAACTAAACCTCTAAAGTCAATCCCTATCATATCAAGCCATAAATATTTTCGTTTATTGAAAAACGGATGTCAAACTTTTTTAGCCCATGTCACGGACTTGAACAAAAACATGTCAGATGTGAATAATATTTCTATTGTTAGTGAATTTCCTGATGTATTTCCTGAAGAAATTCCCGGTCTACCCCCAGAATGTGAAGTTGAATTCTTTATTGACCTTAAACCTAGTACAAAGCCCATTTCTAAAACCTCATATCGAATGGTTCCTATTGAACTTCAGGAGTTAAAGGTCCAACTACAGGAGTTGTTGGACATTGGTTTCATTCATCTTAGTACATCTCCTTGGGGTGTTCCTGTTTTATTTGTAAAGAAGAAAGACGGGAGTATGCAACTTTGTATTGACTATCGAGAATTAAACCATGTCACAATCAAGAATAGGTATCCGCTACCCCATATTGATGACCTACTTGACCAGTTGCAAGGAGCACAATTCTTCTCAAAGATAGATCTTCGTTTTGGATATCATTAGCTGAAGGTTAGAACTGAGGATATTCCAAAGACTGCTTTCAGAACTCGGTACGGGCATTATGAATTCTTAGTCATGTCTTTTGGATTGACTAATGCTCCTGCTGCTTTCATGGATATGATGAACCGAGTATTCAAGGATTATTTGGATCAGTTTGTTGTCGTCTTTATTGATGACATCCTCATATATTCCAAAAGTCGTGAAGATCATGAGCACCATTTGAAGCTGGTACTGCAAAGGCTTCGTTATAACAAGCTATATGCCAAGCTGAAGAAATGCGAGTTCTGGCTTGAGGAAGTATCATTCCTTGGGCACGTGGTGTCAAAACATGGAGTATCTGTTGACCCGATGAAGATTAAAGCAATACAAAGTTGGGAGCAACCGAAATCGGTGACCGAAGTACGTAGCTTTCTGGGCATAACTAGTTATTATCGAAGATTCGTGGAAGGATTTTCTCGAATCGCTACTCCATTAACTCAGCTGACTCGTAAAAATACAAAATTCGTATGGAGCAAGGAATGCGAGAAGAGTTTCCAAGAACTCAAGAGGAGACTCATTTTAGCACCTTTTCTAACAATGCCGTCTGGTTCGGATGGATTTGTTATCTACAATGATGCTTCGGGTAAAGGGTTAAGATGTGTTCCCATGAAACATGGGAAGGTCATAGCCTATGCCTCGCGACAACTCAAAAAATATAAGAGGAATTATCCTACTCGTGATCTAGAGTTGGCAGCAGTCATTTTCATGTTGAAGATCTGGAGACACTACCTGTATGGGGAGAAAGTGGAGATCTATACAGATCATAAAAGTCTCAAATATTTCTTCACCCAAAAGGAACTCAACATGCGTAACCGACGTTGGCTCGAGTTATTGAAAGATTACGACCTTACCATCCAATACCATCCTGAAAAAGCAAACGTGGTAGCTGACGCATTGAGTAGAAGATCATATGCGAGTACAAGTGCAATGTTGTTAACACAAAGGCCCATTTTGTATGACTTGCAAATGATAGAGATAGATATTAAGGCTCCAGGTACCCACGTGATGATATCCAGTATACGAGTAGAACCGATTTTAATTGATAAAGTTAAAGCTGCTCAAGATACAGACATGGAGCTGATGCGTATGAAGAAGAAAGTGCAAGAAGGTGCTATTCTAGAAGTAAGAATCGATGAAGAAGGAATACTTCGAGTCAACTCTAGACTTTGTGTTCCTAAAGATTCTGACTTGAAGCGTAGAATCATGACGGAGGCACATAACACATCGTTTGCAATCCATCCTGGGAGTACCAAAATGTATCATGATCTTCGACATACATTTTGGCGGAACAATATGAAGAGAGAAATCGCGAAGTTTATCTCGAGGTGTTTAACTTGTCAACGTGTAAAGGCGGAGCATCAAGTACCAAAGAGTCCATTGCAACTACTTGAGATTCCGAAATGGAATTGGGAACACATTACCATGGATTTTGTTACGGGTCTTCCCACGGTTTCTCAAGGTATAAATGCGATTTGGGTTATTGTTGATAGATTAACCAAGTTTGCTCATTTCTTATCGATACGGGAGATTTATTCCCTTGAACGTCTTGATCGTATGTACGTAAATGAGATTGTGAGATTGTATGGCATGCCAGTATCTATAGTTTCGGATCGTGACCCAAGATTCACTTCACGATTTTGGATTAGCTTGTAAAAAGCTATGGGCACGGATTTACGATTCAGTTCGGCATACCATCCTCAAATGGACGGGCAATCAGAGAGGACTATTCAAACTCTTGAAGATCTATTAAGACTTTGTGTCCTAGATTTCAAAGGGAGTTGGGATAAGTACCTACCATTGGTGGAATTCTCCTACAATAACAGTTATCAGGCAAGTATAGGTGTGGCTCCATTTGAAGCATTGTATGGACGAAAGTGTTGCTCTCCAGTATGTTGGGATGAGGTGGGAGAAGCAACGTTGTTGGGACCAGAGTTGGTACGAATGACTACAGAGAAGATCCAAATGATTTGACAACGTATACAAACAACTAATGATCGACAAAAGAGTTATGCGGATCTTCATCGAAAGGACGTGGAATTTGACATTGGGGATCATGTATTGTTACGTATTGCTCCATGGAAGGGAGTTACAAAATTCGGGAAGAGAGGGAAGGTCAATCCATGATTTATCGGTCTATTTCAGATTCTTGACCGAGTAGGAAATGTGGCCTATAGACTCGCATTACCTCCAAGCATGTCTCGTGTTCATAATGTTTTTCATATATATATATATATATATATATATATATATATATATATATATATATATATATATATATATATATATATATATATATATATATATATATATATATATATATATATATATATATATGCTTCGTAAATATGTGAAAGACCCGAACCACATTATTAAGTTAGAACCGGGCGAGATAGCCGAAGATTTAACGTACGAGGAGGTACCTATTAAGATCTTGGATAGGAAAGAGCATGACCTACGCACGAAGGTTATACTACAAGTTAAGGTTTTGTGGAGGAACCATGCAATTGAAGAAATGACCTGGGAGTTGGAATCAGAAATGAAAGCGAGATATCCTCACCTTTTCGAAACACCAAGTACGTACGTCAATTTCGAGGATGAAATTTCATAAGGAGGGGAGGTTGTAAGACCCCAACTTATTATAAATAAAATCTAATTTCCTCTAATTATTATTGTGATTAATAAGGTGTTAATTTGATATAATACTTTGGTTATGGGTGAAATATGAAAATTTTATAAAATAAGCAAGTGGTTATAAAATATTCATTGTTGTCAGGAAATATTCGTTTGGTCGTGGAATATTCTTTCTGTCGGGGAATATTCGTACGACGGCGCAGCCATTTGTGGGCCCCATAACGGATAACGGTCGGATGAAGAAAACGACAAATTTGAGTTCTTATAAATAACGGCGTAGTTGTTACCGTTAACACTGTTGGAATACCCGATGGTTAAAATACAGTAATACGCGTGGTTGCACAGTAGCACACGGTTTTTCACAGTATTTTTGAATTATTTATTCTTACGTAAGAAGGCACTACTTAATAATTGTTTTAGTAATTACTGTTCAATATTTTATTTTATTGGTTCAATAATTGCTGCGTTGATATTTTATATTATTGTTGTTTCAATAATTGTCACTGCACAGTATTTCCCATTATCGGGTCAATAATTCATATTATTTGAATAATATTATGAGATAACATTATTGGCAATGTCTAGAAAGTTCTGTCAAGGAGAGGTTTGGTCACCTAATTGCGCCCCAGTAAGAAGAAATACTTATCAGAAAGACCCCTCTTTCCTGAGAACGGTCTGGTTGTCATAATTGTGATTCTGTAATATTATTTGTGAATAATTAATTATTAATTTATATGATAAGGAAATATTTATTTTATATGGATATAATTGATAGATATATTTATTTTATGTGGATATAACTGAAGGAATTAATGTTGAGGTATTTTTGTCGGAATGGAGGTATTAAAAATTAAATCACTGTACTTGAGATATATTGCGTGAGTTATAATTTTTAATCTAACCGTTGGATCATTGTGATTTTTGGATATGATATACATATATAAGTTGAGTATATGTCCACAAATTTTGAACCGTTAAAAATGAACGTATATTTTGTTATGAATTTTAAGAGGTGACTGATTCAGAAATTAGGTTTATAAATGATTTTGGTGGAAAATTCTAGAATTGAGTGGGCCCCGCTTGTGGTTGGTGAAGAAATGTGCTGAATTTTATTTCAAATATGGTGGGTGGCAATAGTAGCAGGTAAAGCCATCAGGTAGCAGGTCAAGTCTGCTTCGGCGTGCTAACATTTTCTTATAAATAGATGGCTAAGTTATAATTAAAAATCACACCAGAAACATAAGTTTTTTCTCTTTCTCTCTCTATATTATCGAGCGTATTTTGTGAGTATTTAGATACTTTGTGAGTTTCTATTTATCAGTGCAAGTTTCCTTCATCCTTATACCGATATTTCGATCAGAAGTACTGTTATTTTGAGGTAAGGGATGTTATTTTCTTCGTAAATGATATTATTTCTTTCGATATCATTATGCCAAAATATTGGCCTGAACTTTTTATCAAATTTGAAATTTTTTGTGTCGGGATTACTATTCACGTATACGGCACTATTCACGAATACAACACTATTCACCGAAAAATGAAATTTTCTTCTTTTTGTCCAAGATGTCTATTATGGTTACTATCTTTGATTGTATCCCTGTTTTGATCTTTATTCTTAAATTTTGCTTCAAAATTGGTTATTATGGAGTATTATTGATCTTGGATAAACTGTAATACGAATCTCTAATATTTGTTATTTTGTTTCACTAGATTTGTTCCTTTAAAATATTTCTCATCATCCTCAGTCCTAAAAGATGATATTACTGAATATCTTTGGCCTGTAGTGCAAAGATGAATGATTACCTAATGAATATATTTGGCCCGTAGTGCAAAGATGAACAGGTGTTGAGATGAACATGATCAACTGGTGATACAAATGAATATCTTTGGCCTGTAGTGCAAAGATGAATATTTGATTCAAGATGTATATTGATTGATGTTACAGGGATAAAATATTGATGATGGACTTTTAAATCTTAGAAGATAGTGGAATTCTTTCTCTACTTGACTCTTCTAATGGATTATTGTTTCCGCTGCAGTTGTTGATCTAAAACTTGTTGTCTATTATATTTTATCAGATTTTTCCCTGTTGAAGACTAATGATAAATTATTATATATTATCTTAGTCATAATATTCTTTACTGGGCTAGTTGAGTTCACCCTTTTCCTTTTTGTTCCATTTTTCTTCTCAGGAGATAAGAACATAGCAGGAACTAGGTGGGGTATGGAGTGATGGTTCAAGATAGTTGTATTAGTAGTCCTCACTATTTTGTAAAATAGTGTATCAATAATTGTAATGAGGACTCTTTTTGAGTTTGTATACTCTCTATTAGACAATAGTTGTATTCAAACTCACAGTATATGTGTTGTCGTATTTTGCACTACAATTGTATTATTGAAGTTGTATTTGTTTATGTATCATGTATTTGGCGACTCAGAATGGGTGATGTATACCTATTTTGGGGGAGTCACAAAGATGGTGGCTATAGTAGTCCTCACTATTCTATAAAATTGTGTGACTATAATTGTAATGAGGACTTATTTTGAGTTTGGATATTGTTTACGACACAATATTTGTATTAAAACTCACAGTTTATGTTTTATCATATTTTACACGACAATTCAATATTTGTATAAATGAAGTTTGTATTTAAATTATGTAACATATATTTGACGACTCAAAATAAGTTGTGTAGACCTATTTTAGAGGCGTCACAACATATACAATTTTTATGCATATCAAAAAAATATGTCAAATCGATTGTATTTTAACTAGACGTATATTATAAGTAGTTTGTATCATTAACTTTGTGTCTATTTATACAATTGATGAACATTTTAATTAGGCGGAGTTAAAAATAGGGACAACCTCTTCGTTATATCTAAATTAATGTTGTTTTGCATGTTTAGTTTTTTAAAAAAAAAAAATCACTCATTTCGTTCTCACATTTTATTATTTCTTTAATCTTTGTCCAATCTTACAAAAATAGAGCAATTAAAGGGTACTAAATATGAAAAACAACTATATAAATTGAAGACCAAACATGAATAACAATCACAATTTGAAAACTAAACGTGAAAAAAATACTCTATTTTAGGGGACTAAAATGGAAGAAAAAATAATTTAAAAATGAGATACGCAAAAAAAATAATTAAGAGATTAAATATAAAAAAATAATTATAATTTGAAAACTTAGTTATCCCTTAAAAATAAGAATGGTGAGCCATAGTATGAATGTATGACCTACACATTGTTTAATTCAGCCATCTTTTGACTTGTATGAAGAGTAGGTGAGCTATATATTTCTTATAGTATATATTAAATTTCAACATAGAAAATAATTGTATTTGTGAATTAAGTAGGGTTGAGAAAGGACGAGTTGTACTTGGAACGGTTTGGTTTGAATTTTTTTCCCCACGTGTTCTTGGAAAAAGAAACATGAAAATGGAGGAAAATGCAAATTAATAATGCATGTGATCAAATATCTTCAACAAATGATTTATAGCGTTAGGTTGTGAGAAAGACAGTTAGATATGTAGTCAAGTCTTTTATACTTTGAAAGGGCAGCCTCTCTAATCTATGTTTCGCTTCTCCGTTTTGACCTTTGCGTCCAAATCAAATCACGTTTTGCATACATAGTGATTATAATATCAAGTTTACAATGTAAAATTAGGTTTTACTTTTTTTAAATTTAATTTAAAACATTCTTAGTTTTAAGAAATATGTTATTCATTTATGTAATACATTAATTCACACTGAAATATATGAAACATATTATAATTGTAATTAACGTTATGACATTTTGGATAAATTTGTGACGGTCAAAATAACTTAACTTTACATGTGATAATAACTCATGTTTCTTTGCAAGTATTATAATTTTGGGATTATAATTTATGGAATTATAATACTTAGTTGAACATGGTATTAAATAGTCCCCTATATTAAGTCATTTTATAATCTATGGACTAATAGTCTCAAATTCAAATTTAAAAACAAATAAAACACTTGTGATTAATAATTATATTTCAATTATAATCATTGCAAGCAAACATCTTGATCCAGGTCTAGAGTCCACACATGCATCCATAACATTAACGAAAACACGTTCCGAATATAAGTGGGGAGACTTTAATTCTCCAGTCTAGAGTTAAAACTTAGATTTAATTACTACCAATAGGCTTGACAACGGGGCGACACTACAAGAAAATGGTCCAACAGCGACCAATACTTTCAACGACCGCATAATCTGGTCGCTAATGTTATTAATAGCGGTCGATATTAACAACCGCACGTAAATCTAGTTGCTAGCTACTATCAGTGACTGCAAGAGCGACCGCAGTCGCTCATTTAATTTTTCCGCCATAAATTTTGCGCAAATGTTGGTGGGGAGGTTTATTACGACCAACAAATTCCAGTGATCGCCAGCAGTCTCTAATACATCCACGTCATTAAAAAATAGTGACCATATTCGGTTGTTGATCTTCTTTAATCTAATCAAAACAGGCAGTCAAGCAGATCAGGAGACGGTGGAAAGAAAGAAAAAGAAGAGGAAGAAGAGGGAGAAAATGGAGAAGAAGAGGGAAGAGAGGAAGGTTGCTACCGTCGAAGTCGCTGTCGAAGCCGCCGTCGACCAAGCCCAGGTCACCGTATAAATCAGGTATGAAATTTTGTTGTTGTTCTCATTTGAAATTTTTTAAGAAAATGTTGAAATCTTATGTTGAACCTTATATATATGTTGAATCTCAATGTAGATTTTGTGCATGTAGTTAGTTTTTTTCGAACGATTGTTAGATATTGTTAGATTTTGTATCTCAAATGTTTGAGCCTTCTATGTCATGTGGGTTTGGTTAGGGTTTCTTATGTCATAGCATTACACAAACTGGAGAAACTTGGGAAGCACTTGGATCCTCTTATTTAGGAATTGTCATTCCGAAAATAATTGAATTTGATTTAGGACTTGGATCCTCTGATTTTTTAGAAACTTGTCATAATTCTGATTTTGGGCAGCATTCCGAATTTAATTTGATGGGTGTGGTGAGCTATGTTTTTGATAAAATTATTTTTAAAGAAAATTTGTAGACCAGAATATTATGATTTTTGAAGAATTTCATTTAATAAACTGAAATATTGCAAGAAATAATAGTGTTTACTGTTTAATTTAGGACAATATGTACTATTTAAAATAATAAATATGAAATAAAATAAAATAAAATAAAATAAATAATATAATGAACTAAGTAGTATTTACTTAGTTTTTCAATACTAAATAAAATAAAATAAACTAAAGAGAATAAAATAAAATAATAAAAATAAAACAAATAAAACAAATAATATAATGAACTAAGTAGTATTTACTTAGTTTCTCAATACTAAAATAAAATAAACTAAATAAAATATTCTAAAATAAAACAAATAAAATAAAATAAATAATAGAATGAAATAAGTAGTATTTACTTAGTTTATCAATACTAAATAAAATAAAGTAAAGTAAAATAAAATAAAATAATAAACTAATTATTACGTATTTATTTAGTTTCTCAATACTAAATAAAATATTATAAAATAATAAAAATAAAACAAAATAAAATAAAATAAATAATATATTGAACTTAGTAGTATTTACTTAATTTCTCAATACTAAATAAAATAAAATAATGACATAGGGAATTGTAATTGAACCAAGGAACTGACATGCAGGGGGCCACACACTGACCTGCAGGGGGGAGAGCTCAGCCATATAGAGCTATGTGACGCCCCCAAAACAGGAATACATCACCTATTCTGAGTCGCCAGATACATTACAAATACAATCTTAAATATACAACATGAGCTGTGAGTTTGAATACAAATATTGTTTACTAGAGAGTATACAAACTAAAAAGGAGTCCTTATTACTATTATTATCATATTATTTCACAGAATAGTGAGGACTACTAATGCAAACATCTAGGACCATCACTCTGTTCTCCGACTAGTCGCAGCTACATTCTCATTTCCTAAAGAGAACAGTGAAAGAAAGGGTGAGCTCCACTAGCCCAGTAAGAAATATTATGACTAAGATAATGCAGAATAATTTATCGTTAGCCTTCAACAGTGTTAAACTGATAAAATATAATAAATATCAAGTTTAACTGCAGCGGAACAAGTAATCCATTAGAAGATTCAAGTAGGAAATAAAATCTACTATCTTCTATGATTTAAAAGGTTTTTCATCACTTTTATCGCTAGGACTCAGCTTAATAAATAATCAACATCATCGAATCACCCCTGCACTACGGCCAAGGATATTCTTTAGTATCACGACCACAAATTATCATTGCACTACGGCTAAAGATAATCATGTTTTCATCAACGGTACTGACCATGCCATAAAACAATTCATCTTTGCACTACGGCCAAAGAGAATCCATAGCCATAATCATACCAAAAACTGTCCATCAATGCACTACGGGCCAATGAGGACTTTTTTCACATCATTTATAACATTACGGTTATGATTATACCGAATAATCCCTGGTCATAATCATACCAAGTCCATCTATGCACTACAGGCCACAGATGACTTTCAACAAAATATAAACATGAGGATGATGACAATGATATAATAATTCAATAAAACAAGTTTAAGAATTAATTTATCTAGGAACTGATAACGTCCAAATTGTCAACATGATACTGCTTTGTAGAGTAAAATTCAAGAATGCTCAGAAGAATATTTTCATGAAAAGATACTGGATGAAGCGCAAATATCACGGATATTGTAAGACCCCAACTTTTTGAATAAAGATTAAATTTTCTCGAAATATATTTTTGAATATTATGGTGTGGATTTGATATAATTTTATAGTTGTGGGTAATATTTATAAATTTTGCAAAGTACGCAAGTTATTATATAATATTCGATTGGTCAGGGAATATTCGTTTTAACAGGAAATATTCGTACAACGGCACAATCATTGGTAGACCCCCACAACGGAATTATTGTCGGATTGAGAAAATGACAAAAATACTTTATGAAAATAACGGCGGAAGTTTTACCGTTAACTGTTGAAACACCCGATGTTAAAAGTACAGTAATACACGTGGTTGCATAGTAGCACACGGTATTGATTATTGATGCTTACGTGAGAAGTCACTTAGTTATACTCAATTATTGCTACAGTAATTATTGCATCATATATCTCATATTATTGATTCAATTATTGTCACAGTATCATTTGCATAATATATTATATTATTAAATCAATAATTGAGACGACAAAGTTATTCATATTATTATTTGCAATATTGACAATGTTTAGAAGTTCTGTCAATGAGAGGTTTGGTCACCTAATTGCGCGCCAATAATGAAAAATTCTTATCATAAAGCCCCCTCTTTCCTGGGAACGACCTGGTTGTTAAATATTGTGAGTTATAATTGATGGGGTCTAGTATAAGGATACAGTCTATCCCACAGGTCTCGTGCTCCAGCCCATCTCATAAATCCGTATGATAGGCCCAAACTCAAGGAGCCTGACAAGCCCAATAAACGTGATTCCTCACAGTCGGGTTAATTGGGCACGCCTACATCATGAAGTGGTCAAGCTTCGTCTCCTCGTCTCCGGACCTCACGAAAAGCACGTACATCACATTGCACGCTACAAGAAAGTTGGGAGCTCCACTAAGGTAGTGGTGGCGTGCTCACCCCAAAACCGTCACTGCTTGCTATAAATAGAATGCCTTACCATCACTAGAGGACGACTCACTTTTGTATCTCAAAAGCTTATGCTCCTTGTATTCTCTCTAACGCATATAATATAAAGTGCCAGGCTGCCATAGCCATTCAACAGTGGACTAGGTCAACTTGACCGAACCACTTTAATACTTGTCTCATTTCTTACTTTAACTACTGTTTTATAATTATTTGATTGGTGATTGCACTAAATCCATTTTGTGCATCATCAGTTTGGCGCCGTCTGTGGGAAACGAAAAGACTTTCACCATCAAACATTCAAATCAATGGCGATTACGACCAGGTTAATGAACCAACCGGAAGACAATCCACGGCTGGAAGAAGGTATTCCTCAGCACACCAACCCTGCTCCAAATAATTCAGCTCCAAACCCACAGCAGATGTTGGAGACCATACAACAATTGGCCATGCAAAACCAGCAGATATTGAAACTCTTGCTCGCCGGACAAGGAGGAGGGATGCAACAAGGAGGTCCACCTCCTGGGCATCAAGGAGCTCCGCATCGGGGAGCACACCATGATCCACCTCTTCCTCCTACTTCCCAAGGAGGCGGTCTTCATCTCCAAGAAGACGAAGGCGAGAACCAAAGCATGGAGCATGGGAGTCACCCCCGTGATCATTCCAGGGGAGCCCTTAATCACTGGGATGAGAAAATCAAGGAAGTACAGAATCAACTAGGTGATGTCTTCAACGCCATGAAGGCTCGAGGACCAGAGACCGTAGACTATCTTGTGGGGCGAACAGACACGCCCTTCAAGCCTGACGTGGCGAACTATCCACTCCCTCAGAAGTTCAAAATGCCATTCATGGAGACCTTTGACGGAACGAAAGATCCGCTTGACCATCTCGAAACCTACAAAACCTTGATGCAGCTCCATAACATTCCTGATGAAATCATGTGCAGGGCGTTCCCAACCACCTTAAGGGGCTCCGCTCGACAGTGGTTTGCCAAGCTCTCTCCAGCCTCCATCTCCACCTTTGCTGAGCTGAGCAGGTCTTTTGTATCCCACTTTATTGGGGGACGACGTCATCAAAAACTCGTCACGCACCTTCTCAGCATAAGACAAGACAAAGACGAGAGCCTAAGGGACTACCTCACTCGCTTCAACAAGGAGGTTCTTCAAGTAGAAGAACCTAATGATAAGGTAACCATGACCGCCTTTTTGGGGGGTCTCTGCTCGTCAAGTTTTCTTTTCTCAGTAATGAAGCGTCCACCAAAGAACATGACTGAGCTTCTAGCAAAGGCCCAAAAATACATGAACGCCGAAGACGTCACTAAGGCCAGACGTGGTGAATCATCCAAAGCAGGAGAGAAAATAAAAGGAAGAGACAGAGACGATAAGAGAGAGGCTGACAGCAAATCAAGCAAGACAGAGAGGGTATCCGCTAAGGACAGACTCGGCCCCGCTCCTCAAAGAGATCAACGGCCATTCACTCCCCTCAATGCCACCATAGGGAACATTCTTTTACAAATACAAGATGACCCCACCATAAAGTGGCCGGCGAGGATGAAGTCTCCCCCAAACCGTAGGAACCCGAACAAATATTGTCATTTTCATCGCGACCACGGTCATGACACTGACGATTGCTACGAACTCAAGAAATAAATTGAAGATCTCATTCAACGTGGTCAGCTACGCCAGTATGTTTCTAGTAGAAGGCAGGCGCCATCACTAACTCGCAATCAGGAAGATCAAAATCTAGTGGGGGAGATCCAAACCATCTCGGGAAGATTCGCAGGAGGGGGATAGTCGTTGTCTGCCATAATGGCACATGTCAGGAAAGCAAGGCACCCAGAAGGGGGGCGCCCATCCAAGATGCCCAAGCAAGATGCTGGTGAAGTCATATCCTTCTCAGATGAGGATTTGAAGGGGATTCAGCACCCGCACGATGACCCCCTGGTGCTCACCATGGCCGTAGCCAATTTTCAAGTACGCAGAATCCTAGTGGACAGTGGTAGCTCTGTCGATATCTTGTTTGCAGAAGCTTATGATAAGCTCAACCTGGGCAGGGAAAGATTACAGCCTATCAGGTCCCCCCTCACAGGGTTCTCAGGAGAGAAGGTATATCCCCTAGGGTCCATCACCCTACCAATCACAGCCGGGGCAGCACCAAAAAGATCTACAGTTATGGTCAACTTCTTAGTTATAGACTGTCCATCAGCTTATAACATTATTCTAGGGCGACCTGCTCTTAACACATTGAGGGCCGTCCCCTCTACCTATCATCTCGTCCTCCGCTTTCCAACCCCATATGGAGTCGGAGAAATCAGAGGCGACCAAGTAACAGCAAGGGAGTGTTATGTATCCTACATGAAGACCAGAAAGCAAGAGGAAGCATTACAAGTGGAAGTCCTTGACCCAAGGGATGATTCCACCATAGAAAGAGGAGAGCCCGTTGAAGAGCTCACCCCCGTAGTCTTTGACAAGGAACACCCAGACAAAAGGGTGTACATTGGTTCTTCCCTCAGTAAGGACCTGGTTCATCAACTAATAGATTTCCTAAAGAATAACATGGATGTCTTCGCATAGTCTTATGTAGATTTGGAAGGCATCGACCCGGAAGTAGCCACGCACCGTCTCAATGTTGATCCTCGTTACAAGCCAGTTCGCCAAAAGCTAAGGGGTGCCTCCACTAAAAGGGCCCAAGCCATGGACGATGAAGTTAAAAAGTTGATAGATGATGGAGCGGTTAGAGAGGTAGCGTATCCAGAATGGCTCTCCAACGTGGTAATGGTCACAAAAGCTAACGGGAAGTGACGCCTCTGTGTTGACTTCACAGAGCTCAATAAGGCGTGCCCAAAAGACAGTTATCCCCTACCACGGATTGACCTCCTCATCGATGCCACTGCAGGGCATGAATTACTCACTTTCCTGGATGCGTACTCCGGGTATAACCAAATTAGCATGTACCCCCCAGATCAGGAGAAGACATCGTTCATAACTCCCAAAGGAACTTATTGTTACAGGGCCATGCCCTTCGGGTTGAGGAACTCAGGAGCAACCTACCAACGACTGGTGAATAAAATGTTCCAGTCTCAAATTGGGCGAACAATGGAAGTCTACGTTGACGACATGTTGGTAAAGAGCCTCCGTGCAGCAGATCACATTAATCACCTCTAAGAGACCTTCAATGTTCTTAGATCCCACCGAATGAAGTTGAACCCTGAAAAGTGCGCCTTCGGCGTAGGATCGGGAAAGTTCCTGGGTTTCATGGTCAACCAAAGGGGAATTGAAGCAAACCCCGACAAGATCAAAGCCATCCTCGACATGAAATCACCCACTTCAACCAAAGAGCTCCAGCGCCTCAATGGGAGAATTGTAGCACTCAATAGGTTCGTCTCCAAGTCTGCAGATAAGTGTCTGCCCTTTTTTAAAATTCTCCGAAAAACTTTTGAGTGGGGACATGAAGCAGAGGAGGCATTCCAAAAACTCAAAGCCTACTTGGCCGCACCTCCTCTCTTTTCGTATGCCACACCAGGCGAGGTGTTATATCTATATCTTTTTGCCTCCCCATCGGCAGTAAGCTCAGTACTCGTCAAGAACAATGACGGAGCGCAAAAGCCAATCTACTATATAAGCAGAGCATACCGAGGAGCAGAAGTTAGGTACTCGAGACTAGAAAAACTAGCGCTCGCCTTAATCACAACAGCGAGACGGTTGCGACATTACTTTTAAAGTCACAGCATTGTTGTCATCACAGACCAACCCCTGAAAAGAGTCCTGGGAAAGTTCGATGTATCTGGGAGGCTGCTTAAATGGGCAGTGGAGCTTGGTGAATTTGACATACAGTACCAACCAAGGTCAGCCATCAAAGCACAAGCACTGGCGGATTTCGTTGCAGAGCTGACACCAGTAGAGACGGAGAACAACGAAACTTCCACCTCACCCAGTTCAGAGATGGGTGATGGAAGCGCACAACAGCATAACGAAGATCAGGCGCCCGAACCGAGCACACAGGCCTTCCCTGGCGACCAGACCATCATGCTGAGCATCCAGACTCCCTCCTCAGACGACCAAACAGCTCTTTCGGATCACCGGACGCTCCAAAGGACCCATACTGGAGCCCCAGTTCCCAATCTTGGAGCCCAAACTCCCTCTGTAATCTCCGAGCCCTGCCCTCTTCCATCCTGTAAGCTCTATGTAGACGGTTCCTCGACCAGTGATGGAGGTGGAGCAGTCCTGATTCTAAACGGTCCAGATGGTACTGCTCTCAAGTATGCGGTGAAGCTCCACTTCAGCACCTCAAACAATGAGGCGGAATATGAGGCCCTTCTCTCTGGATTAAGGTTGGAAATTGAGATGGAAACTCAACACCTCATTACCTACAGCGACTCTCAGTTGATAGTAAATCAAGTGAAGGGCGAATTTGAAACAAAAGGAGCCAGAATGCAAGAATATCTCGGTATGGTAAGAAGTATGCTAACAAAGTTCAAACACTTCCAGATTAACCACATTCCCAGGAAGGAAAACATGGTCGCCGATGCACTTGCAAGGCTTGCCTCGTCCTTAGAAACCCCACCAGGAGGACCAACATTTATTGGTCACCAATTCGAACCAAGCACGATGGACTCGGGAACCCCAACCGTCAACTGTACATCGGCGGAACCAAACTGGATGACCCCAATAATATCATATCTTCAAGAAGGTGTGCTGCCAAACGACCCTTCGAAAGCCAGGAAGCTAAGAATGCGAGCTTCTAAGTTCACCATCATGCAGCACACTCTGTACAAGAAGGGTTATTCCTTGCCATTGCTCCGATGCCTTTCACCCGAAGAAGCTCACTATGCCCTGCGAGAAATCCACGAGGGAATATGTGGAAACCACTCCGGAGGACGATCCCTTGCCCACAAGGCCCTCAGGCAAGGTTATTTCTGGCCCTCTATGGCAAAGGACTCCCAGGAGTTCTCCAGAAAGTGTGACAAGTGTCAACGCTTTGCAACTATACCGAGGCAACCACCAGAAGAATTAACGATCATTTCAAGTCCATGGCCTTTCTCCAAGTGGGGCATCGACATCTTAGGCCCGTTGCCTCTAAGCAAAGGACAATGCAAGTTTGTGGTGGTAGCAGTTGATTATTTCACCAAGTGGGCTGAAGCCGAACCCTTAGCAAAAATCACAGATGCAAAGGTTAAAGATTTTATTTGGAAGAATCTAATATGTCGCTTCGGCATACCCCACGCCATTGTTAGTGACAACGCAAAACAATTCGACAACAAGCTGCTAAACTCCTTCTGCTCCAACCTTCAAATAAAGCAGCCGCACTCTAGCCCAGTTCACCCGCAGGCAAATGGACAAGCAGAAGTTATGGTGAGAACAGTGCTACGCAGTTTAAAGACAAGGCTTGAAAGGGCGAAGGGGCTTTGGGTCGATGAACTCCCAGGTGTACTGTGGGCCTACCGAACCACACCAAGAACTCCAACTGGGGAAACCCCTTTTTCCCTAGCCTTTGGAACTGAAGCGGTCATCCCTGTAGAGATCGGGGTGAACTCTCTAAGGGTCCAACACCACGACCCTACCTCCAATGAGGAAGGACTTCGTATCAACCTCGACTTGGTAGAGGAGGCAAGGGAGATGGCCGTAGTCCGCAACGCAGAGTATAAGCGTCGCATGACAAAGTATTACAATTCAAGGGTGAAGCCTCGTTCCTTCCAACCAGGAGACTGGGTCCTTAAGAAAGTGATCCTCGCCACGAAGGATTCACGCGAAGGAAAACTGGGACCATACTGGGAAGGACCGTACCTTGTAACAGAAGTGGTGAGACCAGGCACTTACAAGATCTAAAATTTCGAAGGGAAAGTCTTACCTCACCCATGGAACGCTGAGCACTTGAAGAGGTATTATCAGTGACACCTCGAAGAAGTAACAGTAATATATTTAGGGACTTGGTTTCACTTATCCTTTTTAAGATTATTATCTTGTGTTTAAAATATTTTTGTTGATCCAGCAATGAAATTTCCTTTATTTTACTCCAAAAGATTGCATTTTTCATTCAATTCAAAAGGAGTATCAGTACAAAAGTAAGGATACATACTGCCTTCCTTAAAAAAAAAATCAAAAGTTCCTGACACTCTAACCACTATCATGGTCGTCCTCATCATCCTTAGCATCTTCAGAACCCCCACCGTCAGGCGCCTCAGTTGGTACAAAGCCTGAGAAATCAATATCGGGGAAAGAAGCAGAGATCTTCCCTCGAAGCTCTTCATAGCCATCGATGAAAGCACCTGCAACGGCATACTCCAGATCCGCTTCAGCCTGAGAAGCTTCTCTTGAGCTACCTTCAATTCTGCCTCCGCTCTCGAACAGGCAGTCTCCCTGAGCGCGTCCCTCTCACGGGCCGTCCGGAGCTCAGTCTCAAGCTTAGTCACCCTCCCACGGGCCTCAACAAGCTCCACCTCCCTGAGCGCATCTCTCTCACGGGTTGCAAAAAGCTCAGCCTCAAGCTTAACTGTCCTCCCACAGACAGCCGAAAGATCCGCTTCAACCTTCGAGCAAGCTGCCTCACTAAGTGCTGCCTTCCCACGGATCGCCAAAATCTCAGCCCGAGAAGCCCTATCAGCAGCTTCGAGCTCAACAATCCTCCCCTGAGCAACAAGAAGCTCCCTCTGCACCGCCTCGTGGTTAAGCTTCAATTGACCGTAAAAATGAGCCCTCGAGAATAAGCATATAGATGCTGTAGAAATCTGGAGAAGACAAAAGACAAAGAATGACCAAAAAAAAAGGATTCTTACCTGAGCCAAGCCCTCTAGAAATGTGTTGATGACCCCCTCAGTGCCCAAAGCACTAATCCGCTGAATATCAGATGGAACCACAAATCTCCCAAGCCGTTCCCTAATGACTTGAGGATCCCCCAGTATAGAACCAGACTGAATCGGTGCCCCAACATGAGCTCCTACAGGAGGCGTGGACGGGCGGGGGGCAGATGGTATAGGCGAGGAAGTCTCTGGAGTAGCACTCAAAGTCACTAACTGGGAAGGCACAGCTGAAGGTATCGCTTGATGAGCGCTCGCCTCGATTTGAACATCATCCGTCCTCGCCACCTTGGGAGGATGAGCACCCCTACCAGCACCCCCAGAAAGGATTGATCCAATCACCGCCCTGTCCACTGCAACAAATGAGGTAGAACATTATCTGAGTGACCACCATCTCATAAAAAATAAGTTAAGTCAACATATCTTTTCTCTTTAACAAAGAACCACCTGATTTTGGCGAAGAACCTCCAGCCCTATTGCCGTACTTAGGCAGAAGAACGCTCAGGTCTTTGTCAGGGTGAGCCTTCACAGCCTGCAGCTTCGACTCTTGTTCCTTGGAGAGCACCGGCATACCTGCAAGGAGATGATGAGTTTGTATATATACAAAAAAAAAAGATAAGTGCAGTAAACTCAAAAACGCACCGGGTTTCTTGGCAACACTCCAGCGCATTGAAACCAAGGCTCTATCAGCCTCTGCAGCCCATTCTCCACCGACAAAGAAAAAGCGAGATTTCCAGTCATGGCAATTGGAACGTAACCCAGTGAACACCATGCCACTCTTTGAAGTAAAATAATACCAGCCCCTATTTGGTGCGGGAGTCTCACTCAAATTATAAGCCCCATGGAACTCTTTGGGAGAAACATCTTCATGGTGCACCTTCTTCCATAATGTGAGAAAACCCAACAAGACTCTCCAATCATTGGGCGCTAACTGCCCTGGAGTGAGAGAAAAATAGTGCAGAATCTGACAAATGGGAGGGGACATGGGGAACCTAAGTCCAACTTCGAGCATCTCCTCGTAAATGATAATATCACCAGTGGAATCGTCGCAAGCACATTCACCCTTCTTGGCCCGGCGACACGGCACAGTGGGTGGAATATGATAAGTAGAAATAAGCCTCGAAATCTCATCATCAGAATTGAGCGAACTGAAAAGGGTACTTACTTTAAGCCTATTATCATCCGGGCTCAACTTGCTTTTATGTTTCATCTTCCTGGGTCTCAAAGAATGGGTTGCTCTTGCAACGCTTTGCCCAGTGGCTAGAGAGACATCCAAAACCCTCTGCTCGCCCAAAACTTGCTCCGCTCGGCTCTGCTCGCCCATGACTTGTTCTTGCTCGCCCAAGTTCAGCTTCTGCTCGCCCAAGGATGTTGATCCACGCTCGCCCATATCCAAAGCATGCTCTTGCTCGCCCAAAACATGCTCTGCTCGGGTCTGTTCGTCCAAAACATGCTCTGCTTGGGTCTATTCACCCAAAACATGTTCGGCTCGCCTCTGCTCGCCCAAAACCAGCTCTTGTTCACCCACAATCAACTCCTGCTCGCCCAAAGCCTGAGCAGCTCGCCTCTGCTCGCCCACAGCCTGCCCAGGTCGCCCCTGTCCAGCTCCGCGACGAAGTCTAAACAGATCTGCACTTCCGGCAGTACCGTGCACGGCGTTATCCACCATTGCAGTCAGTTGGGAGCTCACTTCATCGGTCAGTCCACTCCCATGGCTATCTCTTCCCTTGTTCGACATTGAAAGGTCCTTGCTAAGAGATTTTTGGGATTGGATCTTCTTAATCGCTATGGAACGAGTAAGATGAGGAGTAGGACGCAAAACCCCCAAATCTATGACCTAGGTTCTTTAAGAATGAGAGAGAACGAGTCCCACAAAATAGAGAAGCTTATCTGAGAAGGGGAAGGTCACAAATTAAAAGGAATTTCAAGGAAAAAATGGATTTAGAGATATTTTTACTATTTCAGTCATAACTTTTGGCTCGTAACTCTGATCGGGGCCCGTAATATATCAAAACGACCGTATCGACGAGCTCTACAAAGTTCATCGCCTATGGCCATGATGCATGCTGTTAAAAGCCCAAAAAAGCCTCCGAAGTTCATGTTCTGGCCCCTTGAAGTTTTTTCTAATTTTGTCGGAAATTCAAATTTTAGCCGAATGCCCTCCTTTCCAAGTTCTGTTGGACGCAGGGCATTGGGGGGCAAATGATGGGGTCTAGTATAAGGATACGGTCCATCCCACAGGTCTCGTGCTCCAGCCCATCTCATAGATCCGTAAGATAGGCCCAAACTCAAGGAGCCTGACAAGCCCAATAAACGTGATTCCTCACAGTCGGGTTAATTGGGCACGCCCACATCATGAAGTGGTCAAGCTTCGTCCCCTCGTCTCCGGACCTCACGGAAAGAACGTACATCACATTGCACGCTACAAGAAAGTTGGGAGCTCCACTAAGGTAGTGGTGGCGTGCTCACCCCAAAACCGTCACTGCTTGCTATAAATAGAATGCCTTACCATCACTAGAGGACGACTCACTTTTGTATCTCAAAAGCTTATGCTCCTTGTATTCTCTCTAACGCATATAATATAAAGTGCCAGGCTGCCATAGCCATTCAACAGTGGACTAGGTCAACTTGACCGAACCACTTTAATACTTGTCTCATTTCTTACTTTAACTACTGTTTTATAATTATTTGATTGGTGATTGCACTAAATCCATTTTGTGCATCATCAATAATTTTAATGATGAATAAGTTGTGTTGATTAAAAATGAATTTTGATAGTTTCATTGTGTTGGGATTATTAGTGTTAGTGAAAATCGACATCTATTCCGATGATAATTGATGTCTAGGGGTTATATTGATAAATCGGATAATTTATCGGATAAATGAACAATTAATTACTACTAATTCACATGCTTATATAACTATTTGTTCACATGTGTGTACTATTGAATCACATTATTTACTATTAGGGGAGTTGGTGCAAGATTGATAATACTTGCATGACTAAGTTAAAAATAGAGGTATAGATGGAGGTACTATACTGTAATTCGTATTTTTTACATGATTATACTATTGATTCACATGATTGAACTATTGATTCACATTATTTACTATTATGGGAGTTGGGGCAAGATTGATAATACTTGTAGGACTAAATTAAAAATGAAAGAAAAGGTCGAGGTATTGTACTGTAATTTTTTGAGCCCCAAAACGTGCAATTATCGAAACTATATTTTCCTATAAATAGAAGCTCATTCTTCCTTCATTTCTCACCAATTCACAAAAGCTTTAGAGCGATTATTATAGAGAGAATGAAGAAGAGAAGTCTGCTAACTCACTATTCCAATATCCAGTTTTCCAAGGTAGGGAGTATTATTTCTTTCTTATCCATGAAGAGAACTTCTGTTATTCCATTCTTTATCATTCTGTTGGAACATCTTGTCTGTACGTTTACGCCGGACCTGGTTCCATTATTTATCATTCTGTTGGAACATCCTGTCAGTCCGTTCTACGCCGGACCTGGTTCCGTCTTTATTATTCTGTTGGAATATTTTATCTGTGTGTTTTACGCCAGACCTGATTTCGTCTTTATTATTCTGTTGGAATATCCTGTCTGTGCGTTTTACGCCAGACCTGATTCCGTTATTTATTATTCTGTTGGAATAACCTGCCTGTGCAGTCTATCGCATGCCTGGTGATTTCTTTTGTTATTCCATTCCTTGTTATACTCAGTTGGTTAAAGTTTT
This sequence comes from Panax japonicus, assembly GCA_020205505.1. Taxonomy (NCBI): domain Eukaryota; kingdom Viridiplantae; phylum Streptophyta; class Magnoliopsida; order Apiales; family Araliaceae; genus Panax; species Panax japonicus. The sequence goes on from CM035091.1 coordinate 38,105,143, forward strand.
GACTTCTATACTCTATGAAATTAGTGGAATATCCTTGTTATTTGCGCTTCATCTAGTATCTTTTTATGGAAATATTCTTCTGAGCATTCTTGAATTTTACTCTACAAAGCAGTATCATGTTGACAATTTGGACACTATTAGTTCCTGTATAAATTAATTCTTGAACTTGTTTTATTGAATTCTTATATCATGGTCATCATCCTCATGTTTATATTTTTTTTGAAAGTCATCTGTGGCCTGTAGTGCATAGATGGACTTGGTATGATTATGACCAGGGATTATTCGGTGTAATCATGACCGTAATGTTACAAATGATGTGGTAAAAGTCCTCATTGACCCGTAGTGCATTGATGGACAGTTGTTGGCATGATCATGACCATTAATGAATACACAAATATTCTTGGCCCGTAGTACATGGATAAGTGTGGTATTGATACTAAAGAATATCTTTAGCCGTAGTGAAAGGGTGATTCGATGATGTGGATTATTTATTAAGCTGAGTCCCAGCGATAAAAGTGATGAAAAACCTTTTAAATCATAAAAGATAGTAAATTTTATTCTTTACTTAACTCTTTTAATGGATTGCTTGTTCCGCTGCAGTTAAACTTGATGTTTGTTATATTATAGCAGTTTAACACTGTTGAAGGCTAACGATAATATATTCTGCATTATCTTAGTCATAATATTTCCTACTGGGCTAGTTGAGCTCAACCTTTTACTTTCATTGTTCTCTTCAGGAAATGAGAACGTAGCAGGGACTAGTCGGAGAACGGAGTGACGGACCAGATGATAGCATTAGTATTCCTCACTATTCAGTGAAATAGTGGGAAAATAAATGTAATAATATTGAATTTGAGTTTGTATATTGTCTAGACGAAAATATTTGTATTAAAACTCACAGCTTATGTTTTGTCGTACTTTGCACGCCAGTTGTATAATTAAGTTGTATTTGTATTCTGTACCATGTATTTGGCGACTCAGAATAGGTGATGTATACCTATTTTGGGAGCATCATAGTTGGTATCAGAGCTTAGGGATATGATCCCTGGCTAAGATGTGAGACTAGAACTAGAGCTTAGTCCTCACTGATATGATCACAGTTGGTTATGGGTGAAATGTGCAATTTTTTGTAAAATAAGCAAGTGGTTATAAAATATTCATTGTTGTCGGGGAATATTCGTTTGGTCGTGGAATATACTTTCTGTCGGGGAATATTCGTACGGCGACGTAGCCATTTGTGGGCCACATAACGGTAATGGTCGGATGAAGAAAACGACAAGTTGAGTTTTTATAAATAACGGCGTAATGGTTACCGTCAACACTTTTAGAATACCCGGTGGTTAAAATACAGTAATACGCGTGGTTGCACAGTAGCACACTGTATTGCACAGTATTTTTGAATTATTGATTCTTAAGTAGGAAGGCACTGCTCAATAATTATTACAGTAATTACTGTTCAATATTTTATTTTATTGATTTAATAATTAATGCGTTGATATTTTATATTATTGTTATTTCAATAATTATCACTGCACAGTATCTCCATTATTAGATCAATAATTCATATTATTTGAATAATATTGTTAGATAACATTATTGGTAATGTCTAAGAAAGTTCTGTCTAGTAAATGAGTTTGGTCACCTAATTGCGCGTCAATAAAAAAATCATTATCGAAAAGCCTCCTCTTTCTTGTGAATGACCTGGTTGTCATAATTGTGATTCTGTAATATTATTTATGAATAATTAATTATTGATTTATATGATAAGAAAATATTTATTCTATGTGGATGGATAGGGAAATATTTATTTTGTGTGGATATAAATAAAGGAATTAATGCTGAGGTATTTTATCCGTATTTTGTCGGAATGGAGGTTTTAAAAATCGTCCGTATGTGAATTTCGATCATTTTCATTTGGAATTTAGAAAAACTTAAATCTATAAAGTTGTAGAAAATTTAATGTCCTCTGGAATGGACATAAATTCGTATTTTTTTGATAAAAAAGTCTATTTATTATGAATTATTAAAATTTCATAAAATAAAATAATTTTATTAAAATTATGGGTGGGACCCACTTTTGTATTTTGTGAAAAAAATGTACTGAGATTTTTCAAGAATGGCATGCTCAGATTGTTTTGGTCTTGGCATGCGTAAAGAAAAAAATATATTAATATTTTATTAATTTAGTCTGCTTTGGCGTTCTAGCATTTTTCTATAAATAGGATACTTAGTTAGAATTAAAAATCACACCAGAAACAAGTTTTTTCTCTCTATATATATATTATCGAGCGTATTTTGTGAGTATTTAGATACTTTGAGAGTTGTTATTCAGTGCATGTTTCTTTCAGCATTACATCCGATATTTCAGTCAGAAGTACTGTTCTTTTGAGGTAATGGATGTTATTTTCTTCGTAAATGATATTATTTTCTTCAATATCATTATGTCAAAATATTAATATTAATTTTATTATGAAATTTCTATCATTTTGTGTCGGGGTTACTATTCTCACTGGATTCGTTTCTTAAAAATATTTTTCATCATTCTCAGTCCTAAATTATGATATTACTGAATATCTTTGGCCTGTAGTGCAAAGATGAATGATTAACTGATGAATATCTTTGGCCCGTAGTGCAAAGATGAACATGTGTTGAGATAAACATGACCAACTTGTGATACAAATAAATATCTTAGGCCTGTAGTGCAAAGATGAATATTTGACACAAGATGTACATTGATTGATGTTACAAGGATAAAATATTGATGATTGACTTTTAAATCTTAGAAGATAGTAGAATTCATTCTCTATTTGACTCTTCTAATGGATTGTTGTTTCCGCTACAGTTGTTGATCTAAAATTTGTTGTCTATTATATTCTATCAGATTTTTCCCTGTTCAATACTAATTATAATTTGTTGTATATTATCTTAGTCATAATTGTGACACCCCCAAATCCTGGTACTTCATTTTCTCAAGATTTGATATTCACTTAATCAAAACATTCATTGCTAACTACCCAATTCTAATAAATTGAATAATAAAACCAGCCCATACAGGATTAAATTTAAATAAAAATCTCCCAGGTTATCTAACCTTTAATTACAAACATTCAAATGAGAAAAATAAAATAAACTTCATTACAATCTTTAAACCAAAGTCTGATAATAAAACTATCAAATCTATTACAAGTCTTCAGTACTTGTTCATCTTTCCTTTTCCCTTACTGGTGCTAGGTACCTCACCAGTTTCAACTTTAACTGTAAGAAATTTTACAGGCAAGAGTGAGCAAACAAGGCCCACTTGAAATAATAATAAATAAATCTTTAAACGTTTACATCAATTGCCAATACTAGGTTCAATAGAACTGAACAATATATTCTATTAATTTTTTGAAAATTATAACATTCACTGAGGGTCTAATGACCACGAATCATGTCCACAGTTATAAGTAATCTTTCAACTTTAATTTTAACAGTCATAAGACTATAAGGACTCCACGTACTTAGGGGGATCAACCCTTCATACAATGTATTGTGCACAACCATTTCAACGCTAAGCGTAAATCTTTATTAAAAGAGTTGTTCATCTCAGTATTTAGAATACAAGTCCGCACCAAAGTAAGTTTGGTTTGGATAAGCTTTCAAGGAAATTTGGAATTTAACGAACATCAACTAAGGAGTAGTTGAATAAGACCAACAACACTATACTATAGAATAATAGTGATTGAATCAATTAGAGTAACTAAAGTCATGCATTAGGAATAATCTTATAGCATATAATTTGAATAAATATAGCATACCTTGCTTGAAAAATACTAAGCCAAGGTTAATTAGGATTGAATACTAAACATGAATGGCAATTCAGTTATGCATGTTAATCAATAATTGAAATACAAGAATAACTTTTTCAACATCAAACCAAAGTTTAGACCACTTACATCATTATAAGATAATCGAATTAAAAACAATAATTAGCTCAATAAGAAAAAGGATTAGAAAACTTGCCTTGCTCGTAGACTAAACCGAATCAATTTGAATCACAATATCCTATATACATATGTCATCGTGACATACTTAGTCATTATCACATAACTAATACATTCATCACATAGGTTTGATTATTTAATCACATAATCAACTTATAACACAAGTTAATCCTTAATAACATAATTATTCATAGTATAGAAATACTAAAATCTATATTTTACAGTCCTACTATCATCACAAAAATGTTTTCTTAAAATTTCGTGTACAAAAAGTACACTGTCAGACCATTCTGCTAACTCGCGCTGCGGTGCGGTAAATGAACTACGAAGTCGCGTTGCGGCATGGAGATGGCGTTGCGGCGCCACTAACGTACTGCTGGGGCCGCGCCGCGGCGTGAAACTCCAGTATCGACTGACAGCTTCGGCAACAGTACAAGAAAATGCCAAATTGGCCTAAAAGCTCGAATCTAATAAACTGATTATCATGTAATTTACATATATTCTTCATATAAACATATTGTGAAGACTTCTAACATGTTTCTAATCATAAAATAACATAAACATCAAATATACAACACCCAATTTTAATATTTTAGGCAAAAACTCTATTTTTTATATTTTCAATGGAAATCAACACTGTAATTTTGTTTTTCAATCAAAACAGTAAAGTCAGAACATCATGATTATGATTTTACATACTCTATCAATTCCAATAATCAATTTATCAATTTAACAACTAATTAAACCTTAAATTTCTATTTTAAATTAAGCCATATTCATATATATTTTTATGTAAACACTGTAATATGATTTTCTTCACAAAACACATACATACATGACTTAAATTTTCTATAATCACATACAAATTCATGAAACAACCTTATAATCAATAATCAAACAAAACTATATGCATAACAACAATTAATCCTTTATAAAATTTTACAGAGAACTTTTTGAAAGAAGAAGTCTAAACTTTTAAAGAAGAGATTAAGCTCCTACCTTTGATTAGGAAGATGATGGCTATTCTTTTCTCCAATTCCTTTCTCAAAAACCTGTTAGAATCACTCACTCTCTCTAGAGTTTTCTCAAATTTTTCTCTGTGTTCTTCTTCTTCTTCTCTCTTCTCCCAACTCTAGCTTACGTATTATCATATAACGTATAATAATAATAATATAGATATTAAGTATAGGATTTTAACTAACATCAGTTATAGAATTTTGAAAATCAAAAGCCATAAGGCTTGTTTGGCTAGGCTTAATAAAATAACCCATTAACCCTTACACCTTGTTTGGTAAACTTAATTAAAACAAATGGATAAATCCTTATACCTTGTTTGCTAACACATCATTAGATTAAAGACTTAATATGCAATAAGACATGTTTGGCAAAACTAAATTAAACTCTTTTAATTTATTTTTAGTAACTCCTTTATAGCAAGGTTATTTGTCACACTTCTACCTAATTAAATAATCAATTAAAATACTAATCTATTAAATTACTTTAACACATAAATCATTATCACAAAACTATAATTTCTTTATAATTATAATTTTATTCGACCAACTATAATTTAAAATTACCATTTCCCATTTAAAATATTATAATTTATTTAAATCACTATAAGCTCTCTAGTTTACTTATTAAATTAAATTGGTATATAAACTCAAAACAACTAATTTTCTTAGCTCCTTAATTATTTATTCAACAAATAATTAACTAAATCACATCAACTCAAATTGTCATTAAATACTTATATAATTGAATAAATAATTAATATTTAATTATTTATTCAACAAATAATTAACTAAATCACATCAACTCAAATTGAATAAATATTTATTTAAAAATAAACATAATCCATTAAATACTTATATAAATCAACAAATATTTAATATTACACTTTAAAATTCTGGAATGCTACATCATTCCCTCCTTACAAGGATTCTGTCCTCAGAATCATAACTCCAATAAATCATTCGTTACATTCTTCCCTACTTACAAAAATTTTGTCCCCAGAATCGAAGACACGAATTAAACAAATAACTCAGGGGTATTCTTTTAACATTTTCTCTTCGAGTTCCCACGTAGCTTCTTCAGCATTGTGGTTCCTCCATATCACCTTCCCAGAAGGTATCACTTTATTCCTGAGCACTTGTTCTTTCCTGTCGACTATTTGGATAGGAATCTCTTCATAAGACAAATCTTTCTCGAACTGCAACGGTTCGTACTCGATCACATGTTTGTAGTCGGGTTTATATGGTCGTAACACCAAAATGTGAAAAACATTATGAATGTTTTCCAACTCATGAGGTAGAGCTACCTCGTAAGACACTTCTCCCACTCTTCCCAGCACTTCAAAGGGTCCAATAAACCTCGGGCTTAGCTTTCCCTTTTTATCAAAATGAATTTTCCCCTTCCAAGGAGAAACTTTTAGGAATACAAAAGTTCCTACGTCGAATGCACGATATTATCTGTGTTGATCAGCATACTTTTTCTGTCTGTCTTGGGCTGCTACTAATCTTGTCCTGATGAGTTTAACAATGTCAGCAGTTTGTTGTACCAGTTCTGGTCCTAACAGTTGGCGTTCACCGACTTCATCCCAGCACAGTGGATTTCCGCACTTTCTGTCGTACAATGCCTTGTAAGGTGTCATGCCGATGCTCGCGTGATAACTGTTGTTGTAAGCAAATTCCACCAACGGTAATTGTTCTTCCCAGCTTCCTTTAAAGTCCATGACACATGCAGCATATCTTCCAATGTCTGAATTTTTCGTTCGTTTTGGCCATCTGTTTGTGGATGATAAGTCGTACTCATTCGCAACTGTGTCCCCATGCATTCTTGTAGTGTCTTCTAGAAATTTGATGTGAATCGCGGATCTCTATCGGACACAATTGATACTGGCACTCCATGCCTCGAAACGATCTCTTTAATGTACAATCTTGCCAACTGATCAAGATTGAATCTAATCTTTATTGGTAAAAAGTGTGCTAATTTCGTCCGTCTGTCCACTATCACCCAAATCGCATCGCATCCTCTCTGAGTAGTTGGAAGACCCACCACAAAATCCATCGTGATGTGTTACCACTTCCATTCCGGTATTTCCAATAGTTGAAGTAACCCGTTGGATCTTTGATGTTCGGCTTTTACTCTTTGACATGTCAAGCATTTCGCTACGCATTCAGCAACATCCCTTTTCATGTTTGGCCACCAAAAATGTCGGCGCAAATCTTGATACATTTTCGTGCTTCCTGGATGAATCGAATATCTTGAGCTATGAGCTTCGTTCAAAATTTCTTCTTTCAGTTCTAGCACTGCTGGAACCCAAATTCTTCCCTCGAATCGTAGTAATCCTTCGGTATCGACCTTGTATTTTACATCACCGCCTTCAACCAGATTCTCTTTGATTTTCCCACATTCTTCATCTTGTAGTTGAGCATTCTTCACTTTGTCCACAAAAGTTGGACCAACTTCTATCTGGAATAATTGTTCGTCAGATTCTTTTGGAAATTTGATTTCCAACTCCAGTTTTATCATTGCTGAAATAAGCTCCTCCTGAGTTGTTATCAGCATCAGCTTCTCTCGACCTTTCCTGCTTAAAGCATCTGCAACCACATTTGCTTTTCCCGGATGGTAAAAGATCTCACAATCGTAATCTTTTATCAGTTCCATCCATCTTCTTTGACGCATGTTCAAATCCTTCTGAGTGAAAATATACTTCAGACTTTTGTGGTCTGTGTAGATCTCACATTTCTCTCCATAAAGATAGTGTCTCCATATATTCAGAGCAAATACAACTGCAGCAAACTCCAAATCATGAGTCGGATACCCTTTCTCATAATCCTTTAGTTTTCTTGACGCATACGCATTAACTTTGTCGTTCTGCATAAGAACACACCCCAACCCTTTGTGTGAGGCATCACTATACACCACAAAATTTCCTGTATTATCTGGTAATGTCAACACAGGTGCCATACTTAACTTTTTCTTCAAATCTTGGAAACTCTCTTCACACTTCTCCGTCCAAATGAATTTTACAGCTTTCCTTGTCAAATTTATTAGCGGAGTGGCTATCTTAGAAAAATCTTGATAAAATCTTCTATAATAATCAGCCAGTCTCAAGAAACTCCTCACTTCTGACGGTGTTCTTGGTTATTCCCAATTGATTACAGCTTCCACTTTTGATGGATCCACTGAAATCCCATCTTTGTCAATCACGTGACCCAAAAATTGTACACGATCGAGCCAAAATTCGCACTTAGAGAATTTCGCGTACAGCTTTTCCTTCCTTAGTGTTTCCAATGTCAAACGTAAATGTTCCACGTGTTCTTCTTGAGTTTTGGAATACACCAGAATGTCATCAATAAATACCAACACAAACTTGTCTAAGAATGGTTTAAACACCCTGTTCATCAAATCCATGAATGCAACAGGGGCATTTTTTAAACTAAAAGACATCACCAGAAACTCGTAATGTCCGTACCGAGTTCTGAATGTCGTTCTAGGTATATCCTCCTTTCTTACCTTCAATTGGTGATACCCACTTCTCAAATCAATTTTTGAGAAATATTTAGCACCCTTTAGCTGATCAAACAAGTCATCTATTCTAGGCAACGGATACCTATTCTTAATAGTGACCTTGTTTAACTCCCTATAATCATTGCAAAGACGCATTGATCCGTCCTTCTTCTTAACGAATAAAACTGGCGCTCCCCACGGTGATACGCTTGGTTGAATATATTTCTTGTCCAGTAACTCTTGTAACTGTACCATCAGTTCCTTCATTTCTACCAGAGACATTCTGTACGGGGCCTTCGATATCGGTGTTGTTCCCGATGCTAAGTCGATCACGAACTCAATTTCTCTGTCAGGCGGAAGTCCTGGCAAATCTTCTGGAAACACGTCTTTGAATTCTCTCACTACCGGTATTTCTTCTAATTTCACACCCTTCTTCTGAGTATCGATTATGTAAGCTAAATATCCCACACAACCTTGACTCAATAACTTCTTGGCCTACATAGTCGTCAGACATTTAATTTGTCTAGGCGACTTGCTACCATAAAATACTACCTTTAATGGAGTCATAAGGTTTACACACTTCTTGTGACAATCGATTACTGCTCCATATTTGAACAACCAATCCATTCCCAAAATTACATCAAATTCCCCGAGTCTAATCGAAATCAAATCTACCAACAAGATATTATCCTTAATGTTCACCCTACAGTTCTTGTATACGAATCTAACAGGGATTACTTCCTTATTCGTAATTTCTATGTTCAAAGGAAAATTCAGTTCTTCTCTAGGCAATTCTAACCTCTTAGCAAATTCATCAGATATAAACGAACAAGTAGCACCCGAATCAAATAATACATAAGCATTTATATCATTGATTAGGATAATACCTGACACCACATCTTTTGATTGCACAGCATCCTTCACAGTCATGTTAAAGGTTCTGGATGTGGGTTTGTTTGATGTTGCAGGTCCTGCAATGGCCCATGTACCTCCATTGTTACCTCCATTGCTTCTGGTTGTCACTCCTTGCCTCTTCTTAGGGCATTCACGAGAAAAGTGATCCTTGGATCCGCACGTGAAGCATACATTCTTCTTTGGTTGGGTGAAATTTGGGATGATGTGACCCTCCTGGCCATAATTATAGCATACTCGCTTCCCTATCAAGTACGCACCCTTATGGAACTTCCCGCATGTCGCACATGCTTCAAACTTTTTATTTTACTGGTTACCCTACTGGTTTCCAGCACCCACGTTCCCATTCCACTTCATCTTCATGTTGTTGTTGTTGTTGTTGTTGTTGTTGTTTCCACTACTACCACCCCCATTCTTAATCTCATTCTCATTCTTCTTCTTCTTTTGTTCCTGGTTGAACTTTGTCACTGCCTCGCCTCCACCTTCAGCGAGTACTGCTTTTTCCATCACCGCTGTAAATGTCTTCAACTGGAACAGGGATACCCTACTGTACAGCTAGGGCTTCAGTCCTTGTTCAAATCTCTTTGCCTTACGCTCGTCTGTACTGACTTGATATGGCGCAAACCTCACCAATTCATTGAATTTTGCGGTATACTCAAATACTGTCATCATTCCTTGCTTTAGTTCTAGAAACTGTACTTCCATCTGACTCTTCGAACTCTCCGGGAAATAGGTCTCGAAAAATAACTCCTTGAACCTATCCCAGGTCATCACTCCTGGCCCTTCCCAAGTTTTATTGGACTGCTGCCAATAACTATCTTCTGCTTTCAACATGAACGTTGCGAAAGCAGTCTTATAATCATCCCCTACCCTAGAGACATCGAATACCTTTTCTATCTCCATAATCCAGGTCTGTGCTTTGACTGGATTATAGACCCACGGAATTTAGGTGGTCCAACCGCCTTGAAATCCTTAAATGTTGTACCATGGTTTTGTGGTTGATTCTGCAACGCTCCTGTCAGTAGTGTCACTAGTTGTTGAATGGGGTTACCGGCAACATTGCCGTTATTGGTAGTTCTCATTGTTTCCCTGTCGGGGTGGTTCACGTCTGGGAGGCATTTTCTGTTAAAACAAAACATCTATTAGACTATTACTCAACTTCTTTAAGTATTTCTAATTAATTTGCCTCCATAAAAGAAATAACTTCATAACACATAACACTTTAAATAAAATAATAACTTTTATTTATTCATCATTACTTCGAAAAACATAAAAATAATAGCATCACTGCTATTTACATTCCTTTTCTGAACTACAAAAGTTACAGGACAACATCATTATTATCATATCCCATGGTTACTTAACACTAGGGATTTACACATTATTTAATACTTATTACGTGCTTTACAGGCACATTTTCTACGATGATCTATTAAGATACTTCTTAGCCCTATCACGTTCTTCCTCCATGACTCGAAACATTGTTCTGCGATCTAACACGAATGATGGCAGCGTCTCGAACTGAATCGGATATCCCATTACCCGAACTTGAGCTCGATTAATTGCGGTGTCAAATACTTTATCCATCTCTTCCATCTTCATCATTTTCGCCTGTGAGTTCCTTACTGCTCTTCCAGTTCGTTGATAAGCTTCCTCGTAAGCATCTTCAGCTGTTGCCCTCTTACCAGCTTCTTCTCTCAGCTTGCTCTTCAGTTCAGCAACCATCTCGATTAATTGTTCTTTCTCTCCTTCAGTGTGTATTAGTTTCTCCTCAGAGTTTGTCAGCCGTTCCTCACAATCCTGGATCTCGCCGTCTTTTTGTGTCATTGCAGTCTGTTGTTCAGCTACTATCTCCTGCAACTCCTCAACTGTATCATGAAGTTCCACATTACGATCATGCACTTCATCGTATATACGGCCTGCTATCCAGTTAAGTGGAATCCTTTCCTCCTCGTCCTCATCATCCTCATCCTCCTGTGGTAACTCAATGGGATCCTCCTCGTCTGTCTCCACATCATCATCCTCATCCTCAACTAATGTGACCAACGGGGCTGACTCCCGTGGTAGTAGTTGATCCTAAACTACCTGAATTTCGCGAGGCTCCTCCTCTATAGGCCTTTGAGGTCCCTCCTCCCTAGCCTAACTGAATTCTCCGACATTAGTCATCCTGACAACAAAGTTTTAAAGTTTTAATTATTAATCATTACTACTCGATACTCACGAGTACATAAACTATAAACACATAAGCACATAAGTGTTTTATTACTTCTTTCTTAAAACTCGATAAGAGTTATCTCCACTATCTTTTCAAAGGTTACTTCCTAAGGCTTTACACCCCCCCCCCCCACCTAAGGTTCATAACCTAAAGCTTTGATACCAACCTGTGACACCCCCAAGTCATGGTACTTCATTTCCTCAAGATTTGGTGTTCACTTAATCAAAACATTCATTGTTAACTACCCAATTATAATAAATTGAATAATAAAACATGCCCATACAGGATTAAATTTAAATAAAAATCTCCCAGGTTATCTAACCTTTAATTACAAACATTCAAATGCGAAAAATAAAATAAACTTCATTACAATCTTTAAACCAAAGTCTGATAATAAAACTATCAAATCTATTACAAGTCTTCAGTACTTGTTCATCTTTCCTTTTCCCTTACTGGTGCTAGGTACCTCACCAGTTTCAACTTTAACTGTAAGAAATTTTACAGGCAAGAGTGAACAAACAAGGCCCACTTGAAATAACAATAAATAAATCTTTAAACGTTTACATCAATTGTCAATACTAGGCTCAATAGAACTTAACAATATATTCTATTTACTTTCTGAAAATTATAACATTCACTGAGGATCTAATGACCACGAATCATATCCACAGTTATAAGTAATCTTTCAACTTTAACTTTAACAGTCATAAGACTATAAGGACTCCACGTACTTAGGGGGATCAACCCTTCGTACAATGTATTGTGCACAACCATTTCAACGCTAAGCGTAAACCTCTATTAAAAGAGTTATTCATCTCAGTATTTAGAATACAAGTCCGCACCAAAGTAAGTTTGGTTTGGATAAGCTTTCAAGGAAATTTGGAATTTAACGAATATCAACTAAGGAGTAATTGAATAAGACCAACAACACTATACTATAGAATAATAGTGATTGAATCAATCATAGTAACTAAAGTCATGCATTAGGAATAATCTAATAGCATACAATTTGAATAAATATAGCATACCTTGCTTGAAAAATACTAAGCCAAGGTTAATTAGGATTGAATACTAAACATGCATGGCAATTCAGTTATGCATGTTAATCAATAATTGAAATACAAGAATAACTTTTTCAACATCAAACCAAAGTTTAGACCACTTACATCATTATAAGATAATCGAATTGAAAACAGTAATTAGCTCAATAAGACAAAGGATTAGAAAACTTGCCTTGATCGTAGGCTAAACCGAATCAATTTGAATCACAATATCCTATATACATATGTCATCGTGACATAGTTAGTCATTATCACATAACTAATACATTCATCACATAGGTTTGATTATTTAATCATATAATCAACTTATAACACGAGTTAATCCTTAATAACATAATTATTCATAGTATAGAAATACTAAAATCTATATTTTACAGTCCTACTATCATCACAAATATGTTTTCTTAAAATTTTGTGTACAAATAGTACACTGTCAGACCATTCTGCTAACTCGCGCTGCGGCGCCACAATTTACATTGTGGTTCGCGCTACGGCGCTGAGTTGGCGTTGCGGCGCGGTAAATGAACTACGAAGCCGCGCTGCGGCGTGGAGATGGCACTGCGGCACCACTAACGTACTACTGGGGCCGCGCCACGGTGCGAACTCCAGTACCGACTGATAGCTTCAGCAACAGTACAAGAAAAAACCAAATTGGCCTAAAAGCTCGAATCTAATAGACTGATTATCATGTAATTTACATATATTATTCATATAAACATATTGTGAAGACTTCTAACATGTTTCTAATCATAAAATAACATAAACATCAAATATACAACACCCAATTTCAATGTTTTTGGAAAAAACTCCATTTTTGATATTTTCAATGGAAATCAACACTGTAATTTTGTTTTTCAATCAAAACAGTAAATTCAAAACATCATGATTATGATTTTACATACTCTATCAATTCCAATAATCAATTTATCAATTTAACAACTAATTAAACCTTAAATTTCTATTTTAAATTAAGCCATATTCATATATATATTTTAATGTAAACACTGTAATATGATTTTCTTCACAAAACACATACATACATGACTTAAATTTTCTATAATCACATACAAATTCATGAAACAACCTTATAATCAATAATCATACAAAACTATATACATAACAACAATTAATCCTATATAAAAAATTTACAGAGAACTTTTTGGAAGAAGAAGTCTAAACTTTTAAAGAAGAGATTAAGCTCTTACCTTTGATTAGGAAGATGATGGCTATTCTTTTCTCCAATTCCTTTCTCAAAAACCTGTTAGAATCACTCACTCTCTCTAAAGTTTTCTCAAATTTTTCTCTGTGTTCTTCTTCTTCTTCTTCTCTCTTCTCCCAACTCTAGTTTACGTATTATCATATAACGTATAGTAATAATAATATAGATATTAAGTATAGGATTTTAACTGACATCAGTTATGGAATTTTGAAAATCAAATTGTTTGGCTAGGCTTAATAAAATAACTCATTAACCCTTACACCTTGTTTGGTACTTAATTAAAACAAATGGATAAATCTTTATGCCTTGTATGCTAACACATCATTAGATTAAAGACTTAATATGCAATAAGACATGTTTGGTAAAACTAAATTAAACTCTTTTAATTTATTTTTAGTAACTCCTTTATAGTAAGGTTATTTGTCACACTTCTATTTAATTAAATAATCAATTAAAATATTAATCTATTAAATTACTTTAACACCTAAATCATTATCACAAAACTATAATTTCTTTATAATTATAATTTTATTCGACCAACTATAATTTAAAATTACCATTTCCCATTTAAAATATTATAATTTATTTAAATCACTATAAGCTCTCTAGCTTACTTATTAAATTAAATTGGTATATAAACTCATAACAACTAATTTTCTTAGCTCCTTAATTATTTATTCAATAAATAATTAACTAAATCTTATCAACTCAAATTGTCATTAAATACTTATATAATTGAATAAATATTTAATATTACAAATAAATAATTAATATTTAATTATTTATTCAACAAATAATTAACTAAATCACATCAACTCAAATTGAACAATTATTTATTCAACAATAAACATAATCCATTAAATACTTATATAAATCAATAAATATTTAATATTACATTTTAAAATTCTAGAATGTTACAATAATATTCTTTACTGGGCTAGTTGAGCTCACCTTTTTCCTTTTTATTCCATTTTCTTCTTAGGAGGTGAAAATTTAGCATGAACTAGCCGGGTTACGGAGTGATGATTCTAGAAAGTTATTTAGCAGTCCGCACTATTTTTGTAAAATAGTGTATAAATAATTGCAATGAGGACTCCTTCTGAGTTTGTATACTGTCTATTATACAGTATTTGTATTTAAACTCACAGTATATGTGTTATCGTATTTTGCACGATAATTGTATTAATGAAGTTGTATTTATTTCTGTACCATATATTTGGCTACTCAGAATAGGTGATGTATACCTATTTTGGGGGCGTCACAATTGGTATCAGAGCTTAGGGATATGGTCTCTGGTGGAGATCGGGGAATAGAACTAGGATAGGAGAGACGAGTAATCCTTCGCTAGTGTGTCATACCTAAGTTTATTTGGTTGGTCAGTCGGAGCATATGGTTAATATGTGATATGTTAATTTGTTAATTAACTCTTGTTTTGTGGTAATATTTGAGAATGTCAGCTGAAAATATTAACAATGGAGTGAATGAGACCGTGGAGACACCTTTAATCACCACCTAGGGGAACGTGCAATAGGAAGGCAATATTCCTCCTGTAAACAACACTACTGAACAAATGATGAATGATGGGATGTTTAGAAGCTTTTTGTAGTTCATGCAAAATCAGACGAGGGAGACTCGTGTACAAAATATGGGTGGAAATGATAGCAACGCACGGCTTATCACAGCCAAGCAGTTCAAAGAGTTGGGACCACCAGAATTTGTGGGAAAGCCGGATTCGATCAAGGCGGAGACGTGGTTTAAGCAAATTACTATGATATTTGATGTCTTGGGATGCACAGAGGAACAGAAGGTTCCATTCGCCACCTTTATGTTCCCTGGTGAGGCAGATTACTGGTGGGAATCTGTGAAGCGTACCCAACCTGCCGCACTCAACATGTCTTGGGAAACATTTCAGAAACTATTTAATGACAAGTACTTTCCTGAAAGTATTCGTCATATGAAGGAGGTAGAGTTTATTAGACTGGAACAAAACAACATGACGGTGTCCCGGTACGAGGCGAAGTTCACAGAGTTATCCAGGTTTGCACCTCATTTGGTAGAGAATGAGGAACAAATGACGCGGATGTTTCTGAGAGGTCTAAAACCCGAGATTCAGTAATATATTATCTCTCATAAATTTTCTTTATATTCAGATATTGTAAACATGGCTCAATTATTAGAGCGAGATAATGAGTATGTTCAACTGAGGGACCACAACCAGGGTCATACCGGTGGCAGCAGTCATCGGAGCAATTACAACCAGTGGAGAGGAAAATATTCGGACAAAAGCGGTAACCACTCTGGTGGTAATCGTGGCCATCATGGTAGAAGAAGCGAGTCGAGGGGGAGATTTCAAAAAGAGAAGGTACAACAATGATAAAATGAAGACGTCAACACAAACATCAATTTTTTTAAGGGAGGTGAATAATCATCGGTCGTACGTTACAAATGCAGGAAAGAGGGACGCGTCAGCCCAAACTGCCCACAACAATCCAAGATATGTTATAACTATGGAAAGGAATGTCATATAGCTAGAGATTTACTTGTTGCGAAACCATGTTCAACGGGGATGGTGACTCCAAAGGTTGTCCCGGACAAGTCAAAGTCGATAGTTCCTGGAAGGGCGTTTGTTACGACTGTCAAAAACGTGAGGAACCCGAACGAGGTGATCACGGGTAAGCTAATCATAAACTCTTGCGAAGTTCATACCTTATTTGATACCGGTTCTACCCATTTTTTTATCTCTCCAGCTTGTGTTCAACATTTGAACTTGACTCCAGATAAATTAGACTTTGACTTATCTGTTGAGACTCCGTTAGGAGAAACTTTCATTACATCTACTGTTTATAAATCTTGCTTGATCCAAGTTGGTACCATCACATTACCTGTCGATCTTATTTCGTTAAAAATTCTTGCATTTGATGTGATTTTAGGGATTGATTGGTTAACCACTCATCATGCTAAAATTGATTATTTTCGTAACGTTGTTAGTTTTCATATTCCTAACCAACCTGTTATACGAATTGAAATAACCAAACCACTAAAGTCAATCACTGTTATATCAAGCCATAAAGCTATTCGTTTGTTGAAAAATGGATGTCAAGCTTTCTTAGCCCATGTCACGGACATGAATAAAACACGTCAGATTTGAATAATATTTCTGTTGTTAGTGAATTTCCTGACGTATTTCCTGAAGAACTTCCCGGTCTATCCCCAGAATGTGAAGTTGAATTCTTTATTGACCTTGAACCTGGTACAAAGCCCATTTCTAAAACCAAATATTGAATGGCTCCTATTAAACTTCAGGAGTTAAAGGTCCAACTACAGGAGTTGTTGGACATCGGTTTCATTCGTCCTAGTACATCTCCTTGGGGTGCTCCTGTGTTATTCGTAAAGAAGAAAGACGGGAGTATGCGACTTTGTATTGACTACTGGGAATTGAATCGTGTCACCATCAAGAATAGGTATCCGCTACCTCGCATTGATGACCTATTTGACCAGTTGCAAGGAGCATAATTCTTTTTAAAGATCTATCTACGTTCTAGATATCATCAGCTGAAGATTAAAACTGAGGATATTCCAAAGACTGCCTTCAGAACTCGGTACGGGCATTATGAATTCTTAGTCATGTCTTTTGGATTTACTAATGCTCCTGCTGTTTTCATGGATATGATGAACCGTGTGTTCAAAGAATATTTGGATCAGTTCGTTGTCGTCTTTATTGATGACATCCTCATCTATTCCAAAAGTCGTGAAGATCATGAGAATCATTTGAAGCTGGTACTGCAAAGGCTTCATGATAACAAGCTATATGTCAAGCAGAAAAAATACGAGTTCTGGCTTGCGAAAGTAGCATTCCTTGGGCATGTGGTGTCAAAACATGGAGTATCTGTTGACCCGACGAAGATTGAAGCAATACAAAGTTGGGAGCAACCGAAGTCGGTGACCGAAGTACGTAGCTTTCTGGGCTTAGCTGGTTATTATCGAAGATTCGTGGAAGGATTTTCTCGAATCGCTACTCCGTTAACTCAGCTAACTCGTAAAGATACAAAATTCGGTTTGAGCGAGGATTGTGAGAAGAGTTTTCAAGAACTCAAGAGGGGACTCATTTCGGCACCTGTTCTGACAATACCATCTGGTTCGGATGGATTTTTTATCTATAGCGATGCTTAAGGCAAAGGGTTAGGATGTGTTCTCATACAAAATGAGAAAGTCATAGCCTATGCCTCGCGAAAACTCAAAGAATATGAGAGGAATTATCCTACTCATGATCTGGAGTTGGCAGCAGTCGTTTTTGCGTTAAGATATGGAGATACTATTTGTATGGGGAGAAAGTGGAGATCTATACAGATCATAAAAGCCTCAAATATTTTTTCACCTAAAAGGAACTCAACATGCGGCAATGACGTTGGCTCGAGCTGTTGAAAGATTACGATCATACCATCCAATATCATCCTGGAAAAGCAAACGTGGTAGCTAACGCAATGAGTAGAAGATCATATCCGGGTACGAGTGCAATGTTGTTAACACAAAGGCCCATTTTGTATGACTTGCAAAGGATGGAGATAGAGGTAAAGGCTCCAAGTACCCACATGATGATATCAAGCATACGAGTAGAACCGACTTTAATCGATAAAGTTAAAGTTGCTCAAGCTACGGACCTGGAGTTGATGCGTATGAAGAAGAAAGTGCAAGAAGGTGTTATTCCAAAAGCAAGAATCGATGAAGAAGGAATACTTCGAGTCAACTCCAGACTTTGTGTTCCTAATGATTCTGACTTGAAATATAGAATCATGATGGAGGCACACAACACACCGTTTACAATCCATCCTGGTAGTACCAAAATGTATCATGATTTTCGACATACATTTTAGTGGAACAATATAAAGAGAGAGATCGCGGATTTTATCTCGAGGTGTTTAACTTGTCAATGTGTAAAGGCAGAGCATCAAGTGCAAAAGGGTCCATTGCAACCACTCGAGATTCCGAAATGGAAGTGGGAACACAATACTATGGATTTCGTTACGGGTCTTCCGAAGGTTTCTCAAGGCATAGATGCGATTTGGGTTATTATTGATAGATTAACCAAGTCTGCTCATTTCCTGCCTATATGTGAGACTTATTCCCTTGAACGTCTTGCTCGTATGTACGTGAATGAGATTGTGAGATTGCATTGCAATCCAGTATCCATAATTTTGGATCGTGACCCAAGATTCACTTCACGATTTTGGGTTAGCTTGCAGAAAACTATGGGCACAGACTTATAATTCAGTTTGGCATACCATCCTCAAACGGACTGACAATCAGAAATGACTATTCAAACTCTTGTAGATCTATTAAGACTTTGTGTCCTAGATTTCAAAGAGAGTTGGGATAAGTACCTACCATTGGTGGAATTCTCCTACAACAACAGTTATTAAGCAAGTATATGCATAGCTCCATTCGAAGCGTTGTATGGACGAAAGTGTCGCTCTCCAGTATGTTGGGATGAGGTGGGAGAAGCAACGTTTTTGGGACCAGAGTTGGTACGAATGACTACAGAGAAGATCCAAATGATTCGACAACGTATACAAACGACACAGGATCGACAAAAGAGTTATGCGGAACTTCATTGAAAGGACGTGAAATTTAATATTGGGGATCATGTATTGTTACGTATTGCTCCATGAAAAGGAGTTACAAGATTTGGGAATAGAGGAAAGCTCAATCCATGATTTGTTGGTCCATTTGAAATTCGTGACCGAATAAGAAATGTGGCCTATAGACTCGTATTACCTCCAAGCATGTCTCATGTTCATAATATTTTTCACATATCTATGCTTCGTAAATATGTGAAAGACCCGAATCACATTATTGAGTTAGAACCAGACGAGATAGCCGAAGATTTAACGTACAATGAGGTACATGTTAAGATCTTGGATAGAAAAGAGCATGTCCTACGCACCAAGGTTATACCACAAGTTAAGGTGTTGTGGAGGAACCATACCATTGAAGAAATGACCTGGGAGTTAGAATCAGAAATGAAAACGAGGAATCCTCACCTTTTCAAAACACTAGGTACGTACGTCAATTTTGAGGATGAAATTTCATAAGGAGGGAAGGTTGTAAGACCCAAACTTTTTATAAATAAAATCAAATTTCCTCTAATTATTATTGTGAATAATAAGGTGTTAATTTGATATAATGTTTTCTTTATGGGTGAAATGTGCAAATTTTTGCAAAATAAGCAAGTGGTTATAAAATATTCATTGTTGTCGGAGAATATTCGTTTGATCGTGGAATATTCTTTCTGTCGGGAAATATTCGTACGACGGCGCAACCATTTGTGGGCCCCATAATGGATAACGATCTGATGAATAAAACAACAAGTTAAGTTTTTATAAATAACGGCGTAATGGCTACCGTTAACACTGTTGGAATACCCGTTGGTTAAAATACAGTAATACGCGTGGTTGCACAGTAGCACACGGTATTGCACAGTATTTTTAAATTATTAATTCTTACGTAAGAAGGCACTACTCAATAATTGTTACAGTAATTACTGTTCAATATTTTATTTTATTGATTCAATAATTGTTACGTTGATATTTTATATTATTGTTGTTTCAATCACTGTCACTGCACAGTATCTCTATTATCATATCAATAATTCATATTATTTGAATAATATTGTTAGATAGCATTATTGGCAATGTCTAAGGAACTTCTGTCTAAGAAATGGGTTTGGTCACCAAATTGCGTGCCAATAAGAAGAAATACTTATCGGAAAGCCCCCTCTTTCCTGGGAATGACTTGGTTGTCATAATTGTGATTCTATAATATTATTTATGAATAATTAATTATTGATTTATATGATAAGGAAATATTTATTCTATGTGGATGGATATGGAAATATTTATTTTGTATGGATATAAATGAAGGAATTAATGCTGAGGTATTTTATCAGTATTTTGTAGGAATGGAGGTTTTAAAAATCGTCCGTATGTAGATTTCAGTCATTTTTCATTTGGAATTTGGAAAAACTTAAATCTGCAAAGTTGTAGAGAATTTAATTTCCTATGGAATGGACATAAAATTCATATTTTTCTGATAAAATGGCTATTTATTATGAATTATTGAAGTTTCGGAAAATAAAATATTTTTATTAAAACTATGGGCGGGACCCACATTTGTATTTTGTGAAAACATGTGCTGAGATTTTTCAAGAATGGCATGCTCAGATGGTCTTGGTCTTGGCATGCATAAAGAAAAAAATAATAATATTAATATTTTATTAATTTAGTCTGCTTTGGCGTTCTAGCATTTTTCTATAAATAAGGTGTTTAGTTAGAATTGAAAATTACACATGAAACAAGTTTTCTCTCTATCTTTATATTATCGAGCGAGCGTATTTTGTGAGTATTTAGATACTTCGAGAGTTGTTATTCAGTACAAGTTTTCTTTAGTATTACATTCGATATTCCAATTAGAAGTACTGTTCTTTTGAGGTAAGGGATGTTATTTTCTTCGTAAATGATATTATTTTCTTCAATATCATTATGTCGAAATATTGATATGAATTTTATTGTGGAATTTCTACCATTTTGTGTCGAGGTTATTATTCACGTATATGGCACTATTCACGAATACGATACTATTCACAAAAAAATGAAATTTTCTCTTCTTTGTCCAAGATGACTATTATGGTTACTATCTTTGATTGTATCCATATTTTGATCTTTATTCTTGAATTTTACTCCACTATGGTTTATTATGAAGTGTTTTTGAACTTGGATAAAATGTAGTACGAATCCCTAATATTTGTCCTTTTGTCTCACTAGATTCATTTTTGTTAAGATATTTTTTATTACCCTCAATCCTAAATGATGATATTATTGAATATCTTTGGCCTGTAGTGCAAAGATGAATGATTAACTGATGAATATATTTGGCTCATAGTGCAAAGATGAACAGGTGTTAAGATGAACATGACCAACTGGTGATACAGATGAATATCTTTGGCCTGTAGTGCAAAGATGAATATTTGACACAAGATATATATTGATTGATGTTACATGGATAAAATATTAATGATGGAATTTTAAATCTTAGAAGATAGTAGAATTCATTCTCTACTTGACTCTTCTAATGGATTGTTGTTTCCGCTGCAGTTGATGATCTAAAACTTATTGTCTATTATATTCTATCAGATTTTTCCCTGTTGAAAACTAATGATAATTTTTTGTATATTATATTAGTCATAATATTCTTTACTGGGCTAGTTAAGCTCACCCTTTTCCTTTTTGTTCCATTTTTCTTCTCATGAGGTGAGAATTTAGCAGGAACTAGCTGGGGTATGGAGTGATGATTCTAGAAAGTTGTTTTAGCAGTCCTCACTATTTTTGTAAAATAGTGTATAAATAATTATAATGAGGACTCCTTTTGAGTTTGTATACTGTCTATTAGACAGTATTTGTATTTAAACTCACAATATATGTGTTGTCGTATTTTGCACGATAATTATATTAATGAAGTTGTATTTGTTTCTGTACCATGTATTTGGCGACTTAGAATGGGTGATGTATACCTATTTTGGGGGCGTCACATCAAAGCCTTCTTTAAGCTTTTAGACAAGGGTAACGAGTCATTGTGGCATGGTTGCACCAAACACACTATATTGTCTGTAGTGGTAAAATTACTTAACATTAAGGCTGATCAAACTATGAGCCATGAGTGTTTTGAGTCACTCTTGAAGGACATTAAAAGTAAGTTTCCTGACGGTGAAAAATTTCCAGATAACTATTAATATTGAAAAAAATGGTGAAGAAGTTTGGTCTTGGATACTAAATATCGATGCATATTTAAATGATTTCATGTTGTTTTATAAGGAAAATGAACTAAACAGAAGGTGCATGTGTTGCATCCAATTTATAGGAGAATGGAAGGATACTATTTAGAAAAAAATTCACGGGTGAACAGTATATTTCTTTTTTTTCTTTCTTAATGGATGAAACAATTGAAAGGTTCACGGATGAATTAAATTCGCAGGCTTCTGATTTTCAAATTACCTTACTCACACGGAAGCTATATATATATATATATATATATATATATATATATATATATATATATATATATATATATATATATATATATATATATATATATTTATATATGTGTGTGTGTGTATATCCTCCTCACATGTTATAAATAAATATATATATATATATATATCACTATCACACACATTATTCCACCTACACCTTATTATATATATACACACCCTCCCATATATATATCTTTCCCCCACCCCCATTTTCATTTTCATCCCACATATCCAAATCATACACATTTTATATATATATATATATATATATATATATATATATATATATATATATAACAACTAGATCGTTCCCAGGAAAGAGGGGACTTTTCGATAAGGATTTCTCCCTATTGGTGCGCAATTAGGTGACCAAACCTCTCCTCGACAGAACTTTTTAGATATCATCAATGTGACGCCCCCAAAATTAGGTATACATCACCCATCTTGGGTCGCCACTTATATGGTACATAAATCCAAATACAACTTAATAATACAACATTCGTGTACAATACGACAAAACATAATCTATGAATTTTAATAAGAATATTGTCATCTAGACAATATCCACACTCAATGGAGTCCTCATTACATTTATTGTCACACTATTTCACAGAATAGTGAGGACTACTAATGCTCCATCTAGGACCATCACTCTGTTCCCCGACTAGTCTCAGCTATGTTTTCATTTCCTAAAGAGAACAGTGAAAGAAAGGGTGAGCTCAACTAGCCCAGTAAGAAATATTATGACTAAGATAATGAAGAATAAATTATCATTAGCCTTCAACAGTGTTAAACTGATAGAATACAATAGACAACAAGTTTAACTGCAGCGGAATAAACAATCCATTAAAAGAGTCAAGTAGATAATAAAATCTACTATCTTTTATGATTTAAAAAGGTTTTTCATCACTTTTATCGCTGAGACTCAGCTTAATAAATAATCCACATCATCAAATCATCCCTGTACTACAGGCCAAGGATATTATTTAGTATCACGACCACGAATTATCCATGCATTACGGGCCAAAGATAATCATATTTTTATCAACGGTCCTGATCATGCCATAAAATAATTCATCTTTGCACCCTTGGTCGAAGAGAATCCATAGCCATAATCATACCAAAAACTGTCCATCAATGCACTACGACAAATGAGGATTTTTACCACATCATTCGTTACATTACGGTCATGATTACACCGAATAATCCCTGGTCATAATCATACTTAGTCCATCTATGAACTACAGGCCACATATGACTTTATCCACATAATTTGTAATATTACGGTCATGATTACACCGAATAATCCCTGGTCATAATCATACCAAGTCCATCTATGCACTACAGGCCATAAATGACTTTCAACATAATATAAACATGAGGATGATGACAATGACATAATATTCAATAAAACAAGTTCAAGAATTAATTTATTCAGGAACCAATAACGTCCAAATTGTCAACATGATACTGCTTTGTGGAGTAAAATTTAAGAATGCTCAGAAGAATATTTACATGAAAAGATACTGGATGAAGCGCAAATATCAAGGATATTCCACAAATTTCATGGATTATAGAAGTCAAAACTTTAACCAACTGAGTATAATAAAGAATGGAATAACAAAAGAAATCACCAAGCATGCGATAGACCGCACAGGCAGGTTATTCCAACAGAATAATAAATAACGGAATCAGGCCTGGCGTAAAACGCACAGACATGATATTCCAATAGAATAATAAAGACGAAACCAGGTCCGGCGTAGAACGCACAGACAGGATATTCCAACAGAATAATAAAGACGGAACCAGGTCTGGCGTAGAACGCACAAACATGATATTCCAACAGAATAATAAATAACGAAACCAGGTCCGGCGTAAAACGCACAGACAGGATATTCCAACAGAATAATAAAGAATAGAATATTAGAAGAATTTCACCATGTATGCAGTACTTTACATAGACAGGTTATTCCAACAGAATAATAAAGAATGTAATAACAGAAGAATTTCACCAAGTATATGGTAGCCCGCGTATATAGATTATTCCAACAGAATAATAAAGAATGGAATAACAGAAGTTCTCTTCTTGAATACAAAAGAAATAACACCCCTTACCGTAAAAGAAACATGATATAAGAGTAGTGAAGTAGCAGACTTCTCTTCTTCTATAGATTTTCTCTCTATAATTTCTCTCTATAATTTCTGTCTATAATAAGTGCTCTATAGCTTTAGTGAATTGGTGAGAAATGAAGGAAGAATGAGCTTCTATTTATAGAAAAATATTATTTCGATAATTGTACATTTTGGAGCTCAAAAAATTACAGAACAATACCTCCAACTTTTCTTTCATTTTTAATTTAGTCCTGCAAGTATTATCAAACTTGCACCAACTCCCCTAATAGTAAATAATGTGAATCAATAGTAAATCATGTGACTCAATAGTTCTAATCATGTGATAAAAATAATTATAGTATAGTACCTCCATCTATACCTCAATTTTTAACTTAGTCATGCAAGTATTATCAATCTTGCACCAGCACATCTAATAGTATAAGAATGTGAATCAATAGTATAATCATGTGAATAAATAGTATAATCATGTGAATAAGTAGTATAATCATGTGAAAAAAATTAATTACAGTATAGTACCTTCAACTATACCTCCATTTTTAACTTAGTCGTGCAAGTATTATCAATCTTGCACCACCACCCCTAATAGTATAAGAACGTGAATCAATAGTACCCCGTGAATAATAACTCGTGAATAATAACTCGTAAAATAGTAACTCGTGAATAGTACTCTGACACGAAAAGTGCTCCGAATACCCGAGTGAACAATATAACCTCCAGACATCAATTATCATCGAAATAAATATCAATTTCTACTAACACTAATAATCCCAATATAGCGGAACAATCAATTTCATCTTTAATCAACACAACTTATTCATCATTAATATTATAACTCACAATATTTAACAACCATGTCGTTCCCAAGAAAGAGGGGGCTTTCTGATAAGGATTTCTCCTTATTGGGGCGCAATTAGGTGACCAAACCTCTCCTTGACAGAAATTCTAGACATTGTCAATATTGTAAATAATAATATGAATAACTTTGTCGTCTCAATCATTGATTTAATAATATATCATATTATACAGATGATACTGTAATAATAATTGAATCAATAATATGAAAGATATGATGCAGCAATTACTATAGCAATAATTGAGTATAACTGAGTGACTTCTCACGTAAGCATCAATAATCAATGTCGTGTGCTACTATGCAACCACGCGTATTACTGTACTTTTAACACCGGGTGTTTCAACAGTTAACGGTAAAACTTCCGTCGTTTATTTTCATAAAGTATTTTTGTCGTTTTCTCAATCCGACAATATTTCGTTGCGGGGTCTAACAATGATTGTACCATCGTACGGATATTCCCCGACAAAAAAAATATTTCCCGACCAATCGAATATTATATAACAACTTGCGTACTTTACAAAATTTATAAATATAACCCACAACTATAATATTATATCAAATCCACACCATAATATTCAAAAAAATATTTCTAAAAAAATTAAATATTTATTCATAAAATCTGGGGTCTCACAGTCAATATTACAAATAATAATATGAATAATTTTTTCGTCTCAATTATTGATTTAATAATATATAAAATATTGACAATAATTAAATCAAATAACGTGAAATACTATGCAATAATAATTGAGTAACACTGAGTGACTTCTCACGTAAGCATCTATAATTAATACCGTGTGCTACTATGCAACCACGCGTAGTACTGTACTTTTACCACCGGGTATTTCAACAGTTTAACGGTAAAACTTTCGCCGTTATTTTTATAAAAAGAAATTTTTGTCGTTTTCTCATTTCGACAATAATTCTGTTGTGGGGTTCACCAATGATTGTGTCGTCGTACGAATATTCCGTGTTAAAACGAATATTCTCTGACCAATCGAATATTTTATAACAACTTGCTTACTTTGCAAAATTTATAAATATTACCCATAACTATAACATTATATCAAATCTACACCACAATATTAAAAGATATATTTTAAAAAAAAATCATCTTTATTCATTAAAATAAATGTATCAATTCTCTAAATTTTATTGGCTTTAAAGCACAAATAAAAAGAAAACAAAAAAGTATAAAAATGTGAAAGGAAAAAGGCAACAACCTACAGACATGGACAATATCTGGTATGTCACCTCACATTATTGGAAAATCTATTATATAATGCGGGAGAGGTTTGGTCTCTCTTGGTCTAACAAAATCTTTGTGTGGTTTCTTGGTCTCAACAAAGTTTTCTTTCAAATTTAACCCCAAAGTATACAAATATTTCATAATTTATCCTATAAATTTAACAATATTTTTATTTTGTCCTCTAAACTAAAATTTTAATTTTTAAAATTAGTTACGCACACAATATGAATGCCAAATATAACGCGTATGTGACGGTTCTAATGAAATTAATTGAGGGGAAAAGGCCGTTGTACCAACCGATATAGACATATATGGACCAACCCCTGTACGGACATACTTTTTTGTGGGTGCAATTTTTACTCCTATTTCTTGGACAAAATTATTACTGGTCTATTATTAGTCAAACAGCCCATAATTAGTTCATCTGTACATATCTTCCAGCTGCGTGCTTGCCTGGGAATACCAACGCTCTTAAATTTCATGTCCCCTCTATTTCAATATTGAAAAATGAAATATTTTATGATTTTATATATTTATTTATTTTATTATGAGTTATGTAAATAATTTTAATTAATAATATTTTAACGATGTATTTGATATAGTTGGTCAACTTTGTTATTATACATAATCCCATGTATATATGTTGTAATCGTAATTTGATAAAAAAAAAAACTCTTGAATTTTGATTAATTTCAGATAATTTAAAATAAACAATTTATTTAATAGATTTGTAAATAAGTTGAGTTAAGTCGGAATTTGACTTAACGAGGTCGAATTCGTTTAAAAGTTAAGCGAATTAAATTATATTAGACTTTAAGTGAGTCTGAAATTTAGTGTACAAACTCGACTCGTTTATAAATAATTATAGTTCGAACCAAATTTAATTGACTCGAGTCTTTTTCTCTTTTTTTTAATAATAATTAAATGTTAAATAAGACGAATATCCTACTACTCAACCTGACTCTTTTTAACATGCTCGAGTCGAGTTCAAGCGGGTTTAATCGAGTTTGAGTGTACTCCAATTTGATTCTATAAGAACATATTACATTGATATATACTATATAACATGTAGTTTTTCGTATTGTGTAAATATAACTTCTTTTTTCTATTGAACTGTCAAATTTTAATTTTTGGAATTTAGATTCCTCATATTCGGTGTATACAGTTGTAACACCACAGTCTCACATCAAAAGATATGTGAAAAATTTATCTGTATATAAAATATTAAGTTACTAACAATAATACATTCAGTCATGCTGGACTTGGGATTGTTTCGACCCGGGCTGTTTCATATAGTATCAAAGCCGACTCTCGAAAGCTCGGGGGAAACGGTTCTAAAGGGGACGTCAGAAATTTAAATGGATTATTAACAATAGTACATTAAGTCATGACCTTTTGGATGAGCCTGTAGTGAGTTAAAGATACTATTAAGCATTGATTTAAGACCTTATTTGGATGAATTTAATTCGATTTGATCCGAGATTTATTCCTAACTTGGAATTTGACTCAGATTGTTTCAAAAGTTATTGACTAATTAGAACAACCAGGTAAGTCGATCATTTTTAGTGGTTTCAAATTGAGGATGTTTATTAAGCTCTTCTTCCCACTTGTTATTTTATTTTAATTTTTTTAAAAGTAGTCACATTTTACCATAGTAGCCTTACTAATTAAAGTTTTTACAAATTTAAGGGTGATCAAGTGACCACCCTTGCTCCCTATAGATCGCCCATGCTTATAAGTTTGGGCTATAAGCCTATAAGTGTGGATATGTGGTGGACAATGTAACTACTACTTGAGCAAGTGACTCTTAGTTGGCTATTGACAATAAATATTGAATAATGCGGGCTGGTTATTTAAGAGACGTGATGAGCTAAGTTCAAGAGGTTATGGATATTTGGTGAATTATGTGATAGATTTTTTTTTTAGAAAATATTGGTGGATTAAATCTACCTAATAAAATACAATTAATTTTGAATTTTCTGCTCACTCTAATAAATCATCTGGACCGTCCAAAGTTTAGGATAAATCACACCGTTCATGTAGTGCCGGAGACACGAGACACAACTAGTAAAAGATATTGAATAAATGAACTCGTGGTATGGAAGAGAGGTGATGGGCTTAATAGATACTCTTGGTAAATGAAATAAGAGATATCGAAAAGATACACCTCGTCAGATAGGAAAGACTGAAAGGCTTGGGTTAAGCTCAAAAGAATATAGGTAAAAGTTTAAGAGGAAACTTAGTAAGAGATCACACATAATAAATTCCACATCAAAACACAAAGAATCTTAATCTTTTGGATCAGAATATAATTTCATATAAGAATGTATATATATATAGAATTTTTAATGCACATTAAAAAATATACGTCAATTCGGTTGTATTTTAAGTAGACATATACTCCATCCGTTCCTAAAAGATTGTCGTTTTAGGAGAAAAATTTGTTCCAAAAAGTTTGTCGTTTATAACTTTCGAGGAGAATAAATTATTTACTTTCCTATATTATCCCTACATTCTCTCATTAGTATTAATAGTTTTCAATTTTCCATAAAGGGTAGTGATGAAATTTCAAACAAATTTTACTTGGTAAATGACACTTCCTTAATCCATATGTCAAAACCTTAAACGATAATCTTTTAAGAACGGAGGGAGTATATTATAAGTAGTTATTATCATTAATTAACTTCGTGTCTATTTATACAATTAATGAACATTTGAATGTGTAATTAATAATATGAATAGTGAGTCGTAGTATGAATGTATGACCCAATATTTTCAGTCTCGGACTGTTCATCGAATCGAAAAACATATCGGGTGGACGAGTGCGTCTTACAACCTTTATATTTTTCTTAAGAATAATGTTAGAGAGACAAACTATTCTACAAATATTTTACAAACTGCTGATGTGGCATACTCCACCTCAACATATTGCGTGGGACCAAAAACTATATTGAAACAATTTATTGATCAATATATTGAGGTGGAGTATGCCACATCAACAGTTTATAAAATGTTTATAAAATAATTTATGTCTGTAACATTACTCAGGAGGCTCGCTACCTTCATCACATTGTCTCTAATTTCATTCAATAGTCAATACACCACTTATTTTATTTTAATGCTTATTAAAAATAATTCAACTATATTAATAGATATCATGAGATTAATTCTATAAAAGTAGAACCATTGAATGCATTTTTATTATTAAAAAAAATAACCATTAAAATTGTAATGAATAATGCTTATATTCATTAAATGATAAAATAATATTAGATTATTTTTATTTTTGAAGTAACGATACAAGTCAAATCAAATGATAAATATTAAAAAGTTACTATGATGTCATGCTATAGTGTGACAGGGCTTTGAAAGGATGAAGCAACTTGAATCTTTTTTGAAAGTCATTTAAAAACCGTTTCATAAAATTAAAGTAACAAAGTTTGATCATTTTGTTGCCTTGTGGGGATCTTAGGATTGGAAGGGGTTTATTTTGATTTTTTTTAAATTCATTTTTAGAAATATACATATGTACTTTTGCATATAATTTGTTATCAAAATTAAAATTTTGACTTTCTAACATTTAGGGTCCGAAAATTATTTTCTTTGACAAATCTTGACTGTATGATCTGCCTATAAATAATCGGAGATGGATTAATTACAATAGACATTAGCACTATTTATAGAAGAATGGTCCTCAACTGATATAAGATGTTACCTAATTTTATGGGGTACGATACGAGTCTCGGAACATCTTCCGGGACTTGGGTTCTGTTTGATTACTTTTTAATGATTTTGGATGGATTTGTCTCTGATTCGGTCAGAAGCAAATTTTGTTTGACAAAATTTTTTTTGACTCTTAATGGCTCTTAATAGATTAAACACAAAAATAATTCTATAGTATCCAGAGGTATGTCCGAGCGATGAAATATTTTTTTGGGACAAAACTAACCTCTTCAATACTACATTCGTAGCTGCTCTTCTTCTTCTTCTTCTTCGTTGCTGAACAATCCTTGATTTGGGCGTGAATCTTAAGCAGACCAGTTCACATTCTTTTTTAAGTATTACTTTTTGAATATATGGAAATGTTATGTTGGACTTAACTTAGATAATTTTGATTCGGATGTGCCACCACTTGATCAAAATAATCTAAGAGGCAAAATAGAAAGGAGTTACATGATGATGTAATTGACAAGAGTTATCTACCTGTTTATTTATTCAAAGGCTATATACATTTGAAATGAGATCCTTATTCTCACTAACAAATCTTTAATTAGATTTTGTCAAACTATATAAGTGAGAGTAATATAGTTTGAAGAAAATATTGGGAGATACCAATTTAAAATAAGACCTAATTTTTTTTGATAATTAATAAAAGAATATATGCTAAAATATTGTTAATTACAAATTCATTTACAGAATTTTATAATGTCTAAATTACTATCACTGTGAATCATATTAGATGTTAATTAATTGGACCGAATTAAACGAATTGGATAAGAAATTTGAGAATAGTTTTCACGGCTGGAAAGCTAGATATGTCATTAATATGTTATCCCTGCAATGGTTGAAGACAATGCCTCTAAGAAAAGAGATTGCTACTTTTAGAATGTGACAAAATGATGCACAGATGGCTCAATGTATCATGCTCGCAACGATGCATAATTGGCTCAATATATCATGCTCACATACATGAGTAACGATATTCAGCGTCAACATGAAACTATGGATGCTCCTACTATATTCGTGCACATCAAGTAGTTGATGGTGAAGAAGTAGGACTGATAGATATCATATATCTAAGGAGTTCTTCCAATCTAGAATGACCGACGACAATACAGTACAAACACACGTCATAAACATGATCCATTTGATTGATTTTGGGTTAAAAATATTAACTCTATTTTTTTTTAAAACAAATCAAGTAAAAAGGACATAAACTAGTTTGGAAATTATACATTGATCTTTGAGCTATCCTTCTTGATTTTTCCAAAGTAGGAGATGAATTTTTGGAGTATGAAGATCACATTTCTTCCCTCTTAGACCCACAGTTTCTCTCTCTACCTCTTTGTTTTGTTCTTTTGTTTTTCTTTTTTTGGAGAGAGAAAGTGAAAAGGTAAAGAAACTTCTTAGATGTTTAAAGTGGGATGGGTATTTGATATTAGTGAAATAGTATAGATATAATTCATTTATGTATATTAATTGTCCAACACTTCTATCTCTCTTCTTTATTTTTAATCTACTTACACAATTAAACAAATTTACTTACACAATTAAACAAATAAGTGGTTAGATGGTATAGTAACAGATGAGGTAATGATTAAAGGGAATGATTAACATCATACGGGCTCATCCCCTCCTAATGGTCAAAAATTTGGCTCCTTTATCCCTCATTTTTGATTTATTTTTATTGCCAATATTTGCTTAGTATAATGACTAACAAGTCCCTCCCAAGTTGGGCTAAGTTTGGGTCACTAGATTAATTGCTTGGGCCATTTAATAATCCATTTGGGCTTTCTATTTTATTTGTTTGGGTCATGTAAATTATTATGGATTCAACACACTAATTATATTACCCTAATTATTGAATTAGGGTTTCTAACCCACTTATTTTGGAATTTAAATGATTGCTTATATAGTAAAATATTATGGATTCAACACACTAAATATTATGATGATCTCAAGTCTAAAGATCACTTGTACTACTATCACTACAGGAATTCTTATTGATATGTAAGTAAAACTCCATTAGGTATTCATTGGCGAGTCACGTTCAGTGAACTTATTCTCCAATAAACACATACATACTTGTTTTAGTGTCTCCACACAAATGATCATGAGATCTATCATCATCATCTAATGAGAAAGCAACGTATGAACCAATTTTTTCGGATTCACTAATCCCCTTTTTAGTAATCCAACGATTGGGAACATTTTAGTTTTAAGCTATTTAAAAATTTAGATCTCATTAGCGTGATCTCATCATGATTCTAAAAGCATTGCTTAAAACTATGGGTTTATCACATATTATTAAAACAACATCATGTAGATAAATAAATGACTTTAATAAATAAATACTTTTATTAATAAATAAATAAAATTATTTACAAAGTATATACTTTATCATCAAACATGATTGGTTTGTATACATGCTACTTTCAGTAAGAGAATACGATAGGATCTTAAATATAAAATTGGACCATCATCTTTCAAAAGCATGGTGTTGCAAATAATTGATACAGTTTCACAATCATGAATGAAATAAAATGCAAATATATATTAATTAATGAAAATATAACAATCAATTGAGCACATCTTTGATAACAGTAATATATCGATCAATGTTGCAAACTGTCTGAATACCCAACCTTGAAAAGCTACTTAGGGATAAACGTAACTTTGGTGTAGACACTCGAAATTTTGTGTTCCTATTACTAACCATGCAGGAAGGCAGAATCATCTTTCCAGAGACAACCCTGGAAGTCAAGTTATCAAGTCAAACCCCGGAGACAACCCCGACAGATCAAGCCAAACCCCCAGCAACAACCTCGGGAGATTAAATCAAGCCTCGGAGACGACCCAGGGATATCAAATCAAACCCCGGAGACAACTCCGGGATATCAAATCTAAACTCCAGTGACAACCCCGAGAGATTAAATCAAGCCCCGAAAATAACCCCGGGAGATCAAATCAAACCTTGGAGACAACCTCGGGAGATCAAGCCAAGCCCCGGCAACAACCCTGGGAGATCAAATCAAGCCTTGGAGACAACTCTAGGAGATCAAATCAAACCCAGGAGATAACCTCGGGAGATCAAATCCAAACCCCGGTACCAGCCTCGGGAGATTAAATCAAGCCCCGGAGACAACTCCATGAGATCAAATAAAGCCCCAGAGAAAACCCCGGGAGACATCAAACCAACCTCAGAGAAAACCTTGCTGACTATCAAAAGTCAACAATAGTCCAATATCGGAGACAACCATGAGAAAAGACAGTTACAACTGCATCAAGCCCGAAGCCAACCAGGGAGGGGCAAATTAGTAAGGGTAAATTAATAGTAATTTTGCCAACTCAGCATCAATTTTGCCCAAATCACTACAAAATAAGTTACGACGAACAATAACTTCAATCCCAAGTGAAAACATCACAAGACAACTCAACGGATGGATTGCGAAGACTAGAAGATCTGGTCATGGATCCATCTTCCCATATTCGAAAAATGTCAAATCTCATGTCATTGTGTAGCTCTTGTCAAGGGCTTTTTGGAAAGGTATAACACGCCTCTATCGTATTCCCGTATTGAAAGTTATGAAGGTTCAAGAGAACAACACGTTGGCCCGAGTGCACGTACTTCAAGAAAATAGGACCCACGAGGCCCGGGCCCACCTGGAGAGCCACAGGTAGATCCGTGGCTACTTTGGTCTATAAATAGACCCCCCATCAACAAAAATAAAGAAGAACAAGAGAAAAAAAAACTACGTCTATTTCAACTCTTAACCCCTCCTACAGTGCTCCAAACTTCAATATTCTTCTTTCTAAACGCTTATATACATATATTATACATGTAGACACTCGAAATTTTCGTTTTCCTGTTACTAACTATGCAGGAGGACAAAAACATATTTTTCACACTCTAGAGATAACCCTCGAGGACCACAACATCAATTCCAACCCCAGAGATAGCCTCGGGAGATCTAGTTTCCAACCCCGGAGATAACCCCGAGAAATCAGGTTCCAACCCCGGAGATAACCCCGGGAAAGTCAGTTTCAACCCTGGAGATAGCCCCGGGGGATCAAGATCAAAACCTGGAGATAGCCCAAGAGGTCAAGCCAACCTTAAACATAACCCTGAGGATAGTCAAAGTCAACATCAAGTCAACCTCAGAGATAATCCTGAGAAAAGACTGTTACATCTGCACGAAAATCGGAGATAACCCAGGGAGGGGCAAAATGGTTATTTTTCCAACTCAACTTAACTCGCATCAAATTAACTCATGTCAACTCAAAATACTTCAATAGAAGTCCCACAAGAACCATATCTTAACTTTCGAGCGCAAACTACGCAAAATGGCTCAACGGACTACCTGATGGAAACCCAAAAATTCCATTTCGGTCATGGACCCCTCTTCCTAGAATCAAAAATGGACAAATCCTATATCATTGTGTAGCTCTCAGAAAGAGCTTTTCGGAATGATATGGCATGCTTCCATCGGACTCCCGGATTGAAAGTTATGAATGACCGAGGGAACAACGCGTTGTCCGAATGTACGTACTTCGACACGGCGGGACCCACACTGCCCGGGGCACCTCGGGCAGCCGCAGGTACACCTGCTACTAGGTGCCGCAGGTAGACCTGCGGCTCCCCCCTCTATAAATAGAGGGCTTGGGGTGGCCATTTTGGAAGAGAAAACGGCGAGGAAGCCCTACCCAATTTGCTTTGCACTCACTCCAAGCAGTGTAATTTCCCCTTTTAAACACTTGTGAGCCCATATATAGCCCTTTTGTACCAACAAAAGTCAGTGTTTACCCACTCTAAAGATATAGAAGTCTTCTTTAGCAGTCAGCTGTAAGCCTTCTCACACACTTTAGAGTCTTTCTCTTCATCTCTGTACACACCCTTCTACACGGTGAGAGTCGTGTTGCTTGCTTTTGTCCGAACTTCGGTCCGTGGTTTTTATTTCAGTCTGTATATATATATATATATATATATATAAATTTATATATATTAACTGTGTGTCGAAATTTGTTCGATGAGCCTAAACTTCGGTCTGGAGCGTTTACTCGCTTATATATATATATATATATATATATATATATATATATATATATATATATATATATATATATTTTATATATATGAACTGTGGTCGGACTCTGTTCGATGAGCCTGAATTTTACATTCGGTGCGTTTACTCTGCTTTTATATATATATATATATATATATATATATATATATATATATATATATATATATATATATAGAATAAAGATCAGGTCCGGACTCCCGGACGGGAGAAAATCCGGACCTGAAAAATTTTTTTTTTTTTTTTTTTTTTTTGTAGAACAACTAAAAAAAAAAAAAAAAAAATTTATGGAAGTGAAATTTTTCCAAAATAAAGTGTTTTGGGTGTGTTTTTAACACCCACACCAACCAATGTATGTACAGTCTGCCCAGACTGTACAGACATGTTTTGTTATAGGCATCCAAATCACGCCCAAAACACTGTATAATGTAAAAATTCCAATTCCATAAAATTTTTTTTTTTTTTTTTAGTTGTTTCAAAAAAAAAAAAGCAAAAAAAAAAAA